>CM055404.1:22723739-22761399 GCA_029228625.1 Pseudolycoriella hygida
TCAAACGAACTTCTGCGTATTATCTGCGATAGCGTCACCTCAAGCGATATCATTAATTTTGGAAGCGGACTTACGGACTGCGTCACACTCTACCTTTAAAAAGGTTTTTGTTGTGATCTGAAAGAAAGCGAAAAGAAAATATTTCCCGGAGATCTGGTGCGTATGGAAAGACTCTGATGTGCCAGCATCTTCTTGACGGATTACTAGAATTAGTTCGTCAGACTACATTTTAACATTTTTTGTGTTCTAATCTTTCTTAAGCTTTTAATAAACCATGATAAAATTATCGTCGCTGTCACCGTTGTAACTGATGTCATTGTCAGGGGTAAATTTTAGACGAAGTGACTATTCGCCGCCGCAAGCGAATAGCCGAATTACTATAAAGGGGCTATTCGCCGGCGCGGCGCCGGCAAATAGCCAAAGTATTATAAAGAGATTATTCGCCGGCGCCGGCAAATAGCCAAAGTATCATAAAGAGACTATTCGCAGGCGCCTGCGAATAGCCAAAGTATTATAAAGAGACTAATCGCAGGCGCCTCGATTTTTTCCCTAGAGTTGATTATTCCTTTTACGAAATGAGCCGTACTCACAGTTTCACCGACTAGAATTGATTATATCTTTTACCAAATGAGCTGAAGTCACTCAATGGAACATTTTTGATTCTGAATTTTGTAAAAAAAGCTTTTATATTTGCGTTGTAACATTTAATAAAATTTATTTTTTCATTATATATTTTTTATGTATGTTTCATTGCAAATTAAATTTAGATCTAGTCCAAAAACAGAAATTTATTTCTTTACGATTCAATGTACTTCAATGTACGTTGCAAAAGAAAGGAATATTGGTTCGGGGAGGAACGCAAGACTTATGGTACCAGTCAAGGCAACCATTACTCATTATTTAATTACGAGAATTAATAATAAATATAATTATTGACAAAAGAATTGAATTGGTAAATTGTGAATTCTCTATTGAAAGCTAAATTAAATTTGTCATTTAGCTCATGTATAAGGATTTCTTTAAGTATTCGCCTGCGAATAGTCTCCTTATAATACTTAGACTATTCGCCGGCGCCGGCGAATAGTCTCCTTATAATACTTTGCCTATTCGCCGGCGCCTGCGAATAGCACCTACCAATTTTAAAATTATATTCGACAAAATATATTTTTGATGTGAAAATAATGTAAATTTTGTGCATGCTTCATGGAAAAATGATGGAAAAGTCACGCATAATTATGTAAATTTATGTATACTTTGTAAAAAAGACGTACAAAAGATGGTTATTTAATGTAATTACGATGTATTTTGTTAAATTATTTTTCCATCTTTTATATTTACATTCCAAATTAGAAAAGTTTTTGCATCGTTTTAATTTTATTATTATTTATTAGCATGATTTACATCATTTTTACATTATTTAGAGTCGTTGTTCATCATTAAATGATGCAAAATTTATGTAAATCATGTTGAAATGACGTACAAATGATGGAACAATTATGAATTCTACAATTATTTTCACATTCCGAATTAGAAAACATTTACATCATTTAAGTAAACTATTTTTCCATCATTTTTACATCATTTCAATATGATTTACATAAATTTTACCTTATTTATCCATAAATTGTTCATTTACGTGAAAATGATGTACAATTTTTTGTAAATAATGAAAAGTGTAATGTGAAAACAATGAATAAATAATGTAAAAAAATCCACCGCTGTTGTTACATTAATTATCTATCTTTTCTACATCTTTTTAACATGATCTACATAAATTTTACATAATTATGCATGAATTTTTAATTATTTTTCAAACAATTAACATTATTTTTACATCAAAAATATAATGTTGTCGAATATAATTTTTGAAATTTATCCATTGTCAGCGACCTCCTATTATGACTAAAAATTACCCACGAAGTGACTAGTTACATTTTTGACCTCTCTTCCTTTAAGCTAAGCTTTAACCATTGAAGCATCATTATTTGGTCATCAAGTCCAAATTTCTTGTTCCTGACCGAGAGATCTTAAGATTCTTATGAGTGTTTTTTTCGACTTAATAGAAAATGTGATTCTAATAATTGAAAAAATACTTTCTGACCTAACATTTCGTTTCCAAATCAGTTGCAATTTTGTTTACATTTTGTGGCATACAGGCTTTCCATTTTAATTCATGAGTTTGAATGTTTGACGCAAAATGTATAAAATTAGAAAATCTTACAATGGAATTATTTGATTTAATTTTTATTTTCATTTCTTTAAGACTGGGTTAACATTGTGTTGACACTGGATTAACACTGTGTTGACACTGGATTAATACTGGGTCAACACTGTGTGGACACTGGGTTAACACTGTATTGACACTGGACGCATACGGTGTAAATACTGTGTCAACACTATGTTCAGATTGTGTTAACACTGTGTTGATGGATACATTGTCAACACAGTGTCAATACAATGTTAACACAGTGGCGAGCCAATGTCCTTACATTGTAAATACCGTAATAACACAGTGAGTCAACACTGTGTTGACACTGAGTCAATCTTCAACACACTGACTCACTGTGTTATTACGGTCACTGAGTCAACACTGTGTTGACACTGAGTCAACACTGTGTTGACACTGAGTCAACACTGTGTTGACACTGTGTTGACACTGAGCCAACACTGTGTTGACACTGAGCCAACACTGTGATGACACTGAGACAACACTGTGTTTACACTGAGACAGCACTGTGTTGACACTGAGCCAACACTGTGTTGACACTGAGTCAACACTGTGTTGACACTGAGTCAACACTGTGTTGACACTAAGTCACCACTTGGTCTCACTGCCAATACTGTGTTAACTCAGTGCCAACACTGTGTTGACCCAGTGTCAACACAGTGTTGACACTGAGTTAACACAGTGTTGACACTGAGTTATCACAGTGTTGACACTGAGTTAACACAGTGTTGAAACTGAATTAAGAGGATTACTCACGGGGCAGAGTATTCGTAATAAGCGTTAACTTACTATTAACTAATGAAAAATATTCGTTTCAAATAAACTTTTCTTCCAATGTTTTTTCAGCAAATGTGGTCCAGTGATAGGAAGAACACAGAAACACACACACAGTACAGCAAGACATGAAATCAATATAAAAAATGTTTGCGGATTTCGTAAGTTTCCTTTAATCAATGTTTCCCTTTTTTATGAACATAGGCTAAGAAGGCCAAGCAGGCTGATATTGAACGCAAGCGTGCTGAAGTACGCAAGCGTATGGAGGAGGCCTCAAAGGCTAAGAAAGCGAAGAAAGGTTTCATGACGCCAGAAAGAAAGAAGAAACTCAGAGTAAGTTTAGAGATCCAACTACCGATTCTTTCTCTGCCTAACTATGTGTATTGTAGTTGCTGCTCCGTAAGAAAGCTGCGGAAGAATTGAAGAAAGAACAAGAACGTAAAGCGGCAGAACGTAGACGCATCATTGAACAACGATGTGGAAAACCAAGAGATCTTCAAAGCGCTAACGAAGGTAAATTTTTTATTTCTTTCGAAAAACGGGTTTTCTCCAAGCTATGAGGTTTACCTCATTTGATTTCTTACAAATCGTCGCCATTTTTGTATGTTTCCCACATTTTTCGAAGATTTACTTATGTTATTTTCCATAATAAAAATTCCAAGTTGATTTTGTCTCAATAAACAAAAAAAAAAAAACTATAGAAACACGCGACGCAACAATAAGTGAAATGCAATCGCCTTTAGAAATGTATATACACAACCAAGACTTTTCGAAACCCCAAGAGTTTTTTGCAATTCTTAAAACATTAAAAACAAAGCAGCAACGAACGAAAATTTTCTAAGTCTATTCAAATCACAATTGCATTCCATTCCATTGTTTGGGTAGTGATCCTGAGTTGATTTTAAATCTCGAAATACGTCGACCGCGGAGTGACTTACAAGACTCTTTGCTGAAATTGAAGTGAAAAAATTGTGTTGAAGTAGTAAATTTGTTGTAGGATTGTTGTTTCTGCGTTGTATGAGTTGTGTTTTTGTAATAAAAATGTTGTGAAACTGTTCTGTGAGTTCTGGCGGTGTCTTGTAAGTGTAATATTAGTGTTGAGTATAGATTTCGAACAAAACACTTCTAAAACTCACACAACAAACACAAATCCAACAATTCTACGACAAAACTATGTACAATTTGACAACATTTACAAAAAAATTCTTTTAGATCGATTTTGGCATAATGCAAATTTGTAAACACCTCGGTCTTAGTGAATGAATCACAAACCACAATGTTAGACTTTCTGTTTCCGCAAATGGCAATACGTAGCTTGTGTAAATGTTCTGTTATAGAAAATGACTACATGTAGTACTGAGGAAACATGTCCAAATATTTACACAAATATTGCTTTGAAGAAAAAAATTTAACGTCTAAAATCCAGCCAATCACACGTCCTTCATTTTAATATGTTTGGATTTATCTTCCTTTTGTTGCTACATACTACTTTTTATGCGGTTTTGTTCATTCAAAAAGCGGCAACATTGCAGCTTTCAGACTCGTGTACCTTTCAAAAAACCTCGGCGGCGTTGTGCCACATTAGCATTCCTACTATTACCTCAAACTTTACCACAGTGATGGTTGCCAACATACTTTGACCAGGAATGAGTGCACATTCCTAAAGAAGTGGTTTGGCTCACTCACTGAGGGTAAAATCGGTACCGCGGGGCTCTTAACATGCAATCACAAAAAATATCTGAAAATAGTACCTGTGGTGGGTCACTTTGTCACCAGGTAATCTGAATTGCCTGCAGCTATAGTGTTCAGCAGGTAATTCAGATTATCTGGAGACAAAGTTACCCGCCACAGGTAATATTCTCAGATCTTTTTTATGAGTGCATTGATTTTTTAGATCTTCGACCCATGTCGCTTACAAACCGAAACATTCTTATGTGCTGACAGTTGAACTTTTTTGTCAAAACGATTATTATATTTATGTTTCTTTTGAGTGTAACGATTTCTTACTATCGAGAAATTCTTTTACTTGTAAAAATACAGCTATGCATTAATAGCTTCCCGCATTTTATGAGATACTAATCTGATTTATCTCACAAAATTTAGATGAGAGAGTTTAGGCAAAGCCAGTTATAGCCAAATTTATAACATTATACATATAGCTATTTGTTTTGAGTTATATGTTTCCGTTATAAGTCAAGATTATAAGTTTATAGCTCAGATCAGTATTGTAACTGATCCAGACCAGTACTGATCAATTCCAAAACTGATGCACATCAGAACTGATCAGTTTCAAAACTGATTTTAATTAGTAGTTTCGGAACTGAGAAGTACTGATTCATATCAGTTTTCAGACTAATCAGTACTGATCCTGATGAGTTTTAAAATTGATCAGTACTGATACTGATCAGTTTTAAAACTGATCAGTATTGATTAGGATCAGTTTTACAACTGATCAGTACTGATCTGGGTCAGCTATAATACTGATCTGGGATATAAACTTATAACTTGTACCGTAAACTTGTAACTTGTTACTTATGAATTATAACTCATAGCTCGTAACGTAAACTTGTAACTTTTAACGTAAACATATAACTTATTACTTATAGTTATATGTTTATGTTATAAATTTGGCTATAAGTCGCTTTGCCCAAACTCTCTATTAATAAATGCCATACCCAAAAGTTATCGCATGCAGCGCGTATTATATTAAGTATTGTTTCGCATGTATCGTTTACATACTACATGCCTGAATTTTGTTGGATAAATTGGATTGGTTTCTCATAAAATGCGAGAAGTTTTTAATGCACGGCTGTAGGCTTCTTTCAAAATTTAATAGCTTCAATGTTAGGGAGACATTTTTTTTAATTCGTAAAAGTCACAATATATGTTTTATAATGTAGAGACTCTAAAGAGCGTCTGCAAGCAATACCATTCGAAAATTGCAACATTGGAAGACGAGAAATATGATTTAGAATATAAAGTAGCCACAAAGGACATGGAGGCAAGAATCATGACCAGTTCGCCCATTTACTGTGTTGCAAATTGTTTTGAATTTGAATTTTTATTGTTTTTTTTTTTTTAAACGGAAATCTTTTATTAATAACAGACTGATTTTCTGCTGTACAGCTGCCAATTTTTTTAAAATAAAATCCGGTTTTATGCTGATTGCGGTGGCTTTGTTGTTTCAACGAAAAACCGCCAAATATTTGAATATTCCACACTACGAACGATTACATTTTTTCTGTTTTTGTGGAATTTATTGGATTATTTGTGGGCTAAATGTAAAGAATCACAATCCACAAAAGCATAAAAGATGTAGAAACAAATTACGAACATCTAATTCTGAATGAAAAAGTCTTCCCTCTTCAAATCAAATTTTTTGTTGTACGTGTGAGTGTGGGACGAGATTTTGTTTTACAATTTTTCAAAATTTTTTGAAAAAATCAATGAAAAAAATAAAAAATTACCTTCGTCTCACTTGCCCTCTAAACGCTCACAATTTTTTGCGATTTTTATGGGCTGCTGGAACAGGCCGTTGTGTTTTTTCTTGTAGAGAATTTTTAAAAGTTCAATTAGGGCCTGTTCACGCCACTCTCTGGGGATTCCAGCATTTCTGAACAGCGCTAAGCTGCTACAAAAGTTTGTCATTAATAAAATAAAATGAGAAGATATTGAAGTTCTCATTAACGTAAGATACCAACCAAGAAAAGCAGTGGGCTAATTCCATCGTGCCCCACGTTACACTTATTTTGGTGCATACTCACGTAATTGAAAATGTAAATGTGCCCCACGTAACATTTTATATACCACTCTTTTTGTAGCATACATAGAAGTATACATAGGTGTACATTGGGTTAAATGTACTATGGAATTAGCCAGTGGCGTTCCTAAGTAACCTGGAAAGCAACATAGAGAGAGAGAGAGAGCGAGAGAAAGAGAGAGAGACGTAAGTCATGGCTCGATAGCGCACAGTAAATATTTTATTTTCTAAAATTGTTGGATTACTGTCAAACAAAATAGTTGTCCTTCTGAAATTTGAATCAATTTCTTCACAAAATTCAAGGACTTTGTGAGTAGCACTCAAGATAAGATTGATACACTCGCAGAAAAAAATTGGTTGGAGCTTACTCATTGATGGTTACTTTACAATGAAAAGCTAACGCTGTAGCTATGAAATATTCTTATGAATTGCATCATGAAAAAATAGCTTTTCTTCTATTAGTGTGGAATATCAAACGTTTGTAAAGTCGGTTGTTTGACTAAACAATGGTCGAAATTATGTAAATCCTCATATAAATATGTAAAATCAGTAAAAGAAATTTATAAAACTAGAGAGTAACACGCTAATCGTATAATATAGCTGAACTTCAAACACTTTGCCAATCGTTTTGGAAACGGATATCTGAGTTGGAAGGTGACAAATATGATTTAGAATACCAGGGCAGATTAAAACAGTTTGAGGTAACCCTGCAAATTACGTCTCTTGTCCAGGGCAAAGGGAATTGAATTCCTAATATTCCGAACATTTCAACCTTATTCTGCTATGTCTTAATGAAGATTGAAATTATGAATTTAGTTTCTAAAATTATTCCTCTGAATTTTTTTGTCAAAATTTTACGTGATTCTTAGGAATTGAATTCCTTCAAGACCCTGTTCTCATCTAAGATTTTTATAGTTTTATTTGTATTTATTTATTGCATTACCAGGCGTTATAATGTACTTAGTCACATAGTGAGCTGCTTCTGTACTTCCCTAGGCTAATTTGTAATGATTATGTTACTCATCCTATATGAAAGAAATTATTCGACTTCATTGGTATAAAAAGTTGGTATAATCCAACTGTCAAAATGACGTTTGAAACGTCAAAACTGTAAAGCTAACGAGGCTTTCGGGAGAAGTTTTAAAATGTGTTTATCCCTAATGTCAATATATTCAGAGCGCGTAAAGCAATTGCTGGAGCGTGTACAGCTTTAGTTCGATAGGATTCACTGGTGACGATTTTGACAAATTTTATATGAAAAAAGTGTCAAAATTTTCACCAGTGAAACTTATCGAACCAAGTGGTGAACATTTTGACAGGTTTACCCATGTAATTTTAGATGGGTAGAACTGTCAAAGTTAACTTACCAAATAATCGCTATACGCACTCTCAACCAAGAGCACGTACAGGTTTGGTTCGATAAGTTTCACTAGTGAAAATTTTGACTCTTCTTTCATATAAAATCTGTCAAAATCGTCACCAGTCAATCTTATCGAACGAAATGTGTACGCGCTCCAAAAACAAACCTAAGACGAAAAAATCTATACAAATATTTGACGTTTTAAACGTTATTTTGACATTTGAAATAGACCTATTTTTTGAACGTTCTCATAGGGAGGAGTTTCTACTAGCTTCCACTAGTTCTATAATATAATTGTCTTCGCTCTGACATATTTTTCACTCAATTGTACATACAAGTCGGTTTAGTAATCCCAGCCGAAATATATCTATACATCTTTCTATTTCTATTTTTGAAGATGAGCTTTCATACAAACCTTGCGTGATTTCGGAAGTAAAGTTCACAAAGCGAAAGGGAAAGCTT
Source organism: Pseudolycoriella hygida (assembly GCA_029228625.1). NCBI lineage: Eukaryota > Metazoa > Arthropoda > Insecta > Diptera > Sciaridae > Pseudolycoriella > Pseudolycoriella hygida. The sequence goes on from CM055404.1 coordinate 22,732,323, forward strand.
TTGAGTTTGAAAACGACAATCATATCATTTCATTTAAATAACATATTACAAAAAAAAATCTAAAAAAAACACCTTGTCCGTTCGATTACAGCTATGCTGAAGAAATACTGTCAAGAATATTTCGACCGAATGTATTTATGTGAGAATCAAAAATGGGACTTGGAACACGAAGTCAAGAAAAGAGATTGGGAGGTACTGCAAACTAGAAAATAAAATAAATAAATATTTAAATAAACAGGAAAATTGTCATTCCATTAATAATAATGTGATTTACGTTTGTGTTCATTTACTATTTTTAATTAATGAAATTCATGCGCATGCACATCCGAAAGCACACGTGTAAACAACACCAACACTAATGAAAATAGGGAAAGATCTAAAAGATCCTAACTAGTGTCAAATTTCTAACGTCGTTTAGGAAAAACGTTGTTCCTAACTTATACCAAACGGCTTGTTTAGCGAATTCGATTCCAAAACTCGCCCCCGGCTCGTGCTGGAAACCACTCATTCGCTAAAAACGCTTCTTAGCACGCTTTAGAAAAATACTATTTGTCATTCATATTTGATGAAAGATACTTATGTTGATGCAATGTTTTTTGCTTTAATTTCGATTAGAGGGGGTAGCTTTCAAACTGAGCCCTACCATATCCTACCGTACCAATGTCAGTAATTTTATTAAAGAGCACGTCGTGTCAAATTTGCGATGTTTTCTTTCGAACAAAATCCTGAGTAAATAACAAATTATTCAAAATTAAAACTCATGTTACTGTGAGAGGATGACTCTTACGCAAATCATAGGTGAATCAGAATTCAAAAAGTTAAAGTATGAGGGTACAAATTTGCTCCGAAATAACATCGCAAATGAACTTCGAATGATTTTTCAGAACAACTCTCGGCCTTCATACTTTTTAAATTCTGGCTCATCTTTTATTCGTGTAAGAGTCATTGTCTCACAGTAAATGAGCTACAATTGTGAATAATTTGTTATTTACGCAGGATTCTGTTCTGAAAAAAAACATCGCAAATTTGACAGATCATATTTTTGCAACGTTTAGGACAGTCTTTTGTTCTGATCTTTGCAAGTAATATTCGATGTGAAGTTAGCCGCAGTTGCGACCGAAGCTAACTTCATTGCAAACAAAATCAGTTGATTTCATTCATAAATTTACCAAAATTGAAAAGTTCTAAAAAGAGCGATTTCGGTTGCAATTGCAGCCAACTTCACGCTGAGTATTACTTGCAGAGCTCAAAACAAAAGACTGTCACGCCCCTGGTGTAGACACAGTAAGCTGTCACTCTGATAGCTGATTTCGGTTGCAATTGCAGCCAACTTCACGTTGAGTATTACTCTTAATTCATGTCTTTTTAACACTAGACAACTTTTTACTATGAGTTATTTTATCTGGGTAATCTTGTCCCAGCAGTGTCCGTTGACAGGCGCCTCCAAAGTAGTCAAAATAAAATAAAGAGGCGGCTGGGACTGCAGCATGCATCCTTTCACAAAAGACTATTCGCAGGCATCTTCTGGCTATTTTGTCGTGAAGTTAGGTCGGGTTGTATGTACCGAATATTTCCACAAAGCGCCTAGCGCCATTCAAAACTAAAAAACTTGCGTTAAGAGCACGTGAACTGTGAAACTGTGAACTGAAAATATGAACTGTCAAATTTGCGATGCTTTGTGAGAACAGAATACTTCGTAAGTAGCAAATTTTTCCAAATTATAGCTCGTGTACTGTGAGAGGATGAATGTTACGCGAATACTGGATGAGTCAGAATTCAAAAACTTTTAATGTGAAGGTCGAAAGTTGCTTTGAAAAATCATCGCATTCCAAGTTCATTTGCGATGTTATTTCAGAACAAATTTGTACCTTTATACTTAAACTTTTTGAATTCTGATTCATCTATTATTTGGGTAAGAGTCATCCTCTCACAGTACATGAGCTATAGTTTTGAATAATTTGATATTTACGCAGGATTATGTTGTAAAAAAACATCGCAAACTTGACAGCTCATATTTTTGCGACGTGTTCTTAACGAAATATGTGCGTCATACTCCTGCATACGTTCTTACGATGTGACGCAATGACGCACTTTCGTTTTCTATGTTGTAACATACTAGAGAAGTTTTTTGGGAGAACTCGTCAGGAGCTACATTACCCGCAGCCCTTTGCTTTTAGCAGCTATAAACTTTCAGATCGATTACTATCTTAGCGCTTTTGAGATATAAAAAACTGTGGATGTAAATAACTGTTCTACTAATCATACCATCGTCAGAGAGATGCAATCGAAAACTTCAAGATATAATGAAAATGCTAACACTCGATATCTGCATGGGGTTTTTGTTTGTTACGAAAAAGCTCAAGCATGCCTCATGAAGTTTAACAAATAATCGAATCGTTAAAAACTTTCGTCCAGAAATATGGCTCAAGTCAAAATATTTCATTATTTCATTTGCTATTTAATTCGTTGTTTGCTCCAATTTTTAGATATATAACATTCCGCTTTGAACTTACATGAAATTCATATTTGAGAAAGTTGAAAACTTCTTACCTTTTCTGCTAAAATACAAATTGAACAAAACCAGCGCTACACAATTCATCTGTGTAGAGAAAATAGGTCGTTTTTGCATCGTTGTAACATATTTTGCCACATTCTTAGCATGTAACAGTCAAGCACCTCAACAAACTCCAAAGGGATCATTATATTGAGTGCGATGCGAATCGCATCGCGTAAGGTTTGTGTGAAAGCTCAACTTGACAAAAAAAAGGTTTTATCTGTCAAGTTGAGCTTTCACACAAACCTATGCGATGCGATTCGCATCGCAATCAATACAACGATCCCTTAAAATGGTGCACACCAAATTATTTTTTCATACACTAGACACTCGAGTTGAGGATAAAATTCACTTTTCCGTATTGTAAGATTATTTAATCTCGGCTTTGTCTCGGATCAAGAATTTTTCTTCCTGGTAATGTAATTGTAAATTTTAATTTTTCAATATATTTGACTGTAATAGTGGATGGATGTTGGTGCGCTTTTCTACCCATAATGCAAAATACCTTTTTTTACCTTTCGTTAATCGCAATTTACTAGACGAAATCGCAATAATTCTTGTCAGTAAATCAGTTTATTAACCACAAACAACACAAATGCAAAATACAGATTTTTATTGATTGGTGACAAACAATTAAACAATTTTTTAAAACTGAAAAAAAAAATAAATTTTTCTTATGAAAATTCCTGTAAGTTTTTTTCAAGAACGAAAGGAATGTTAGTCACTATGGACTTGGATATATTTTGACATTTTAAAAAGTTTATTTAAAGGAAAAACTAAATGACACATTGTGATGTGTGCAGTACCTTTCGTTTCTCTTAAGTTTAAGCTTGGATCTGAGGGAATGAAAATAGTAGTGCAAACAACAATTGAAAAGCGAATGAAAAGAAAATGATGTAACGCTACCAGTCTTTATCCACATGATGAATTTAATAATATATCAAGCGACGAAAAACGGTGTCTGCACTTCAGCATGAAATCTCGTATACTTTGACATAAGACGACGTCGCGCTTAACGCGTGCATTTACTCGCCGACTATCTTTAGCAGTGAATACAATAAGACTATCCCTCCCACTTTCTATGAAATTTCATGCATTTCAATCCAATTTAGGCTTTGCTTTAGTATTGCAAATTGTTAAGCACTCTTGGAGGTCCTATCTCTTAAAATTGCTTTATATATGGAGAAACACATCCAATGCATGGGTCATCTATAGTCTTTTCTAATCATGATCTTTTGAACGAAACATCTATATATAATACCAATGAACTAACTACCTGAACGTTGAAGGCAAACAAATATGGGTGGAAGCGAACCTTCAAGCATAGAGAAGCTTTCTTTTCTTTGCATTAGTTATTTTGGCGATACTATAACACAAGCGTTTGCATGATGCCCGATGCTGTGAGATAAAAACATAATTTTTAACATTTTCTTTGGGTTGAAATATTTTAGAGATTTTTGATTCCTAAGCAGTAATATTGGACGCGATAAAAATCGCACGCGTAAAGTTTGTTTGAAAGCTCAACTTGATAAAATTATTTTTATTTTTGTCATGTTGAATTTTCATACAAACCTTGCGCGAGCGATTTAAATCGCGTCCAATATAATTCTGCTTAAGTTCGAAAAAAGTTTTCTGAAAATATCCAAATTTTCTAATTGAATAAATATTTCATTCCAAAGCTTTCAAATTTACGAGCTTTTCGCTTTCACGTTGATTGGTTGAAAAATTGCCTCTTAAATCATTTCGAATAACCAAAAGCTTCCTTAACTTTTATGTATTGTGGTTACTGATTTCTTTTCTCATTTTTGAACAGATCGCTGACCTCAACGCGCAAGTAAACGATTCACGTGGTAAATTGTAAGTGAATTGGACTTTGAGACTATAAATTGGCGCTAGTGTTTCCAATTTTTTTTTTTTTTTGAAAAAGCTTCTTTCCGATAACAAAGCTTTTGATAGCTCGTCAATTTTGATTTTACACATTTTTTTTTTTCATTGATGAACGTAATATTTTGCAGCGTTAAACCAGCTTTGAAGAAGGTTTCGAAATATGAGAATAAATTCGCTAAGCTGCAAAAGAAGGCCGCCGAGTTCAACTTCCGCAACCAACTCAAAGTTGTTAAAAAGAAGGAATTTACTCTTGAAGACGAAGAAAAAGAGGTTCGGTTAGCTATTTATATTTGTTGAAATGTTGGCTAACAACTGTCCCCATTTTGAAATCGTAGAAGAAACCTGACTGGTCAAAGAACAAAGGTGAAGCTAAGGAGGCTTAAGCGTTATGGTCTGATACTTATACTGACTTTGTTGTGACACATCAAAGCAACGACAATAATTCAGAAATAAAACCAATGTTCAAATGATTTTTTGTTTCATTTTATTGAGATAGAAGTGATAGCATAGTTGAGCCATTTATACTTTATATACTCCTAAGTACATTTCCGTGTTAGGTCTTGTTGCTGATTAATGGTTGCTCTGCTCACACAAATGCCCTACCCTACCCTACCGTAGAAAAAGGTATTTCAGTTGTGTGTGATACACTGCATTTACGGGTTTGTTTAGAATAACGGAGGTTAGAGGATCTATTGTAATGTCCGGGCCCAAACAGCGAAATTCATCTGGCGTATACGGCTTGTGCCGAAGGCTACAAGATGTATCGTAGTGCTTGTGCTCCGACAACGAGGCTCATTCGGCGTACCGGCTACAACTATACGTTTTGAACTGGGAACATTTAATATGACATTTAATGAAGACAAAATACGTGACTAGGTGGAATGATAGAAGAGTAACGGGGAAGGAACAAAAGAACAAAGAATCATAGTATCTGTGTTTCAAGACCAGTTGGCCGCCTCGACCAGGAATCTAATCTAGGTCTTTCCTTGACTGATGTACGGCACTCCTCCACGCATCCTGTCTCTCGCCGAATAGATCGAACGCTCACGAACCAAGGCAGGCGGCTATCCTTTGTCGCGTCTTTCACCCACAGAACTCCTAACTCTTCCCTAATATTCTCGCTATCAAAATGTTTTATCAAAATGATGAATTTTATGTGTAATTGTGGCACTATCCACGTTTTTAGTGCGACAACGGCTAATGTCAAACTATAGTGGCTTTCATGATGCGATGCTTAAGCTGTCAAGCAAGCAATATTATTAGTTTGACAGCTTATGCATGTGTCAAATGACTAAACTTTGCTTAAGCTGTTGATGCAAAAAAGGCTAGGATTGGTGCATATATTTTCTTTGTAAAAGTAATGCAACCAATTTTTACATCAAATTATGCAAAACTTACGATGGTAACACATCACAACAAACTAAAATAATGTATTGTTGTGATGTATATTTGTTGTAAAAATGATAAACTTTTATGGGCTAAGCAAAAATATTTCCCAGTTTTTTTCTCTTTCCACTTGAATTGGTAACGCTTTTTTGAGTTATAAAACGCAATGCGAAATAGCATTTTAATTTAGTTTACTCCTTAAGCGGGTCGGACGTTCTTATCGTCTTAGTTTTTGGTTTTATTTTATTTTTTGTTTTAAAGGGTAATGCGGAACAACTTTTTGATTTAGCTCCTCAGAGCTCTTCATGCGGATAGGACGTACGTTGTTCACGCCGCCGGCGGGGAATTTGTGACCCACAGACAAACAAATAAATCATTGACATGGATATAGTAAAGTAGCGATAGAATGAAGTGAAAGATGTTGATTGGCTAGATAGACCGTTTGTACCTTTCGGTGTGAGGTCTTTACTACTGATCATGGACCACCCTCCTCCATACCCCCCTATCCTGTGCCAAGGAGATGGTTTGTTCGCCTAGAGAAAGTCCCCTAACTTCTAAATCGGATTTAATTGAGTCTATAAACCTTCTCCTTGGCCTACCCCTGGGACGCACACCCGGGACTTGAGCATCTGCAATTTCCATAGGTAATAAATATAAGTTGCAATTGAGATTCGGTACAGAACAGTCGCAATCGAGAATCGAAACGAAAGGTAGTTAGCGATCGACCAATAAGTCAGAATACCTGAGTATAACGAGGTATTAAACGTAGAGTCAGAAAATATTCGGTCGTGAGTAGTGCGTAATTATCGGTCGCAAATAGTTTTAGTGACATGAATACGTGACTATTAACAAAAATCCAAGTGTTTATCATATCAAAAATAAATTCACCAATTCTATCCTACCCATTTCGGGCAAAAACGGGTCTTGTGCTCTACATCCCGATCCCACACTCTCTGTGTGAAAGGGCGGTGTAACACTGGGTGCGGTCTGAGTCCGCAAAGAGTTAGTGCGCGTAGCGCGAAGGAAAGCACACGAAGCTCTTCTTCCCGGCGCCTGACGAGAAGTGGGCCAAGGAGCTTCTCAGAATGGAACGTAGTGGCATCAGGAGAGTAGTGGGAGCCATTACGGGTCACTGTGGGTTGAACAATCACTTGGCCAAAATGACCATTTTGAATGATCCAAGATGTGACTGCGGCTTGGAGAAGGAAACGGGCGTCCACGTAATATGTGAATGCCCGAAGTTCCACTTGCTAAGAAGCATGACATTAGGTGGTTATGTGATTCGACCCTCCATCGATCTTAGACCAAGGACCTATCGTTCTTGGTGAGAACCGGAAGGTTTTAAATAATTTACATGATGAACGGGAAGAAAACAAAGGATCAATAGATCTGTGTCTTAGGAGTCAAAAATGGCCCGTCCCACCCTGATAAATCTGAATATATGCGCAGTGACCTTAGGGGTCGTGCACATATGACGTCACACTTGCTATAAAAAATTAGCATCCATAAAAAGGTCATAACTCAGTCAGGACAGCAAATTTTGTTTATAGAACTCTGGCTACCCCCCCAAGTAGGGGGTATGTTTGGGGGGGGGGGGTAGCCGGAGTACTATAAGCAAAATCTCTGACCAGTTTGCAGCTGTGGAATGTTTGGATTTTATAGCAAGTGTGACGTCATATGTGCACGACCCCTTACTGCACAGGCGTTGAAAAGCGTTGAAAAGAGCGAGACAGATATAGTCTGAATGAATTTTTGTTTACCTGTCCCAAAATAAATTTTAGAAGTCTATAAAAAATACGTGTCTAATATTTTTGCCTTCCGTACCACGTAGACACTGAAAACTGAATTCCCAACCTGACCCCGAAAAACCAACCTAACCCAGATGCACCTCACTGCACCTAGATGCACCTCACTGCACCTAGATGCAGTTCACTGCACCTAGATGCAGTTCACTGCACCTAGATGCAGTTCACTGCACCTAGATGCAGTTCAGTGCATGCACTTCACTGCACCTAGATGCACTTCACTGCACCTAGATGCACTTCACTGCACCTAGATGCACTTCACTGCACCTAGATGCACTTCACTGCACCTAGATGCACTTCAATGCACCTAGATGCACTTCACTGCACCTAGATGCACTTCACTGCACCTAGATGCACTTCACTGCACCTAGATGCACTTCACTGCACCTAGATGCACTTCACTGCACCTAGATGCACTTCACTGCACCTAGATGCACTTCACTGCACCTAGATGCACTTCACTGCACCTAGATGCACTTCACTGCACCTAGATGCACTTCACTGCACCTAGATGCACTTCACTGCACCTAGATGCTCCTCACTACAACCCATAGACTCATACCAAACATAACGACATGGATACAGAGGAAACATGTAAAGGTTAACTTCCAACTGACACAGTTTCTGTCGGGTCACGGGTGCTTCAGAAAATACCTTACACAGGCTTGGATTCGCGGAGTCGCCTTTCTACACGACATGCGAGAGAGAAGAAAAGATTGCGGAGCACGTATTATTTGTCTGCCCCTATTTCGAACAAGAGCGAGGTGAGCTGATGACGGTGAGTAGTTCAGCGGTAAATGCCGACAACATAATATCGGAGATGTGCCGCGATGAGGAGGTGTGCAAAGCAGGCGATCAAAGAAGACTGCCAGTTGATCTGAAAGACTAGGTTCGAAAGCACAGCCCTATGATGATCATAGTTCACACAGAAATCAATCAAATTATATTAATCTAGTTACCGGGAAACCGGGTATAAATAGAGTCACATTTCCTGAATAAAAACAGATTTGTTTCAACCTCGAATGAGGAAACATCTCTCTTTCAATTGTAGAATAGAATTACCTATTCACTACAGCCCCTCCCCGAAGTGAGGCGGTTCCGGGTAGAAGAGAGCATGGAGAGTAAAGAAGGAGGTTTCAGTTGAAGAATGGAATCCAACACTACCTTGGTCCAGGAAGATTTCCTCACCCTTATAAAAAAAAACAGATAGAAAGCCATACAGACGTCACGATCATTTATATAAATTGGTTAACCCAACCGCTACAAGTACATTACATGTAACGCCTTCCTATCGATATGTGTGAGCAATGCGTAAATTCAGAGAGTTTTCCTTAATTTCGGACCTTGTTAATACAGAGTTGTTATTCTCTTATTGCAGAACGATTTCACTGGAATTTCGGATTAATCATTTTGATTAAGTCTTAAATCAACTGACCTCAGGTTCACCAATATCACGTAATCTCGTTTGTATTCGGCATTAAAAGCTATATAAATCAAAGATGTAGAATGAAATTGGATTAATTTTTCTAATGTTCACGTTAGTATACAAATTTGTGAGTGAAATTTTGCGATGAAATTACTCGTGATTACAATAACTTTACTTGCAACATTTTGCAATTCAGTCTCATCCAAAGGGTAAGTAATTTATCAAAGGAATCAAATTAATTCATTCGGAAGAATTGTGACAGGAAGTCGTTAAATTTAATGTAAGGATGATCGTTTTTGCAGATATTTTACGATCGTTGGATCAAAATTACTGAAAGTAAATTCCCCTTACAATGTTGCGATTACTTCCCGGAATTACGACGACCAAACTACAAACGTTTTACAAATAAGCATTGAGAATTCTCTAAAGAGTTGGAGATCTGCTCAGAACCTTACTTTGATCAACGGAATGAGTCAGGCTCTTACATTTGACGTAAGTAGTAATGAAAGGATTCCATCTATAAAGAGCGTGTGCTCTAAAGGGGAGAAGAGTTGAAGAAATTTCAATTCTTTGTGTACGTACTTTATGGACGTTTCTATAATGCGTCAAAATTATTACATATTTTTTTCCCATCGATCATGTAGATGAACGGTGCACCTGCAGATAATTATAAGCTTCGGGTTAAACAGGATCAATTTTCTTCAAACATCAAGCTAAAGATGAACACCAAGAATGTGACAGTATTTGTACAAACAGATAAAGGCATTTACAAGCCATCTGATGCCGTTCGGTTTCGAGTTCTTGTTTTAAATGAAAAGCTACAGCCATTGAACGAAACGAATGCACAAGTCCACGTAACTGACGGTGCACAAAATCGGGTAAAACAATTCGATGACATTGCTTTGACGAAAGGTGTGTATGAAGATTCTTTCCCGTTGTCCGACTTACCAATATTGGGAGATTGGCACTTGGTTGTATTTATTAACAACACAAAAGCAGCGGAAAAAGTGTTTGAGGTTGCTGAATATACGTTGCCATCTTTTGAGGTCACACTTGAAGTGAATCCTCATGCACATTATGATGAACAGAAACTAAGTGCCACAATAATTGCTAAACATACTTTCGGCAAGATAGCGAAAGGCAATGCCACAATTACAGCTAACGTGGGATCCAACACAGTTTCTAAATCAGTCGAAGTGAATGGAAAGAAATCGGTTGACTTTGATATGAAAAATGATCTTCGAGTGTACCGAAGTTTCCGCGAGAATACGGTCAAACTTGTTGCTACGTTCGTGGAGGAATTAACAGGGCGTGTGCAGAATGCAACTGCCAAAATACAAATACATGTAACACCTCACAAGATTAAAATTGTGAAAGATTCAGAAAAAATAAAATCTGGACTGCCATTCACAGTAAAGGCGATCGTCCAATTTCACGATAAAGATACACCAGTTACTGATGAAAAGAACGCAGTTGTGTTTACCGTAAAGTTTTATTATGAGGAAATTACGGCATGTCAACGGCATCGTACTCCTTATTGGTCTGATTATGACGAATACGAACGAGAACGCTTTATGGCAGAAAGGTACCGATGGCACAGTGATCGGTGCTCGAATACGTTGTCGTATAGCGAGTTAAAGGAAGTATTTCCGACAAATGGAATTGCAGAAATTAAAATAGAAATTCCTGGCAATATTTTCAAATTGGATGTTATGGCCAAATATCTGAATACTGAAGAATGGGAACGGGGTATAAAAAAGACGGTGACGGAAAGCAATCAGTACATCAAAATCAAATCAACAACAGAAAAGTAAGTAGCTGTTCACAGATAGACTTTGACGTTTAGTCCATTTACGGAAGTGGTTCTCAAGAGGAGCGAAAAGTACCCACTTTCATAACCAGTGGGAAAAGACGAAGATGTCAACCATCAAAATTGTCAATCTACGTAATCTCACTTTTGTAAACCCGATCAACATCGGGTACGTTTCGTTCCACAAAGCGCCCTTCCAGAAGTCAATATAGATAAGTAATAATGCGATTCCAATTTCAGGCCAAAATTAACAGAAAAAATTCGAATTAACGTCTTGTCAACTACAGAAATTTCTGAACTTTCGTATCATCTTTTCATTCCAAAGAATGTTATAGGATCAGAGACCATTCGGATGCCACCAACTAAGAGCTATGATTTCGAATTTTCACCAACCTGTGAAATGATTCCTAAAGTAAAACTTGTCGTGTTCTACATAACAGATGATGGCGAAATCATTTCAGATTCATTAGCAATTGAATTCGAAAATAACTTGAGAAACTTTGTAAGTTCATACAATCGTTTTTAGAACACGTTTCCCTTGTCTGAATTCGAAGTGCAACTGTAAACCAAATTCAATAGGGTTTTCTTTGGGCAGCGGGTTGCATCCGCTGCGCTGTTTGCAATTTTCCTTATTCAAGATTTTCGAAATCTTGTAATTTAATTCAAAATCCTCGGGCGGGTCTGAATGATCAAAATTACAATTTTCAACTTTTGTTACTTTACATTTTGCAATAAAAGTCTTCAGAATTTTGGACGTTTGCGCGTAATGAGTGGCCAAAATATTAGAAAGAAAAAAAAATCCGAGGATCTTGGTTCTTGTGTTTTCAGCCTTATATTCCTACAACCCAATTAACCAAATTCTTCCGCGGAAAGTCATTCAAACATTGAACTAAAGAAACTAAGAAGCTTTTGAAAGCCTTCACTGTTCTTTGTCCTAACGAAATTCCGCTGAAGAATTTGGTTAATTGGGCAAGTTTGTTCAAAGGAAAAACTTCAACAATTTTTAAAAATTAAATTTTTTTTTCAAAATTGATTTTTTTTTGAAAATTACAAAAATAAATTTTTTTAAAAGTAAATTTTTTCACAAATTGGATTTTTTTTAAATTGAAAATTTTTCAAAAATTAAAACTTTTTTCAAAAACTGAGAAAAAATTTGCAAAAACTGAGAATGAAAATGATAAATTTTTTTAAAAATTGATAATTGCAAAAAATCTCAAAAATGCACAAAAATTTGAAAAATTTGAAAAGTTTGAAAGTTGTATTCCATTGTATTCCACACATTGTGTGTTAAGGATAAGGGATGATAATAAATGAATTATTATAAAAAAAAGTTGTTGGAAAAACAATATGAAAAACCATAACTTTCGATTATAGTTATTTGTGCACCACGTCCTACATGTCGGTCATATTGTGCGAGATTGGTGAAAAATCCCAGGGCGGCAGCCCGCGGACTTTTCACCAATAGAGCACATATGACCTACATGTAGTACATGTGGGATACATAATTTTATGTATCTTTCGCACAAAAAGCCATTTTGAGTACAAAACACGCAAATTATACTCTTCAATTTTTTCGAATTAAACTTGAACATTTCATGAAACCATTGAAACCATTGAAAAACGTCAACTTATGAATGAAGCTCGACTAATAAAATCATACTAGTCCAGTTTGAACGTTTCGAACTGGACTAATATGGTTTTATTAGTCAACTTCGAATTTTGACCAAAAAACGTCAAATCAAGTCCAGTTTTCAGTGCGAAAAATGGCACGTTTTGGGCGAAAGATACATAAAAAAAAAATTTTTTTGAAAATCGAAAAAGATTTTCTCGAGTGATGTACAAAAAACACGTTTGGCCCTAGCAAAGACTCGTTTTTAGTGCCCTAGCTAAGTCCAAGGCGGGCTCAAGATCAAAAAAGTTTCTTCCATAAATTGTCGCCAGACCTTTCAAACAAAAAATTTTTTTGAAAATTGGAAAAGATTTACTCAAGTTATGTACGAAAGACCAAGAACCACTTAAACGGTCCTAGCTCAGCGGCCCTTGGGGCGACAGTGCCCAGATTCAATTCCATAAAAGTTTCTCTATTACCTTTCAGGGAAAACAAAGATTTTAAAAATCGCTCAAGTTTTACTCGAGTTATCGTGTTGAAAGATGGACAGATAGACAGACGGACAAATTTTTTTTTGCAGATTCGGTATTTGAGAACCGTGAAACAAAAAAGTAACCAAGTCCCAGGTCAAAATTTGACTTGTTTCAAACTCCGTGGTAAACGCAATAGACACTTTTTCGAAGAACTTCTAGAAAGTTTTCAGATATTGTAGAAGCGCTGTTGTCTGTGAACCTTCAGCACACCATCGCCGTTTGGCTACCTTTGTCAGCATTCTCAGTCGGCACTCCTCGGTCGGCTACAACGGTCAGCACCTTCCCTCTAAAACTTTCTCTCTGAGTAGTTCTGTTAAGTTCTGGACATTTCTGTAAAGTCACTAGATCTACCTCTAAATTGCATCTCTTATATGAAGTGTCAAGAATTTTGGAAAGTTTCACTCCGACACTTTACGTTACAAAAGCAAAGTTCTGAAAAGCTCTGAAAATATCGAATTTTCCAGAACTTTCTCGAAAATGTACTATAATAAATTGTCGAAATTTTTTGAGTAACTTGGCTACCTCAATTTTCCAAGCAAACTGAGTAGTTATCCCAGATAACAATTGACCACACGAAATGTACATAAAATGCCATCGGAAAATGTGTTGATCCCGTTACCGTTATATCTTTTCTTTGGAACGTGAAGTGCATTTAATGTACATGTAATGTGAATTACATGTACATCTAATGTACATTCAAAACACTTTGAATACACAACGAATGTACCTAATGTACCTCATGTACTAATGTACTTTTTAGTGTGTTTTTAGCACATTTCATGTACATGTGTCACGCACATATTCTGACAACATTGAATTTCGCACATTTAATGTACATTCAGTGGGCAACCACATTAAAAAGTGTGATCTGTGTTATCTGGGTATATCCTACACACCTGTGATGTGGGCTACGCTGCAACATTGGTTTTCTTTTAACATTTTTTTATTTTTTTTATTAGATCAACGTTAGCATTCCCAGTAATCAAGTAAAACCTAGTGAATCAATAAACATTTCTATTACATCAAACGCCAACTCATTTATCGGCTTATTGGGTGTTGATCAAAGTGTTTTAGTTTTGAAGAAAAGCAATGATATTGAGTATTCATCCGTTTTCGAAGAACTCAAACTATACAATAAGGGTGTTTCTAAGCATGGGGGAGCCAGACATAAGTACACAGATTTCATATCTTCCGATGGTTTCATGATTACGAATGCTAAAAGGGAATATGGTTTGTGAAGCTAATCACTAAATTGATCTTGTGATAAAAGTAATATTTTTATGTGTTAGTATTAACCAAGCCATACGGATACCGTCCAATGCATTCGGTTGTGGCTACAAGTGCACATTAGTAAGTTGAATGAATTCTTTCTGCATAACATATTTCGCTATTTTTGTACTATAAAGTTCACCTCGTGCGAAAGGCGCATATCCCCAATCAGCTATCGACTATCAGGATTCTATGCGTCAAGAGGAAGAAGAACGTATTTCCAATTTTGCACCAGCAGCACCTCCACGAGACATTGAAGTTCGCAAGAATTTTCCTGAAACCTGGCTTTTCGAAAGCCTTAGCTTCGACTTGAAGTAAGTGACAGTTATTTACCTCACACCAACTTAGGAAAACATTTTCTTGCTACATTTGTGCCAGTCGAAAATGTTTTCCTTAACTACATTTTTAACTTTATGGGAAAGCACTTTTCTGTTAAGTGGATTTTCCCTCCGTGAAAATATGCCTTTCTTCTAAGTGAAACCAATTTCTTCTTCAGTCAAACGAACGCAACGATTTCGAAGAAAGTACCAGACACTATCACTTCGTGGATCATAACCGGATTTTCTGTGGATCCCACCACAGGCTTGGGTTTAACTAAAGAACCCTCCACATTGAATGTTTTCCAACCATTCTTTGTCTCAATAAATTTACCATACTCGATCAAACGTGGTGAAATCGTATCTATTTCGGTATCTGTGTTCAATTACATGGACGTAGACCAGACGGCTGAAGTTATCTTGTTCAATGAAGATTCGGAATTCGAACTAATCAAAGCTAAAAGTGACGATGCAGTGTCTCATCGGGAAACACGTGCCACAGATAATTTCACCTCGAAGAATTTAAATGTTAAATCCCAAAATGGAAGCTCCACAGCGTTCACAATTCGTCCCCTAAAAGTAGGACAAATTAAGATAAAAGTTGTGGCAAAATCTCATCTAGCTGGCGATGGGGCTGAACGACTTTTGTTGGTCAAGCCGGAAGGAGTTACACAATATCAGAACAAAGCAATTTTTATAGACTTGAGAAATAGTTCGACGTTTGAAACAGATATCAACATCAACATTCCATCGAATATAGTTCCAGATTCAACAATCGTGGAAGCTTCAACAACAGGAGACATCTTAGGACCTTCTATTGAAAATTTGGACAAGTTAATGTGAGTAAAAAATTTAATTTTGATAATAACAAAACGTCATTTTGCTTAAGAAAAGCTCACTAACTTCCAAGGCCAACTAATTCCAGTGAATCAGTAAACTTCCTTAAGCCACTCGTTTTATATGCGACTTATGTCAAAATATACCATATTTCATGATGAAATACATCGCTGACAGGCACACCATTTTTTGTCATTTTACATAATTATTATGAATTTTTATTTTTTAAAATTTTTTTAAATTTAGAATACCTTGATGCCGACAGCTCACCTATAAACCTTAGGTAAGGTTTCCTTTGTGAACCAATTGAAACGTGTACGATATCGGCTTATGTGAAAGTATAGTGAGTTTCATGATGAGATGTATAACGTCAACATAGAACACTTGACACTCTGTGCATTTTATCATGAAATTCAGAATACTTGGACAGAAGGCGATGTCCCACAAAGCGCATCAATTGACGTGCTAAGTGCGACATCGGCTTATGTCAAAAAATACCAAATTTCATGATGAAGTGTGTAAGCTGTCAAGCGTTTAATATTTTACTGGTATAGAGTTTACGCATCTCTTAATGAAATTCGTCATACTTTGACAGAAGCCGATGTCTCACAAAACGCGTCTATTATGCAGGATCATCTTCCACCAAAGTGCGCATAGGCGTGAATGTCATTCGAACCTGCTTTCTTTGCTAGTATATTTTTAGCCTTTTAGCCAAATTTGAATAGCTCATTTTTTGACTTTCGCTAAATTTTCCTGATTTTTTCGAAAAAAAATTAAGAAAATTTCAAAATTTTCGAGAAAATCAGGACAACTTCGCGAAAATCAAGAAATTATTTTCTCGAAAAAAGCTCTGATTGCTCTGTCACACTTACATGCTCTCAAAAGCTTAGCAGTCTGTACGGACTGTTGTGTAGCAATTGACCACATACAAGAAACAAAAAGAGAGAGAGGGAGAGAGAGACGGAGAAACTGAGGGGCAAATGTCACTTACAAATCCTGTCACAAGATAAAAATCTTTAGAAAATCACTAAGATTTAGAAAATATCGCTAAATTTTGCAATTTTTTGTCAAATACGATGAATTTTACCTAAAACTTAAACAAAGTGTCAAAAAAATCGGTAAAAAATAACTAAAAAATTTTTGATTTTAAAAAACGTTGTCACAAGATTTTTGGAGTCGTTTACCCCTCGGCATAAACATTCGTATTTTTTAGAGTTTCCCACATGTGGGTAATGCTTATAAGCTCGTATCCGCCGTCTGTCCGTATCACGCATTTCTCGGCTCCTAGAGAGCTCAAACTTGTGCCATTCAAAAGCTCTAAGACTCTAGATCTGCACAAATGCCAGATTACGCATATCTAGAATTCTAGACCACCTAGAGAGCTCAAACCTGCGTCTTTGGATAGCTCTTTGAATATAGATTTGCACAAATGGCGTAGGGGAAGAGGATGAATGGGTGGGGAGGGGGGCTCCTTCTCGAAATTTCTCAAGTTATTCACAGAAATTTCTTGAACTGTGCAAAACTTTCACGAAATTTCTAGAACTTTCCAGAATTTTCTAAAAGTTTCTGGAACATTCTAGACATTTATAGGACTTTCTGTAACTTTTTAGAACCTTCCAGAAATTTCCAGAACTTTCTATCACTTTCGAAAACTTTCTAGCTCCATATTTCTGGAACGTTCTGGTATTTTTTCGAACGTTCGATAACTTTCGAGAACCTTCGAGAAATTTCTCTCTCTAGAACTTACTAGAAGTTTCTAGAATTTTCTGAACTTTCTACCATTTTACACCACTCCCAGAGCCACCACCCAAGAGTTTCTAAAAGCAACTAAGGAAAATTGCATCACACGCTTAAAGTTTAAAGAATTTTCGAGACACTTAACTTCGACCACTTTTAGCTATATGGCTATTTCTATTACTGTCCACGGCACATATTTTTATCTGCTTCTCTTTCATTCTTTAAATGTAAACCATTAGTAAATGAAACAAAAAATGTTACTGTCCACGTTACATTTTTGAGACTCATTAAAACGCTGCAGAGTGAAAGAGACGAATATAGTCCCAATGTTGAAGAGTGAAAGAGATAGAAAATTCATAGATTGCTTGGAATTAGCCACATAAGCAAACGTGTGATGCAATTTTCTTCAGTTGCTTTTGGTAACTCTTGCGAGCAGGTTCTGCGTCAGGTATCAAGAGTGACACTCTGGAAAGTTTAAGAGAGAGACGTACACTTAGGTCAAAATGAATAGAATCTTTGTACTTCTGCGCAGGTTTTTAACACCACAAAACCTGCGCGGAAGTACAAAGTTTCTATTCGTTTTGATCTAAATGTATGGAAAGTTCTAGAAACTCATAGAAAGTTCTTGAACAATGTCAAAAGTTTTAGAAATTCTTGATTTGACACACGCAATTATGTGGGTTACGCTGGAATACCCATGTATGGGTTTTCTTTCAACATTTTTTCTATCTATTTTGTAACCTCGCAGAGAAAAACACATGCAAAATCCCTGAAATTTCACCGGAACTTGACACAAAACGCTTCCAATGGAATTTTTACTAATATAAGCGTGTCACTGACTTGGAAACAAACTTTTCCGTTCCTTTGTTATTACTAAATGAAGGAATAAATTCATTGCAGAAAACTTCCGTACGGCTGTGGAGAGCAAAACATGTTGAACTTTGTGCCAAACATTGTGGTCTTAGATTATTTAACAGCCGTGAACAAATTGACTCCGGAAATCAAATCTAAAGCAAAACAATTTTTGGAGACTGGATATCAGAGAGAGTTAACCTACAAGCACGACGATGGCTCTTACAGCGTGTGGGGAAAGTCTGACGAATTCGGTAGCACATGGTTAACGGCTTTCGTGGCAAAATCATTTCGTCAAGCAGTCAAATATATTTCAATTGACGAGGACATCATCGACAAAGCGTTAAACTTTTTATCAAAGACTCAATCTGAAAACGGCAGTTTCGTAGAAGTTGGATACATTTTTCAGAAGAACATCCAAGGAGGAGCTTCTAGTGGAATCGCGTTAACTGCGTACACTCTGATAACGTTCCTGGAAAATCAGGACTTTGTGCAGACGTACAAAGTAACCATCGATAAAGCTCTCTCATATCTCAGTGAAAACTATCACAACATTACCGACAACTACTCGTTAGCTATTGCAACCTACACTATGCAATTGGCTAGTCATTCCCTGAAAAATGTCTTGATGTCCGATCTGGAAGCTAATGCAATCACAAAGAATGGGATGATGTACTGGATGAAAAATACGTCGGCAGAAAGTAAGCTTTCGACTAAGTTCAGTGCAGTGGATATTGAGACAACGGCCTATGCTTTGCAAGCGTTTTTGGAAGCTGGTCGCTTGGTTGACTCATCAAAAATTATGAAATGGTTAGTGTCACAACGGAACGGAAATGGAGGCTTTGTATCTACTCAAGACACTGTGGTCGGCTTACAGGCTTTGTCAAAAACCGCAGCAAGAATGCACTCGACGAACACCAACATGAATATTCTAATTACACACGCTGACAATAAGTCGTCTGCCCTTTACATAAACGAAAGAAACGCGTTAGTCCTGCAGAAACATGAACTACCGTCGTCGGAAAGAGATTTTAAAGTCACTGCAACTGGTCAAGGTTTTAGCATTGTCCAAATATCCTCTCAGTACAACGTAGACGCATCGCATGGAAAATATGCATTTAACATCGATCCTGTCGTAATGCCAACTTCCAACAAAAATTTTCTTCATCTGAAAGTGTGTACAAATTACATTTCGAGTGAAACAACTGTAAAATCGAATATGGCAGTAATGGAAGTGACGTTCCCTAGTGGCTTAATATTTGACACCGATTTCTTATCTAAATTAAAATCGACGAAAGCAGTAAAGGTAATGCGATGAAATCTTGTTCCATAGTTTTAGTTGCGACATTTCTAGAAATTTAATCCTTTTATTTTTGTCTTCGATGAACAATTTTCTTTAATTTGTCCTTCTTTCGCGTGTAAATAAGGATCTATGTTTGTTCTCTAGTCGAAAAAATTCGCTTAGAAACTTTAAGATCTTCCCGAGGGGTTATCCACTGGTCAAAAATTTGCACCAAAAATTCCAAAAATTCCATCGAAATTCCAAAATTTCCATCGAAAAATCCAAAATTTCCGAAGTTCAGAGGTTCTGAAAATTCAAGAAATTCCACATAAATTCCAAAAATCCCACAGAAATTCCAAAAATTCCACCTAAATTTCAAAAATTCCACCTGAATTCCAAAAATTCCACAGAAATTCCGGAGTTCAGAAATTCAATCAAAATTCCAAAAATTCCAGAAATTCCATTTTAATTCCAAAAATTCTATTTTAATTCCAAAAATTCCATCAGCCTGTACCAAAAAAAATGAAGTGGATAGCCCCTCGGATCTTCCTCAATTTCCGAGATTTATTCTTACACAAATTATTGAACGTAAAGGACAAATTAATAAGAATTTTTCACAGAAAGAAAAGATAAATTAGTTTTGGTGACCTTCGTTTCATTAACTCACCAAAGTTTTCCTACAGAAAGTGGAGTTCAAAGACCGCAAAACGATGGTAGTCGTTTACTTCAACGAATTGGACGAAAGGAGTGTCTGTGTAGAGTTTACTGCTTCCCGCATTCATAACGTTGCTATGTTGAAACCAGCATCAGTAGTCGTATATGATTACTACGACAACAGTAAGTGGATAATTTGTTAAAAGGTCCATAAATCTTGTCCACCTTTTTTTAACGCTTGTGCAACGGTCGCTGTAGGATAAATTATCATCGACTGTGTTTAGTCGAGTGGATTATGATTTTCTTTGCTTTCCTTTTCTGTAAATTCCTTTAATATAAAACGAATTCTCACGCCTTTACTATAACTGACGAGATTCATGGACAAAATTTTAGATCATAACAGTAGCGGTTGAAGGAACCTGGTGCTACATTGATCAACTTGTCATGTTCCCTACCATTAAAATTGTGTTTATAATTTCAGACCGTTACGGACTTACTTTCTATAGCCTGCCTTCGTCATCTGTGTGTGATGTCTGCGATGTCGATGACGATGAATGTTTACGCGAATGTGAAGAAATGATCAACGAAGTATAAGCTTATTCAAAAGTACTAACCTGTGTAATTATTTGTCGACTATAATAAAGTATGAGACGAAAGTTGTTTTTTTTACTTAGATATATTTTCTGACGATTGCGTCGTAGTATAGATTTTACCACCTGCTATAATAATAATCTGCTTTGTCAACCCATGAAAGATTATCATTATTTCATTAGTCTCGCTGTTTGTGGTTCTAATTCTTGAGAACCTTTCATAACCGGAAAGGGTTTACTGTGCTGTGGAAGCCCAGTGCCATCTATGAGATGTACAAGGAGCGAAACTAGTAGAGTTGAATACCGGCACATTTTCATCATCATCATTATCAAACTTTACAAAAACCGTTTATACCTTTCGGTGTGAGATTGCGCTATATAATATTGTAAAAACATCGAATACAGAATTTGTCCTCACCAGGATCGAAACCGGATTTTCTTGGTGGAAGGCAACTACGCTACCACTGAGCAAACCCGGTCTATACCCAACTCTAACTACCATATAAAATCGTTAGCCCGAAGATTGATCTGTGAATAGCTAACTTTGTGCCGCTACTTACGGGACCCCATCTATAAAACCCGTCCCCATTTTTTGTAAATTTTTGGACCCCCTCTCCCCTGCTGTCACACATTGTTCAATTTCGTACCCGCCCCTCAAAAAGAAAAAAAAAACAAAATTTTGATGAAAGCAATCGCAAAATTTAAAAAATTCGGTTTCCCATTCGTTGGACAAACATTTTTGTAATATGGGGTAGATCGAGGTAGAAGTGAGGGGGGGGGGGATACATTTATTATCACCTAGAGATGACGAATCAGCAAAAAAAGTCCGCCTGTCCGTCTCTACTTTTTTTCTAAACGGCTCAACCAATCACCCCAAACTTTTTTTTCGAAGATGAGCAAAATTGGTCAAGTGGTTCCGGAGGTATGGTCGAATCCAAAGCATGGTTTTTCGAGAGTCGGTGAAACTTTTTCGCAAATATCTCAGAAAGTATAGCACGGAAATTGTTCATTTTGGATTCAAATGAAAGGATTTGATCTCACAAAGCTGGGAAAAAATTTTTGGTGAAAATCGGTTGAGTGGTTTGGGCAGTCGAACCCATGGAATGGACGAAATTCAGTTTCTCTGTGTTCACTTACGGAAATATATTTTTGCATCAAATACATAGAATTTTGTACTTCTGCGCAAGTTTTTGCAGTGTTAAAAAGCTGCGCAAAAGTACAAAATTCTATTTGATGCAAAAATATATTTCCGTAAGTGTAATACGATAGGAGATGGGTTTTCGTCAACATTTGGTTAAGTATAAAAGATAGAGACTTGTTTCCAAAGATAAAGTTGTGGAGACTTAAATTTTAGGGAACACATGTCTCAGAGTTTTTCGAAAACATGACCCATTCCGGGGATATAGAATTCGGAGGGAGGACCCATATTTATAGAATTTGTGAGAGTTAGAAAGTTGCTTCCAGAGACAAAGTTTTAGAGAATAAATTTTTAGCGAACGTGTGTCTCAGGGTTTTGGGGAAATGGCACGGTGCCGCTACAAAATCCGGAGGCACAAAATCCAGAGGCGTCAAAATCCGGATGAAAAATCCGGAGCTACAAAATCCGGAGGCTACAAAATCCGGAGGCTACAAAATCCAGACGCAACAACATCATCAGGATTTTGTAGCCTCCGGATTTTTTATCCGGATTTTGACGCCTCTGGATTTTGTGCCTCCGGATTTTTAGGGGAGCCATTCTTTGATTCCGCTCCTTGTCGGCAATCTCTATAACTTTTTTTAATCGCCGATCTCCCTTTTCGAAATCCGAATTGTTCGTCTGACAGTCCGTGCTCGCCCTCTGTGTATTCTCTTAGTCTATTCAGAATCGCGACTTCTAGCATTTTCTCCAATCCATCCAACAAGCATATAGTTCTATGTGGTGACGGCTTGTCTGGCGGTTTCCTTGGTTTTGGTATTAGGACCAGCTTCTGTTTCTTCCATATTTCAGGAAAATATCCGTCGTCGAGGTACTTCTGCACTGTCAATCTGAGCATGTTTGGCTTCACGCATGCTGCTGTCTTCAGAGCTACATTGATGATTCCATCTGGTCCTGGCGTCTTGTTATTCTTTAACTTTTGTGCAGCCATCTGGATTTCTTCTGCAGTGACCGACCGTTCATGTCTGTCTTCCGCTTCATCGTCATAAAGAGTTTGCGGCCATGTGATCTGTTCGTGTTGTGGGAAGAACTATCTCCTCGCATCTCACCGTTCTGACGCTTTCTGGCCCTTTGCATCCTCCTTCTTGTCTTAAAGCGCATCGCTCGCAAAAGTCTTATTTCGTCATTCCACGGAATTGCGGAATGTAGTTGCGGCGGTTTCGGGGGGTTTTAGTTGGTAGGTCAGTGAAGAATGGAATCCAACACTAACTTGGTCCGAGTTCCTCATCCTTATTAAAAAAAAGCTGTTAACACTATCAGCTGTTATCACTGGTAGCTGTTATCACTAGCAGCTCCTAGCACTACCAGCCGTTAGCACTAGCAGCTGTTAGTACTAGCAGCTGTTCGCACTTGCAGCTGTTAGCACTAGCAGCTGTTAGCACTAGCAGCTGTTAGCACTAGCAGCTGTTAGTACTAGCAGCTGTTAGCACTAGCAGCTGTTAGCACTAGCAGCTGTTAGCACTAGCAGCTGTTAGCACTAGCAGCTGTTAGCACTAGCAGCTGTTAGCACTAGCCGGTCTGTTAGTACTAACCGCTCTGTTAACACAAGCCGCTATTAGCACTAAGAGCCTTTAGTAACCAGGCGCTAACAGGTAGCGTTAATAGCACCAGTTCTAGCCAAAGCGCTATAAGAAGCCCTAAAACTGTGCTAGTAGCAGCTCTATATGCATCATCCTGCCGTATCTACTGTAATTGCTTACAACAAATTCAGCGAATACGGTAAGAAAAATTGAAAGAGTTGCATTACAAAAATCGAATTTGCTCATCGAAGATATGGAAACAAAACTTAACTATTGCGACTCTGTAATTTTTCGCTACACTCTTATCAACCGAGTGACTACAATCAGTTCAAATAAAAATTCAAAATAAAAGCAAACGGTTGGGGAAAAACCATCAGAATTTTAGTCGCTTTAGAAACTTAATGGAAGATCGTTGTGTGTTGCTGTGACAAAGTGAAATTATGAGTTTGTTAGAGAAGTTGCTATTGATTGCTTCAATCTTCAAATCAGTGTTAAGTACCGGGTAAGTGTTGGAAGAGTGTATCAATGACCTTTTCATAAGTTCGCATTTACGTGTGATAATGGTTCTGCAGGGACTGAAACTTAAGTCGTAGTAAGTAATGAAAATCTGGTTAAATTCAATTTTAAATGGTGAAATAGATTTTTTTCGTTGTCGCTTGATATGACAAGATGAAACATGTTTTTTGTGAGCTTATCATTTACGGCGCTTTGGAATGCTACACGAGACCATATAAAAACAAATTTGCCACGAGCGTGATCTTCGATCTAGCGTTAATTTTTTTATGTTGGCTAATTAGATTGTCCCGGCAAAAAAAAAGAGTCTTCCCCTTTGACGGAGTGCAAGAGAGAAACCTTTAGAAAGGTGTGATTGCGTCCTCCTCCATCTTATTGGCCTTTTCTCACGTATCATCGAGGAATAGGAGGGTCGTAGTAGGATCAAAGCTGTACTCACTAAATGAATTCTGTATGAAGCACTATAAGCTGTGGATTATGTGTGGACTTGTCTAAACTGTACTTATGGGTCCGTCATTGAGGTTGAGGTTCATATTTGTGTGGTGGTTC
The DNA here is from genome assembly GCA_029228625.1 of Pseudolycoriella hygida. Taxonomy (NCBI): domain Eukaryota; kingdom Metazoa; phylum Arthropoda; class Insecta; order Diptera; family Sciaridae; genus Pseudolycoriella; species Pseudolycoriella hygida. The sequence continues at coordinate 22,756,648 of CM055404.1, forward strand.
GCATTCATGAATTCACATTCAAGGTATTGAATAAAAATTTGCGCTACACAAATAAAATATCTTACGAAACAACAAAATCAGTCCCTTCGTTCTTAACCCGACTTCACTTTTGAGGAGAGTATCAGAGAAACAACTGGCTTTTCACCTGCATCACATTGACCTTAAAAATCTATCTGTCGGTTTCTACGTCGGTTTTTGAACTATTTACTGACGAGTCCAAGCCCCCATCTAAACTGCAATTCTCTTTTCTAAAGCTCATTAGGCAATATATGTCTTCCAAATTTTACTTTTACAAGCAGTAGTTCGTATCCTAGTTTGGAGATTGTATCTTTACTGCCGTCGAGTTCAAAAAACCATTTTCGTGATTAGTAAAAGAAGATCTGCAGAATGAACTTTGAACTTTCAAAGTTTATATCACTTTAATTCAGCTGGTTTTTCCAGGTTACTTTTTGCGATTACAAGAAGCTACTTAAAATTGTAGCTAATGTAAGGAAAGTATTATCGAAGAATGCAATAGAATGGAAAAATCTCCAAGTGGTTTGGAGAAACAACATCAGGGAATGCGATGTTTTTTTCAGCGCAACTTTAGATTTTATTAGACAAGTACGAAGAACAGAGTTCTCTGAAAAGGGGTCTATTGCCAACAAATTTGTGCGTCCGTCCGTCAACACGATAACTCGAGTTTTCGCTGAAAGAATAAAAATTTGTAATTGGATTGAATCTGGGCATTGTCGAGCCAAGGGCCGAATACTTAACAATTTATGGAAGAAAATATTTTTAATCTAAGCCCTCGGACTCAGCAGCGCCTTAACACTGAGTCTCTACTATCGTGTTTTTTGACATATATCGAGAAAATCTTACCCGATTTTCATAAATCTATTTTTTCCTGAAGGAAAAACCAAAAATTTGATTACACTTACGGAAATATATTTTTGCATCAAATAGAATTTTGTGCTTCTGCGCAGCTTTTTAACACTGCAAAAACTTGCGCAGAAGTACAATATTCTATTTGATGCAAAGATATATTTTCGTAAGTGTATTATTGGATTATGGGCAAAAGCGGTTGAGAAGTGTCGAACCCACGGTCGAAAAAGTGGCCAAAAACGTGGTTTTTCGAAGGTTGATGAAACTTTTTGAATTAGAATTTATGTTTTCTGTGCATTGTTGTAGAGAAAAAAGAGCTTAACTTTCTTGACCATGAAAGTATGGCTCCGAGGCCTTTCCATAGGACCCTAGCATGGTCCTGAGATCGGCCTCAGTCTAAAAAAATATGTTTTTGCTATGTTGTGGAGTACGTTGAGCGGAACTTTTTTGTCTATGGAAGTATGTCAGCCATCTTATTCCCGGAAGCATGTTTTTGAGATCTGAGAATAGGTAATAGTCGCTAGGGGCCAAATCTGGAGAATACGGCGGCTGGGGGAGCAATTCGAAGCCTAGTTCGTGTAACTTTACCATGATGGCTATGGACTTGTGACACGGTGCGTTGTCTTGGTGAAACAAGATTTTTTTCTTCTGCATTGATTGTCGTTTGCTCACGATTTCCTGCTTCAAAAGCTCGAGCAATAATACGTATTAGTCTCTGTTTCTGATTTTCTGATCCTTCGCCAGATAGTCAATGAACAAGATCTCGCGTGCATCCCAGAACACTGAGCCATAACTTTACCGGAGGACTTTTACGTCCGCGCCCGTTGTGGTCCCCTTTCACTGGGTCCATTCCACTCAGCTGACTGTCGACTTCCATCGGGACTATAGTGATGGACGCACGTTTCGTCCATTGTCACATACCGAGAAAGAAATTTCGGTGATAAACAGTGAAGCATGCCTCTGAAGCGTCGACTCGTTGTTGTCGCTGATCCACTGTGAGCGTACGCAGTATCCATTTTGCGAACAGTTTGCGCATACCTAAATATTCATGTAAAATAGTGAAAACACTCTCTTCGGATGTCTTCAAGGTGTCAATTATCTACCTCAACTTCTCTTTTCGATCTGCTAACGCGATTTTATTCACTTTTTTGTACTTTCCGGAACAATTACGTGTTTTGGGCGTCCTGTACGTTGTGGTCATCCGAAGGTGAATAGTCGGTGTAACAAAAAAAAATTTGGGCCGTTTTTATTAATCGTATGGCTTTACATCTAATATCTAACACTATTACATACATTCATATTATTACAATACATTCTTAGGAACTACTGTATTTTTTGCGTTGTTATTTTGATATGTCCGATGCATTCTCAACGGGAGGTTACCATGTAAGAGGTCCGAAGAGCCGAAGTAATGATGTTGTTTGTTTTGTGCGATCCATTGAAAGGCCATCATCATTCACATCGTGCTCAGTGCCCGCCATATTTTTCGAAAGTGATGTGTTTCCAGTGCACCGCCATCTATGGCTGACTAGTGGGAGTAGCACCAACCATTTTCTCAAAATCGATTTCTTTGCTTGACAAAACAAGTCTTCGTTGGCCATTGTTGCGTATACAGAATCATCAAATGCTTGTGACGTCACAAATGATTTTCTCTTATCCTGATACTTTTTTCGTTACTCCACAGTAACTACCCAATTTATGAAGCTTGGGTGAACTTAGGGACGTTTTACGGTCTATAATTTCTCAGGGAAAAACTCCACGTTGCGGGGCTTGAACCCGGGCCTTCTCGGTGGAAGTCCAGTGCGTTCACCACTGAACCACCTGTTGGGCCGTAAGCGTCAGAAAGTAAAAAATTACTCGTTATTGTGGAGTCGTGAGTCCCAAGCTAATATCCTTGTAGACAGAGACATTGCTTGACTTTTTACTATCACTCGCGCAAAGCGCTCGTTGTAAACAATGACTTCTTCTGTATTGTGTTCGTGTAGTGTGTACGTACACTCGACAAATGAATCCCATACCAAGAAAGTATTATGGGCGCGCGGTAGCAACGCGCCCGTGACATAAGTCCACGAACGTACAAAAAATTAAAAAAAAATTTTTTAGCCCAATTTTTTTTTTACGTCCGCGCTCGTTGTGGCCCCCTTTCACGGAGTCCAATACACTCAGCTGACTGTCGACTTCCTTCGGAACTATAGTGATGGACCCACGTTTCGTCCATTGTCACATACCGAGTAAAGATATCAACTTTATTTCGGCGATAAACAGTCAAGCATGCCTTCGAAGCGTCAACTCGTTGTTGTCGCTGGTCCACTATGAGCGTACGCAGTATCCCTTTTGCGAACAGTTTGCGCATACCCCAATATTCATGTAAAATAGTGAAAACACTCACCTCGGACGTCTTCAGTGTGTCAATTATCTACCTCAACTTCTCTTTTCGATCTGCTAACACGATTTTATGCACTTTTTGTACTTTCCGGAACAATTACGTGTTTTGGGCGTCCTGGACGTTGTGGTCATCCGAAGGTGAATAGTCGGTGTAACAAAAAAAAATTTGGGCCGTTTTTATTAATCGTATGGCTTTACATCTAATATCTAACACTATTACATACATTCATATTATTACAATACATTCTTAGGAACTACTGTATTTTTTTCGTTGTTATTTTGATATGTCCGATGCATTCTCAACGGGAGGTTACCATGTAAGAGGTCCGAAGAGCCGAAGTAATGAAGTTGTTTGTTTTGTGCGATCCATTGAAAGGCCATCATCATTCACACCGTGTTCAGTGCCCGCCATATTTTTCGAAAGTGATGTGTCTCCAGTACACCGCCATCTATGGTTGACTAGTGGGAGTAGCACGAACCATTTTCTCAATCGATTTCTTTGCTTGACATATTAACAAGTCTTCGTTGGCAATTGATGCGTATATACAGAATCATTAAATGCTTGTGACGTCACAAATGATTTTCTCTTATACTGATACTTTTTTCGTTACTCCACAGTAACTTCCCAATTTATGAAGCTTGGGTGAACTTAGGAACGTTGTACGGTCTATAATTTCTCAGGGAAAAACTCCACGTTGCGGGGCTTGAACCCGGGCCTTCTCGGTGGAAGTCCAGTGCGTTCACCACTGAACCACCTGTTGGGCCGTAAGCGTCAGAAAGTAAAAAATTACTCGTTATTGTGGAGTCGTGAGTCCCAAGCTAATATCCTTGTAGACAGAGACATTGCTTGACTTTTTACTATCACTCGCGCAAAGCGCTCGTTGTAAACAATGCCTTCTTTTGTATTGTGTTCGTGTAGTGTGTATGTACACTCGACTAATGAACCCCATACCAAGGAAGTATTATGGGCGCGCGGTAGCAACGCGCCCGTGACATAAGTCCACATACTTACAAAAAATTTTTTTTCGCCGAAAACTTTTTTCGCTGAAAATTTTTTTCGCCGGAAATTTTTTCTCCAAAATTTGTTTCTTCTTTTCTTCCAAAGCTACTGATATCACAACAAAAACCCTTTTTCAAAAAGAAAAGTGACGCAAGTTCTTGTCCCTTCTTTCAAAACAACTGACGTGACGCTTACAGCTTCGGAACGCAAAAAATTCTTTTGAAATATTTTCACTTTTGATTAAAAAAATGCGTCACAAATGCCGGACTCCCCCAACGTAATAATTATTCTGCGCTTTCAGATTTCGCACGCCAAAAATTTGGCTACCCGTACTCCACACATCACGCAAAACTTAATTTTTTTCGTGTCAAATCTGAAAGAACAGAGAAACTATAACATTGGGGGATCCGGCATTTGTGACGCATTTTTGTAATCATAAGTGAAAATATTTCAAAAGAATTTTTTGCGTTCCGAAGCTGTAAGCGTCACCCAAATTGATATTG
>CM055404.1:22761899-22821184 GCA_029228625.1 Pseudolycoriella hygida
AAGCTTTAAGCGTCACCCCAAATTGATATCAGTTGTTTTGGAAGGAGGAAGAAGGACTTGCGTCACATTTCCCTTTTAAAAGGGTTTTTGTTGTGATTAAATAAAGAGAAATTTTTTTTAAGAGTTGCGTTGAGGTCGATATACAAATAATTATCATAACGCTTACTTGTAGACATTTTACGATAATTGGCTCCCACTTCTTAAGTCCGAATGGGAAATACATCGTTGCGATAACTTGCCAAAATTTTAGCGAATTGAACTTGCCTATATTGGAGGTGGCTATCAAGAGTTCAAGTGGTGTTTGGACTGCTAAAAACATCACCGTAACCAACGGACAAAGTGAGACTCTTGAATTGAACGTAAGAGCGTTTTATTCGTAAAAGCTTTTCAAAAACTCATATTTCACTTCACCTAGACAACTGGTATACCTCATGGTGATTACGAATTGGTAACAAATTGCATAAATTGCAATTACAGTAGTTCTGTAAAATTAAATATTATCGAAGACGTGCAGGCGTTCGTGCAAATGGATAAAACCATTTACAAGCCATCCGATCAAGTGAAAATTCGAGTCCTTTTTTTAGATGGAGATTTAAAACCGCTTAACGAAAAGAATGTCGAAATCCATATACTGGACGCGGCAGAAAATCGGATCAAACAATTTGATGAAGTTGCTCTAACCAAAGGTGTATTTCAAGGCATTTTCCAATTGTCCGATTCACCCGTATTGGGCAGTTGGCACATTGATGTGGTGGTTAACAATGAAACGAAAGCGAAACAAATGTTTGAAGTTGCCGAATATGTTTTACAGAACTTTGAGGTTACTCTTGATGTGACTTCGAATGAACGAAAAATATACGCCACCGTTGTAGCGAAGCATACATTCGGTACACTGGCCAGAGGAAATACTACAATCATTGCGAAAGTGAAAAATTTTAACACGTCCAAAGTAATAAAAGACGAAGTGCATGGGACAAAGTGTTTTGAATTCGATATAAGAAAGGACCTTCTAATAACGGAAAACACAGCCGTAACCGTAGAACTTCTCGCTGTATTTACAGAGGAATTGACACAACAAATTCAGAATGTTACAGCCACTGTACAATTGAATGCAGCTCCGTATGAAATACAAATTTTCACATCGAAATCCAAAAATTTTAAACCTGGATTGCCATTGAGACTCAATTGTATTGTCCAATCGCGACAGCACAAAGAGCCAATTAGCGATGACAAGAATCCTGTTATATTTACCGTTAGATTTCCAGGGAAGAAAGGACACATGAGAAGGGATAAAAACAGAAAATTTGTTAGAGATGAGGGCTTTCCGGCGTTTAGCAGAGTATTTGAAGCGAGATCGAAAAATGGGACTTTTGAAGTGGACATTCCTATCGAGCATTACGTAGACATACTGAATATTACAGCAACATACTTGGAGCACTCAAGAGCCGAAATCAGTTTGAAGTCAGAACGAACCTCAAAGGGACAATTCATTTCCGTAACATTAAAAACGGAGAGGTAAGAAACGACCGGCAGTCGATGTCTGTCTATTGACTTTAATTTCAGACCAAAACTGACAGAAAACGTAACTGTGAATATTTTATCAACAAAAAATTTCACCGAATTTTCGTATCTTCTAATGCACAAAATTAGAGGCGTAATTGCGTCTCACACAGTGCACATACCGTCGACCCAAAACCACACATTTGAGTTTGCCCCAGCTCAAGACGTCGAATCCAAAACAATTTTGATTGTATTTTACCTAGCACAGGACGGTAAAGCCATTTTCGACATGTTGGATCTTGAGTTTGACGAGTTAAAAAATTTTGTGAGTATAACGGTCGATAATTTTACTAATATTTTGCATGCTGTCCACAACAATGACATTGGTCCTCAATATGTGCTGCAAGATGTATTTGTTTGAATTGCAAGCGAACGAAGTAAAGCAATTCGGTAGGGTTCGGAACAGCTTGTTTTTATCTGATCTGAATATAAAAAAAGGAAAATCTGAATGTTCAGATCAGTTCAGATTACTGTAAATATTTATCTGATCGGATTTAAAGATTTCATATCTTTACTTTTTACATTCAGATCAGATCAGATTTTTTTTCAAATTGACTTCAGATCAAACTTAATTGTTTGGTTTGGTGCCACCAAATACTTAAGTTTTGTAAGTGGGAACTGTGACGGAAGAAGTGGAACATGTGTGGAATGAAGTGGGAAGTGTGTGGGAAGAAGTGGGATGAAGTGGGAAGTGTATGGGATGAAGTGGAAAGTTTGTGGTATAAAGTGGGAAGTGTGTGGGATGAAGTGGAAAGTGAGTGGTAAAAAGTGGGAAGTGTGTGGGATGAAGTGGGAAATATGTGGGTTGAAATAAAAAGTGTGTGGAATGAAATAAAAAGTGAAGGGATGATGCGGGAAGTTTGTGGGATAAGGTGAGAATTGTGTGGCATGTGTTTCCACTTCATCCCAAACACTTTTCACATCATCCCATTTCGTCCCACACACTTTTTACACTTTCCACTCCATTCCACACACTTTCCACTCCATTACACACACTTTCCATTTCATCCCACACACTTTTCATTTCATCCCACAAACTTTTCACTTCATCGCTTACCCCTGCGGTACTCACTTCTGTGTCCTAATGAGTCTTAACGCATTCTTAATACTGCATCAAGACGCATTAAAACTCATAAAACACAGAAGTAAGTGTCCCTGGTGCCACACTCTTTCAACATCATCCCACACATTTACAACATCATCCCACACACTTCTCACTTCACACGTATATTTTTCTTAAAAAATTGACTATTCCTGAGATTTGTAGGTATTAGCCACTGGGAGACTCAGTGAGGATGACTCAGTAACTCTAAAACTACAGAAGTTAGAAAGTTGTTGAAAAAGCAAAAGTTAAAGAATTTAATTTAGCGATTTTCATGGTTTTTCGGAAAAATTTTCCAATCCTATGGCCACTATTAGAATCGAAGAGTTGAAGGTGGATTTCTCTAGCACGTTTCAATTTCCATCAAGTTTTTTGATATTTTTCGGTTATTCTCAACATGAGTGAGGTCATCCAATGGAGCTTCTTAGCAGTATGGGATTGTTGGGGCTTCTTAGATTTTCGGGAGGAAAAAAAACATCGCAAACGTGACAGCTCACATTTTTACCATTTACTTTTGTAAGATGACAAAAAAGACTTGCGTCACACCTCCACTTTTGAAGTTATAGAATACACACAGAAATCCACTTATCGTGTATGAAGATGTGGAAATATCTTTCAATTTAAAACTCCCACAAAATTTCTAAATCTTTTGAAAATGCCAACTTTTCACACTTATGGGGCTTCATTTGATTTCTTAACTCTCAACGCAGCCAAATTAAATTGAATGAGAATGATAATGTAACTGGTTATTCCCCCAGTAATCTGAAAGGCAAATCTAGTTCCAGTTTTCTTACAAATCCATTGTGTGATGACAACACTTACAGCATATAGAGTCGACATATCCAAATCAAAAAATCCGCACGCACAAAATCTTATCGAATGGTTCAACAATTTCAGAGAGAGATGATTGACCTACGTGTATGTCACTAATTAGAATTAGGATGAATATATCAAAGTTTTCAACATACCGTTTCGTATAAATGATCTTCATCAACTGCAATTGCCACCTTATGCAAATAGATTCCTGTACGCTGAGCTACTTGTTTTGTGCTATAGCTAACCATGACTACAGTCAAACATTTAGCTGATGTATAAATTAAGTAAATGAATGAAACGGTTGTACTTTCTGCGGCACGAAATACCACCGGTATAATCTTAAAAAGTAATTTGATAAATTACATTTTGTACAACAGGAGGGTTAAGGAAGTTTTTGAAGATTTTCAATGCGATTATTTCTTCATAACTTCATTAGCAGCTGACAACCACAAACCACATAAGCCTGTTATGAATTTCCTGGTATCCTAGATACTTGGAAATTTGGAAAACGAAAAACTGGATACCGGGAAATTAGAAGAAAAAATGTACGAAAATAACATAAAATTGGGAAATAAATAAAAATCTGGAAATGACTAAAAATAGGGAAATGACTAAAAATGGAGAAATGACTAAAAATAGGGAAATGACTACAAATAGGGAAATAACTAAAAATCGGGAAATGACTAAATATAGGGAAATAGCTAAAAATCGGGAAATAACTAAAAATAGGAAAGCGACAAAAAATAGGGAAATAACTAAAAATCGGGAAATGACAAAAAATAGGGAAATAACTAAAAATAGGGAAATGAATAAAACTCGGGAAGTGACTAAAAATCTGGAAATGACTAAAAAGCGGGAAATAACTAAAAATCGGGAAATAACTATAAATCGGGAAATAACTAAAAATCGGGAAATGACTAAAAATAGAGAAATAACTTAAAATCGTGAAATGAGTAAAAATCGGAAAAAACTAAAAACCGGCAAACGACATAAAATAGGGAAATAACTAAAAATCTGGAAACGACAAAAAATTGGGAAACGATAAAAAATTGGGAAACGACAAAAAATAGGGAAACGACAAAAAATAGGGAAATATTTGAAAATCGGGAAATAACTGAAAATCGGGAAATTACTAAGAAACGGGAAATATAGGAAAGAATAACTACGAATTACCAAATGGGGCTACGACCGAATATAGAGAGAGAAAGAGAGACATGTTGCCGGGGTCTGGAATTTTTTTGGGTGGCGAGCGGTTCTTAAGGTTTTATTCTAAAAAATTGTTCTATAAATAAAGCAAAAAAATTGAAAAAACGTTTAAAAAAATACGCTCGCTACGCTTTAATCACATACTGAGCGGTTAAGCTATCTGTCGTGCCCTTTTCGCTGAATACCATAATTCGAAACTAAGCTAGCAAAGTACGTACGTACCTTCGAAATCGGAAAATTTGCTTCCCATATTCGAGAAATTCGAGAAACAGCGGATACCGATAAAAATCGGGAAATCGAATTTGGATACTGGGAAAAAACATAATTTCCACACACGCAATCCGACACCTCACTAAAAGCGTGTAAATACGCCGTGGCGGATCCCGCTATCATCAATAAAAATTATCCCCACATCATTGCTGTGCAACGTATAAAAACCCTGCGATGAAAGAGAGAAAATTTTTCGTATGAAAAAATCCATACAAAATCTTTTCTCTCTTTCATCGCAAGGTTTTTATGAGCTGCACGGCAGATGATCCGCCACACATTCAGGTACCATGATCTAACTGTCATGAAGTCATGAACGTCTCGCAAAAGGTCCCTTGAAAATTCAGAAAAAGATTTCGGGTCGTTTTCGAGAAAACAAAATGAAAGGAAACCCGAAGGGCGGAAAAGCTAAAAAATCCTCGAAAAATTTTGGGAATTTCGGGAAATTACAGCCGCTTCAAAGTTACGTAGAACACTATTATGAAATTTAGGACTTTTAAAAGTCAAAGGGAATGGGATGTGTTCACCTAACGGGCGCCAATTTGAATTCACATGAACACGCGTGCGTTCGATTGCAGAATTCAATAAAAGAAAATGTTGACGTGAACATATTTCATGTTGTTGACAATTAAAAGTCTGATAATTCATTTAGTGTTCAGTCTAACTTCGATGCGTAACTCATAACTTGGTATGATTTTTTACATTTAGTATATTCGGAAAAATGAGGAAATTCTTAAAAAGAGAAATTTTTCTAGAGGATTACAACTAACCTCCGCTAAAAAACTTTCGCATAAATGTCTTGAAAATCTTCAAAATTCTACGTGGGAGATGCGGGAAATGCTTTAGTATACAAGGTTTTTTCCTATTTTCATTTTTTTTCTTAGTTTAGTTTCTTATATATTCAATAAATTTTAAGGGAAAATCGTTACTTGTTATGAGAAGACCCGTGAGCATGTCAAAAAATTGTGGCGGTGACGAAACGAGTCGGGCGGAAGCGATAAACACTGCAAAAAGGCGGCCTGTTTTGACGTAAGTAAAATTTATTTTCGGTGGCGGCGCAATTTTTTTAGTGACGCGCCGGCGTAATAGCATTTTTGAATTGGGAATACGACATATTCAAATTGTTGAATCTCTAGTTATCGCGCCGATGGAAAATGTCTCGGCAGCGGCGACGCGATTTTTTTACAGTTCTTGACGGCGGCTCATTTCGGAGTATGACAAAAAACTTTCGCCGGCGGTCCAATTTTTTGAAAATTTTTTCGTCAGCGTTGGGTCTTTTTGTGAGTGGCTTTAGTTTACTTGTATAAATGATCATTTCCCGCAACTCTATGGTATCTATCAAAGGAAGGAAAGTAAGTGCGTCGAAATTAATTTTACTTGTCCCACAATACTGCAATACATGAAATAAATGCGTGCCGTAAGTGCCATAAATCCATACATTATCAGGAGAAGCATTTGAACACTAAACATTTGATTGATTCGCTTCGCTATATCCGAGATATCGTCGTGAATTTCACACAACTTCATAATTTTGTTATCCATTTTGTCTGATATAAATATTTCCTTTGAATCGATTGAAAATGGTTTTTCGTTGTGGAAGAGTTTTTTATCTACAGAAGTATTGGAATATTCGTTCAAGGATTTTTTTAAAGATTGATCAAACTAACCATTTTCACCATACGGAATTACGTTCACTACTTTTTCCAGGCCAACACTTGGTGAAATTTTGGGTCTCGCCACTATTTTTTGTTTAACGAGAATTTCTCTTCGCAAGTAGCTTAGTTCGTCAGTTTCAATAACATTTTTCAACCTCTCCTTCTTAAGCAGTTTGTTTTCGTTGAAAAATATTTGCGTAGTCAAGAGTGTCTGGTTCAGACCTTGAAAGAATTCCTTAGTGACAAAAACCAGCGACACATAAAGCACCTTGGCTAACGTGCTCAACCAAATCGGTATGAACCAGATAGCATCTTGAAAGAACACAAAATTGTAAATGACGAGACCGATCTCCAGTATCGTTATTCCGACGACTAAAATAATTGTGTTCCTTCGCACTCTACTCAGATTAACGATAATATTTTCTCTTATCAATTTCGAGTTAACTTTTTCCATTCGATCGAACAGATCGAGAATTTTCCTTTGATTCACGAGAAACGCTATATTGTCCGACACCATTAAAATCGGCTCCATGTACATGATGACCATGCTTATAAGAAACGTTAGCTTGCCTGTCGTTTAACCATTTCGTTTAAATTTATCTTCACGATTCCAAGGATTTGATATACAAACCAGTCTGTCGGCTCTCTCCCTCAGTATTTTGCATCGTTTCGTAAATGTACTGACCCGAATTATGTATGGCGGTGCCAATCGAATAAAGACTGCCTAATATCGATACCTTAAAGACCTTATGCCTGTAGTAAGATATTAAAGAGAAAGGCATCACGCCGAAGAATGACAATATTATGATAAGAACATTGACGGTTGAGACGATTTGAATACGAGGTTTGCTCACTGCCATGGTTTTTTCTAAACTGATTGACTTGGAGAGTTTTTACCAGAAACACGAACATATGAATTTAATTAATTAGATTATCTGATGGATCTTTATCTGTCATTACAATTGATGTATGTGACGACTGACAACTGACTGACTACATTTTTTATTTATGCACTTTATTGTATGTGACGATAAGTCTCACTTTAACTGCAACTTTTTGAGATGGTCAATGAGAAATTATTGCATCTCAGAATTTTTCCGCCTAGAAATTCCACTGCCTAGGGCGACAAATAACCAGCTAAAACTAGAAGTATTAAATTAAAAAAAACGTTTGAGAATCACGTCCCGCATTTCAATCACACATAAATCTTATACTATATGCCGATTGTTTTCGACATTTAGGTTACATATTCAATGAAGGGTTTCATCCGTCGTCTTGTCGTTTCGCAACAGTAGTTTTGCAGGGGGATTACAAAAGTTTGTGCGTAAAAGCGTGTGCCCGCGTGCCGCCATTGGCATCTTCGCATGGTTTTTACTAGAGTGTTATTGAAAATTACAACCGTCTAGACGTCCAATGAGGAAAGAAACGAGTTTTGCCGTTCGCTAGGGATTACTAAAAAGTGCTTTATCTGTAGAGAGGAAGTAGTTATTTAAGTGTCTATAGACAATATCGCTTTTCTTGCTTCTCAGACAGGGGCTTCGGTCGCTGATGAATAAAAAAATAAAACGAACAGCTCGTAATAGAAGATTATGCACCTCTTGCTAAACTTGTTATTTTGACGTGTGGGGCATTGTGGTCATAATGCCACACGTCAAAATAACAATTTTGGCAAGAGGTGCATATGCTATTTTATCTATCGAGAACAGATATATCGAGATAAGTAAATTTGCTCTAGAGGGTAAAGTTCGAGATTATCGTTCTAGATAGATAAAAATAGATACACGCGAAGTAAGAAAAGTTCACTTTCTGTAACATTAACGGTTTAAATTCTGGTCAGGAATGTAAGATAGAAATTTTCAACCTTCAGCAAAGTCTTGTATCAAATTTATTTCGGAAGCTGCGAAGTGTCGAAGTCGACATTCCTTGAAAAATCCAGCTTTCTGGTCTTAATCATGAGCGCGCGGTGGATCCGACAATATGACCTTTAGAAAATTGTCATTTTCCATACAAAATGTGCTATTTCATAGAAGGAAAAGTTATTGGGTTGGGTGTGTAATGTGTCAGGGTGACTAACAAAATGGCCGACGGTGGTATGGGAAGGACTTAGGGAGAAAATAATTTTTTTTTTTAAATATTTTTCCCCGGAAATTTTTTTTCGCCGAAATTTCTTTCGCTGGAAATTTTTTTCGCCGGAATTTTTTTTTCGCAGTGTTTTTTTTTTCGCCGAAATTTTTTATTTTTTCCCGAAATTTGTTCCGTCGAATTTTTTTTTCGCCGAAATTTTTTTTTGCCGGAAATTTTTTTTCGCCCAGAAATTATTGTTCGCCTGAAATTTTTTTCGCCGGAAATTTTTTTTTGGTCGAAATTTTTTTTCGATGAAAACTTTTTTCGTCGGATTTTTTTTTTCGCCGAAAATTTTTTCGTCGGAGATTTTTTTTCGCCGGAAATTTTTTCTCCAAAATTTGTTTCCTCTTTTCTTCCAAAACTACCGATATCACAACAAAAACCCATAAAGCCACTATTTTGATTCAAAAAAATGCGTCACAAATGCCAGACCCTCCCAACGTAATCATTTTTATGCGCTTTTAGATTTCAAACGCCAAAAAATTGGCTACCCGTACTCCACACATCACGCAAAACTTAATTTTTTTTCGTGTCAAATCTGAAAGAACAGAAAAACTATAACATTGGGGGGGTCCGGCATTTGTGACGCATTTTTTTAATCAAAAGTGAAAATATTTCAAAAGAATTGTTTGTCACCAAAATTGCTATCAGTTGTTTTGGAAGAAGGGACGAGGACTTGCGTAACGTTTTCCTTTTAAAAAGGGTTTTGTTGAAGAAACAATTTTTGTTTAAAATTTTATTCTTAAGTTATGACTTTTTATGCATGAAGAAATTTTGGAATTTTCCGGCGAAAAAGAATTTACAGGATTCAGATGAACAGGTCATAACTTAAGAATCAAATTTTGTAGAAAAATTGTTTCTTCAGCAAATTTGTCGGCAATTTTGTTCTAAACAACTTTGCTGAAGATTGAAAATTTCTTTGTGTTGTGCTCCCATCGAATCGGTGAAGACTCCTTTTTTAAGTGTGGAAAAGAGAAAAAACTTTCGTTAGAGCAGAAAAGGAGGAAAGATGGTCGGAAAAAATTGCCAGAAAAGGGACGTGTCATTTATAAACATTAAATTGGCGAACGGGTGAACGCTTACTTCAATACAGATTCTAATGCGTAATTCACAAATTTGTAACATTCATACAGGTCGATATTGGAATATCTGCTCCAAGTGCATTGTATCCGAGAAGTGAAATAGATATTAACGTAACGTCGAACCAAAACTCATTAGTCGGTCTAATGTGCGTGGATCGCAGCGTCTTGCTTTTGCAGAAAAGCAATAAAATCATCGAGTCGCAGATTTTCGATATAACAAGGACGAATTTCTTCAAATCAAATGAAAAAATATTTTTTATCATTGACACCGGTTCGAGTTAAATAACAAATCAGTTTTGAGAGTGGATTAAAGCAAAGTAATTGTTCTTTTTTTAGCACGCCCGGATGTTGTTGAGTTTGGTAGTAAAGGGCAGGCAATACCTTTTATAGAAGACTATGATCCGTTTTATTTCGACGAGCCAATGATTCGTAAGGACTTTTCGGAAACTTGGTTATTCGAGACTATAGATATGAAGTATGTGGCAGTGGTCTTAGAGGCGGACATTTGCTTTGCTTTTTCTCTAGTTTTGCTATCCCCACACCTAGCTTTTCGTGACATTAAAAATTTTTGGACCCATACGAAGTACGAGTCCTGTGCGTTTACCACTACGTTTGTAACCAGTCGATTCGAGGGGAGGGAGCAGAGGAGAAGCATCGATCATGATCCTTAGATGTCAAATCAGCAAAAAAAATTTGTCTGTCCGTCTGTATACACGATAACTCGAGTAAAACTTAACCGATTTTCAAAATCTTTTTCCCCCTGAAAGGTAGTACCAAATTTGGGTTTTGGGTTTGGTGTTGCTGATGGACACTTTTGGAAACACCTTTGAGCTAGGGCTAGGCGGCTAGTGGTTTTCGGTCTTTCGTACATAGCTCGCGTAAATCTTTTCCTATTTTCACAATTTTTTTTTGTTTGAAAGGCCTAGGCATGTTTGATTTGACATATAAAGGAAGAACGTTTTTTGATTTCGAGTCGTTTGACTCAGCCATGGCCCTAAAACTGAGTCTCTACTAGGACCAAACGCTTTTTTTTCTACATAAATCGGGTAAATCTTATCAGACTTTCAAAATCATTTTCCTTCCTGAAAGATAATTGAATAAATGATGACGAATTTGAATTTGGGCAAAATCGGTTAAGAACGTTCGAAGTTACAATCAAAAAAGTGGTAAAAAACGTGGTTTTTTGAAGGTTGGTGAAACTTTTCGACTGATGTCTCTGCGAAATTAGAAATTAGTGAAAATCTGTGATTTGATTTGTGGACGATTCCAAACGTGCCGAAATGCTTGAAAGTGAGATCATGTACAGCAAATGTCTGCCTTCAAACTAACTAACTAACTAACTTGAGAATTCTCGAATACTTCGACCAGATCGTATGAAGTTCAAATACATGCCATCCAAGTTTGGTGTCCAATCGAATTCTTGGACTTTCCCGAGAAAATTGTGGAAAGAAAACATTTTTTTTAAATTTTCATTGATGTTGTGTTGCACAAGTAAATAATTTTTTTTTAATTTTCATTTGGCCGGTAGAGATGTTTGACGATACCGCTGCACGAAGGTTGTGAAAAACGTTTTTCTCGAAAGTTTTCCCAAGGGGTCGTGAACATATGACGTCACACTTGGTATAAAATCCAAAAAGTCTATAGCTGCAAACTGGTCAGAAATTTTGCTTATAGTACTCCGGCTAACCCCCCAAACACACCTCTTATTTGGAAGGTAGCCAGAGTTCTAAAAACAAAATTTGCTGTCCTGACTGAGTTATGACCTTTTTATGGATACTAATTTTTTATAGCAAGTGTGACGTCATATGTGCACGACCCCCAAAGTCTGATTAGATAGGAGTGAAATTTGTATCAATTGTATAGTTTTAAGAGACAAATTTTTTAAAATTACAAACACTTCAAAAAGTGACTTGTAGTGGGGGGTGAAGCAGTTGAAAGACTTCACTTTTTGTAAGAAGTCTGGAGGTTGTTGGTATCGGAGGCCAACAAAACCGGAGATGTGGTGAAGGTGTCAGGTTTCAGAAACAGCATTGGCCTTTTCGGCTCGAGCTTTTTTTTTGTGGTCTCTTTTGTGAAAAACATGAAATTCTGGGGCGTTTCTCTTAGTCTACCCCTCAAACAGTCGTCAAAAATTCAATTATGAGCCAAGTTTTTCAAGTGGGGTATCGTTAGAGAGGTATTTCAAGTGGCTTTTCCAAAAGAAAAAAAATCAGAAAAATATAGTTGGGGAAAAACTTGTGACGTGACGACTTTTCTGCTACCATCGTAAAGTGAACCAGCGAACTGACATAGTTAAGTAACCGGATGCTGATTCTTTGCTCTACAAGCTCGAAAAACAAATATCTGCTAAGCTTGCCCGCTAGAAAATCGCTTTGGCGGTTATGCATACCAACTACTTCTTTAGCGTGACGCAAATATCCTTCTATGTTGTTGGTGTGCGTGCTTGTTTCGGGATCTTTGGAGTTAATTGACTGGTTAACTGTGAGATGTTGGAAACCTTCGTCGGCCAGACAATTGAAAGCACGCCAGCTCGTCTAGCAAATGTCGCATACCGATATTTATATTTCAATGATCCCATGCATGGTGCAGCGAGACGAAGTCGTGCATACTCTTACGACACAACGAACAAGGCTGTCACCAAACTAGATGGTCGGCATCAAGCCAAATGGATGAATAGTAAACGTGCTTCGATATAATGGTACTGAGAGGGGTTTGGAGTCGGTAAATACTTCGGTAGTGACGAACCGAGGGGTCCCCATCTCAGTACGAAGAAAAGGTCCTTTTCAGGGCCAATGGGTTACAAGTAAGCAGCCTCCACGCGGCGTATCCTGGGTGAATGCACACAAAATTGATGTCCATTCAGCGAACGCTTGCATCATCGATAAAATTTCTACTTAAAGCGCTCAATTTGCTTAACGTGGGCTCAATATATTTTCATGGCAATCTTCGCTCTTCCTCTCCGCTCTTCCGTCGCTCTTCTACCACTTCTTAACCACTCATCCAGCCCTTCCCAGTACTTCCCAACATTTCATAGTACACAAAAAATGTAAAAAAAGGAAAAGAATTTATTTTTGGTTTTGATCTCCCCGCCTCTTCAGGGAGCTGACCGCCGCCAAATAACTAGTGATTCTTAGTTGTGGAGTGGTCCCCTCTCAGTAGCACTACCCCCCACCCCAATCACCGACTTGACCAGAAAACTTAATTTTTGCCAAAATTTGTACAATTGATACTTTCACTCCTATCCAATTTGGGAAAATATTCGAGAAAAACGTTTCTCACAACCTTCGTGCAGAAGTCTCTTCCAACATCTCTGTCGGCCAAATGAAAATTTAAAAAAAAATTTTGTTCCAAAATTTTCTCGGGAGAGTCCAAGGATTCGATTGACACCAAACCTAGGTCAATCGGATATGTCGATTGGTCAAAGATTTCGCGAATTCACTTTTAAGGGTAAAACATAAAATTTATTCCTTGTAGGCAGAGGAATGAAGTAATTAAAAGCACATTACCAGACACAATAACTTCATGGATATTCGTTGCATTTTCAGTCGATCCTATAAAAGGCTTTTCCATGGCCAAAGAGTTCACTCAAATTAGCGTAACAGAACCGTTATTTTCCATCTCAATGCATTTACCATATTCGATAAAATGCAACGAAACTATTTCCATACCAATCTCTGTGTTTAACAACGAGGAAACCAATGAAGACACTGAACTGACATTGAGTAGCGAGAATTCAGCATTTGAAATCGTCTCCCCCGGAGAAACGAACCAGAAAAGTAAAACTGTGAAATTTAGAGTATTTGCAAGAAGTACGGCTGTTAGACGGTTTACAATTCGAGTAAAAGAGGCTGGTTTCGTAACCATCAAAGCTGTTGCAAGGGCTAGAGTATACGCTGATGGCGACGCAATTGAGCGAAAACTCCTCGTCGAATCGGATGAAGGCATCACACAACACAAGAAAATAGCGACGTTCATTGATTTGAGGAATAAAAACAGTTTTTCAGCTGATTTAGTAATCGTTGTGCCAGATAATGTAGTCGATAATTCATTTAAGGCGGAAGTATCTGTAACTGGCGACATTCTTGGACTTTCCATTGGAAATGTACAGAAATTAATGTAAGTGAACATTGAAAATCGAATGAAATGTTTAACTGGAGAAAACCTTTGGAAACCTTAGATAAAAGCATTATGGGAAATGGGAACTGTCGTTCAAAAATCACGTCAATATTTACGAACAGCATAGTTGAGATAAATCTAATTACAAAGATTTTAGTCTCTAGTTCTTGTTCCACAATATTCTACTGACGTGTTGTTTCTTTAGTTTTATGCTTTATAAGGTAAGGGGAAAATTGCAACCTCAATGGCTGCAAACTTCATTCTCGTTCCAATTATTATAGCTACTTTATGTTTTCACCCCTCCTGTCTGTCCGTCCGTCTGTGCACCGACACCATTACAATGTCACAAAAATGACTTCACAAAAATGACGTCGCAGAAAAATGATGTCACACATATAACGTCATAAAAACGCCGTCACACAAATGACGTCACACATATGACCTCATAAAAATGACGTCACAATTACAACCTATAAATATGACGTTACAAAAATGACGTCACAAATATGACGTCACGAATATGGTGTCACCAAAATGACGTCACACATATGCCGTCATAAAAATGACGTCACAATTATGACGTTAGAAAAACGACGACACAAAAATGACGTCAAAAATATGACGTCACAATTATGACGCCATAAATATGACGTCAGAAAAATGACGACACAAAAATGACGTCAAAAATACGACGTTACAAATATAACCAAAAGTTATGACGTCATAGATATTGTTTCGTCTAAATCTTTAACAAAACACTATCGCTGCTTTACTGTACCCATTTCAATGTTTTATTTCCGCTCCGTCCAAAAAATTAACTCTCGTGCAACAAACCTACACTCCGGCTGTTTAAATGTTCTTAAAGATAATCAAAGACAAATATTTTTTCAGAAACCGCCCAGACGGTTGTGGTCAACAAAATATGATCAAATTTGTGGCGACCACTGTCGTCTTGGACTACTTAGCGTCGGTGAATAAACTGACACCCGAAATAAAGGAAACTGCTAGACAATTTTTGGAAAAAGGTTACCAAAACCAACTCAAATACAAACATGAAAATGGTTCGTTCACAGTGTGGGGAAATAAATGTAAACGTGGAGATACTTGGTTAACGGCTTTTGTGGCTAAATCCTTTTGTCAAGCGGCCAAGTACATTTCGGTGGATGTTGAAATCCTCAAAAGAGCTTTTAATTTTTTGTCGAAGACTCAATCTGAAAATGGATCCTTTGATGAAGTTGCTCAGAAGGACGTCCAAGGAGGAGCTTCTGATGGAATCGCGTTAACTGCGTACACTCTCGTAACGTTTTTGGAAAGTCAAAACGTTCTTCGGCCGTACAATTACACCTTTCTTGAGGCATACAATCGCACCGTCAATAAGGCGCTTACGTTTCTCAGTGAAAACTATCACAATGCAGCGGACAACTACACCTTAGCTATTGTCACGTATGCATTGCAACTTGCAGACCATTCCTTGAAAAATTCTTCACTTTCTCTATTAGAAATGAATGCCACAACAGACGGTGGAATGATGTACTGGTCTATAAACGATTCTGACATTGAGAATGAACCCAGCGCTTTGGACATTGAAATGACGGCCTATGCATTGAAGGCATATCTAGAAGCCGGACGCTTGGTAGATTCAGAGCGAATTATGAATTGGTTGGTGTCACGAAGAAGCACAAACGGAGGTTTTCCCTCCGCTCAGGACACTGTTGTTGGTTTGGAAGCCTTGGCGAAAATAGCCGTCCAAATGTGTTCCGAAAGTACCAATATGACCGTGAATGTAGAAAATCAGTTTTTCACGAAAATAAACAAAACGAACGCATTAATTACCCAGAAACGTTCGTTGCCCTCAACTGCAAGGAATGTTAAGATAAATGCTGAAGGAAACGGATTTGGTGTTTTTCAAATATTTTTCCAATACAACGCTACGCGCGAGAAACTTCAGAAATTCAACATTACTTTTGGGAGACTGGAAAATACGACAGACTACAGAACGCGGCGCCTTACAGTTTGCACTAATTACATAGCCGATGAAAAGAGCAAAACCTCGAAAATGGCCCATATGCAAGTTTACTTCCCTTCAGGCTGGATATTTAACAAAAATTTCTTAAAAAATGTGAAAACATCGAAGAAAATTAAGGTTTGATTTGCTCATCGCAAGTCTCTTACTTTTCATAAATTGTAATTTTTAGCTGGAACCAACAATTGGCGCTGATGAATCACTCAATGTTTATTTCGAATATTTGAGCGAAGAGGTGGAGTGTTCAAATTTCATAATTACCAGACAAAAAACAGACGCAGAAGCCTCGACCTTATTACACATACATATTGAAGATTATTACGATCCAAGTAAGTAAGAGGTTAGCGGCTCTTTCGCTCTAATGTTTTTCTAAGGAACGGCTCACACCTTAAATGGGCACTTTCAAAGTTTTTATGTCACATATCTTAGTACGTCATAGCGTGGCCCGATCTATGCCCATATTTCCATGGGCCAAGTTGGCACCGCTGTGCCTGGATAGAACGCGGTTGTTGAATGACATTTTGGTTTCCATGGAACCAACATGTCAAGTTATTATGTACTTTTGTGAACATTCTCTCCTATGAAAAATATATCTGTCGACATGCACATTCTATCCAGTCACAACCCCCCACTAATAATCACTAGTTATTTGGCGGCTGTCCCTCTTCTGGAGAGAAGGGGAAGTCAAAACTAAAAAAAAAACATTTTTTACATTTTTTTTGTTGGGAAGGTCTGGATGAGTGGTGAAAGGGTGACGAAAGAGTGACATAAGCAAATTGGGCGCTTTAAAGAGCCCGCATTAAGCAAATTGGGCGCTTTAAATAGAAATTTTATTGATAATGTAAGCATTCGCTGAGTGTAGTGTGCACTCACCTGGATACACTGAAAAGGGCCTTTCCTTCGTACTGAGATGAGGACCACACCGTTAGTCACAATCGAAGTATTTACCGACTCCAAACACAAAAAATGCAAAAAAAGAAAAAATGTTTTTTAGTTTTGACCTCTCCCTCTCTCCAGAAGGGAGACCGCCTCCAAATAACTAGTGATTATTGGTGGAAAGGTGGTCCCCTCTTATTACCACTACCCTCTACCCCAATCCCCGACTTTACCACGAAACTTTAATTATTCGAAAGAGCATGCTCTTATGAAGCCGTAGTGTCGGCAAGCCTCGACGTTTGCTTCCCAGGACGATAATATTTATTTTAATCAATAGGTTTGTTGAAGCCCAACAATTTATACAAGAAAATTTTTTTAGATTGGGCGCTATAATTTTGCCCCAAAAATCGATGCTATGAAAGGTCAAAAATTTGTGAAAGAAATGTTTTGTAGATTGGGCCCTTGGACTTAAAGGGCACTGAAAATGAATATCTACTAGGGCTTTGCGTGTCTTTTCTGTGTAAATCGGGTGAATTCTATCAGATTTCCATCATTCCAGAAGTAATGGAAGTATTTATGACCGAGTCCTGTTATTGGTCCTACGTCGTTCCTAAGATCAACCCTAGGAAAAAAAATTTCTGCTATGTTGTGGAGTAAATTGAGCGGAAGTCTGTTCTTAACTAAAATTTATCCTAGAAACATGGGGCGAAACATATTACACGCTACCGGTGATACCATAGAGACAGTTGGCAGACTTTTGGAGTGTTCGACAGAAGCTTGCGCAGAGAATGGAAACGTGTATTAAACAATAAAGCTGTCATACAGCTCACAGCATTGATACTCAAACTTAATTTAGACGCAAACAAATTTGCTAAAAATAGTTGTAAATAATTTGTATTTTTTGTTAGAAAAGTCTATTACTTTTGATGAATAGAGATAATTTTATTTTATTTTTGCAATTGTATTCCTTTTGAGCGATTTCCAAATATTGCGCCAAATGGAGGGCACAGATGAATAAAGGAAAGGCTGAGGCGATATTTGTCTCCAACAGAAGGGTCCAAGATTTTTCCCGAATCTAAGAGTCAGTGCCAGGGGGAGTGTCATCCAATGGTCGTCCCACTTCAAGTGTTAAAGCGTGATGCAGTAGGTTACAATTCGGTGGACACGCTAAAAATTCCGCGTCAAGATGCACCCCTGATAAACAGGAAAGCGAAACTATCCCCGAGGAATAAAATAATAACTTTTGAGTGCTTACTTCGCCCGTTGCTGTTGCATGTTCAAATCCGGATTGGAGATTGCCGAAAATAGGTTTTTGAAAATGGTTTCCTATAAACCTTTTACTGTCGTACGAGGAAACTGCATGATGGCGGCCGGCGCCTGCGATAGTTACATTATTTCTCTAAAACACACTTATCTCCAGCTTACAGCTCTGATTTGGAATTCTCGATTTAAAGTCAAGTACGTCCAGGTAGTACAGATTGTAGAGGGTTGGACTCACTACCTATATGGGTCTCTGATGTAAAATGACCGTAAAACGAGGTGAGGAACGTTCATTATGTCACGCGTGCGAAACGCGATATGAATAAAAATGTTAAAGAAACAGATGCAAATAGTGGTCACGCGTGACATACTTGATCCTTGACAGAAACATGTTCATGGGCCCCACTGTTCCTAGTCGCTTCATTCTACCGCGCTTTAGTTGCTCAATTCACAATAAATTTGCACTCACAAAACAAGGACATCTGCAATCAAATAGAAACAACAAAAAGACCTCTACAAACAGTGGGTATGCCCAACAGGCCCATTGGCGGTTTAGGTGCCTAAGAAAGTTTGCTGTCTTTAGCCACATTATATTTCCTATCAAATGTATGTCGAAATCTCCCTGTTCTCTCCTCCGCTCTCACTCTGCCACAGAGTTGATCTCTGGGTGTTGTTGGCTGTCTGATATGGCCTGCCTCCAGCCCCAACTCTTGGTTAAGGAGCCGATTGCCGCTGCAACGCAGGGGCTTTGGTAGATAGTGAACTGGGTCGAAGCAGTTCACGTGTTGGATTTGGGCGACTACGCCCACTTATCCTTCCTGGGCAACCAGTAGTAGAGAGATGATGGCATCTCAATCCCGACTTAGGACTTGTGACTATGAGTAACTCTGCTGTTATAGGTAGAGCTAAAGACTTTATGCTTAGCGCACTCGCGCTAATTTGGTCTATTCCAATTCCTTCCCAATGGGGTACGAGTGTTATAAGTGTTTTGACTACTGTCTTCCCTCCATCAAACTTTATAGACCAGTAAGTACTTTTCGGTGTGAAGTCTAAAGACATTAATGTCGCAAAAAGCGGAAAACCCTAGAAAGGTTTACGGCCTTATTACATGCCCTCTCATCGCCCGCCACGGAAACAATTTCATTAAATAGTTAAGACGGTAACATAAATTTAAGTTGTAAAGCTAATAAAATTTCAGTTCAATACTCACCTTTGCAATTTCAATGCTTTAATGTCAAACATCTGGACAAAACAATAAGTACCTCAGACTAAAGTTACCTGAAAACCAAGACTGGCAGCACTCATGAAAAATTTGAGCGGCGCTCGCGCTCAATCTCTGAGATTCGAACGGCGCTCCCGCTCGCGCTCCCAGCGCCGCTCATTGCGCTCATTTTTAGCGCTTCCAATCAAGTCAAAAAAGTAAGCTCTTTAATTTGAAAACTTAATGTTTCTTTCTAAAGAATTATGAGAGCAAACTTATACGGTCAAGTGCTTTTAAATTTTTTTGCTGCCTTTCAGCTGTTTTCATAATGCTGGTTAGAGGTGAGCGGGTCGGCCTTTTTTTGTAGTCCGACCCGACCCGTCTTGTTGGTAGCTTGACCCGACCCGAACCCGAATCGAAATTCAAACCCGAAACCCGACCGCCCGAAATAAGTTCAGCCCGAGTTCTATTACCCGAAAGAATCTCGGGTTGAATTGTTTAATAAAAAAAGTCATTTAGCTATTTCAATTTTACTAGCGCCGCTAGCGCTACCGCTACCACTAGTTTATAGCGCTAGCTCTAATAACTAATTCAGAAGAAATTAAAACAAAAGTAGATAGAAGAGTAAAAAATAGAAAAATACTGATCACAAATACAATAGAATGTATGCAGTGTGGTCTCGGCGGCAGCGCAATTTTATTTTCAGCGGCGCAGCGGCGGCGAACATTTTTGAAACCTTCTCGACTGGCGGCGGCGTTTTTTTTTCATTTCATTTTTGAATTTCATGTTTTGTATAAATATTGGCATGAATTTTCCAACTTCCATAATTTCTTTGTTTTTGAACTTTTCAGTTTCGATATGGCGCATCATTTTTAGATTTTTTTACAAATCGATTTCGGTTTTTTTTTTGTGCTCGAATCTTCAAGACCCGAAAGCCCGAACCTGAAACCAATGAAAATCGATTCAACAAATGGCAAGCCTATTATAAGAACCGGTATTATGAGGATATTTTTGAGGAGGCTAGCGACATTAAGAGTACGTGGAAAAAGATCAACTGTGTCATGGGTAGAAAAAAGAAAGGCTGTGGGAGCATTAATAAAATAATTGTAGATGGGGAGGAATTATACGATGATTTACCTAAGGCATCAGCGTTGAATCTTTTTTTTGCTGAAATAGGTACTAAGATAGCTGGCCGTATCAAAAATCCCGGAAGTATCAACAAATACCGAACGGTTAAGAGAATTTCTAACTCGATATTTCTGGAGCCAACAGCTACTAAAGAGGTTGTAAATGTAATCAACAGTCTAAATGTGAATAAGAGTCCAGGACATGACGGTATGACTGTCATGGCCCTGAAAATCTGTTCTGAGTTGGTTTCCCCTGTCATTGCTGAGGCGGTAAATTTGTCAATGTTTAATGTATCCGGAGCGTCTAAAAATAGCTTGCGTAACACCAATCCATAAGAGCGAGGCTAAGTCTGACCCGTCAAACTATCATCCGATCTCGGTCCTGCCAATCCTAAACAAAGTTTTTGAGCTCATTATCTAATCTAGGCTGGTAGGTTTTCTCAATGTTAACGATTTCTTTTACGTCAAGCAGTATGGCTTCAGCCACACACAGCCACATACGAATTACTTGATAAACTCCTAAATGACATAGATAGAGGGCTTGTCGCTGGCGCTTTATTTCTCGACTTGACAAAAGCCTTCGACTGTATGGATCATGGGATACTGTTACACAAGCAATCAGGGATTAGGGGTGTTCCGCTGATGTTGTTTAAGAGCTATCTCTCAGCTAGAAAACAATGTGTTACGGTCGGACGTTCCCGGAGCGAATTTCTAGACATCAATATCGGGGTCCCGCAAGGGAGTGTTCTCGGGCCGATATTATTTATCGTTTATATCAATGATATACATGCTCTGTCGTTAGGGGGAATGATATCCTTGTTCGCAGATGACTCCGGAGTTTTCTGCTCTAGCCATTCATATGAAGCGAATGTCGAACAGCTCAATACTGACCTCGAGCTACTTAACGATTTCCTGCCTTGCTGAAAACCATTCTATCCGACACGCGCTGATAACAGTTCTGTAACGGCCACAACCGGACCCGAGACTGGTTAGAGGGTTCCTAAGAGCAAAATCGAAAAAAGTGGAAAATCGCGAGTAAGAGTCAGACTTTCCTGACACAACTCCTAATTATCCAATAGTTACACTAACTTCTGGAAACTGCGCATTTAAACTTACTGGGAAAAGTAAAGACACAACGAAAATTGAATGACATATTCCATAAGTTACCATGTTCATGTATTTCGGTAGATCTTTTTAAACAAAAACAAGTCTATCACGAACACAAATTCTCTAATTGTGGACATCAATGGCTTGAAATTTATGTCGCATAAAAGATGACTTAATGAAACATAATTTGTGTCGCTGTTTGGTGAACAAATCAAGCCAATTTCGGTGCAACTATACCTGTCGAAAGATTGGTAACTACTTCACGGTTTTGATCGGGAATTACCTGAAAAAATTACACTTTCGTTAAAAAAGAGAAAGGAAACCATATTTCAAAGCAAACCTTATCAATGACGTGCTTAATAACTAGACCATCCTCTCCAACGTACATCGTTGAAAATCCATCATACCAACTGTAAGAAATTGCAA
Organism: Pseudolycoriella hygida; assembly: GCA_029228625.1. NCBI lineage: Eukaryota > Metazoa > Arthropoda > Insecta > Diptera > Sciaridae > Pseudolycoriella > Pseudolycoriella hygida. The sequence goes on from CM055404.1 coordinate 22,783,848, forward strand.
TGAAAAAAAAAGCTTCACTTCACTTACACTAACAAAAACATATTTAAGAATCTTACCTGTGACGGGTAATTTTGGCTCCAGGTAATCTGATCTCCCTGAGTTACCCGATACAGCTGTCCGTTTTCATGGAATAAGTACAGCTGAAGTGGGTAATTCATATTACCTGAAGGAAAGTTACCTCGCCCAGGTAGAATTTATAACAATTTTCTACGTCAGTTCAGAGTAAAGAATCTGAAAAGTATATTCGTTACTCTGGATAGATGTACGATAAGGATCATGGCACAATAAGTAAAAATTACCGTAGCTTGTTATTGGGTAAGTAGCAACTAACGAAACAAAATAATAATTTTCCAGAGAACATCTGGGAATAGACACATTTTTGCTCATGCACGCTTTTAGTGCGCCGTCGGCTTATGTCAAAGTATACATGGCAAAATTCAAAATATGTCAAGTGACGCAAGGTACTGTGATTGTGTGGGCTTATCCACTTCATCATAAAATTTCATATAATTTGACATAAGCCAATTTCGCACTGAACTCGTGTATTACGGATAGCCGGCGGCGAAGATCAGCGCAAGGGAGTAGCGACGGCGAAGCATTTCGGCTGACGTCAAATTAATTTTCAGCGACTTCTTTGGTTATTTTTCAGCGCTGGAGAATTTTCGTATGGAAAATCTGGAATTCTCAATTTCTGGATATTGCGGCGATGGAAAATGTGCCACCGGCGTTGGTTGCGGGTGGTAGCGCGATGTTTTCTTAGTTTGCGACGTTTGAATCGCACTGGTCTACTTAGGACCTAGGCTTACCAGCTAGTATGGGCAGATCAATGAAAGTCAAAGAAATCTTTCCAGTTCGAAAGAAATTCATTCAAAAAAAAATCCTTCAAAATTTTTCGAAAACCGTAAATCCTCCGAAAAGTCTTTCAAATCCTCTGAAAATTCTTCGAAACCCCTGGAAAACTTTTGTGTATAAGATTATCTGTCCCTCAAAAGCTGGTAGGACCTGAAGAGGATCAGCACTCACATCAGAACTTCAGAAAACAGGGTAAATTAATGCTATAACGGTTGAGGAGTGCACATGAGTTTAAAAAGTGGAAAAAAAAAAAAATAGAATTCCAGCTGGAGTGAATCCTTGCAGAATTTGGTTTTATGAAAATTTTATTGCTGAAAAGGATAGAGTTCTGAGTTGATAGCCCTGATATCAGATCCAATACAAAAAGTTCAGTTCACTTCCAGTCAATGAACGATTTTATTGATGTATTTCTGTTTACCATCAAGAAGCAAGTGTTTAATTTTTGTAAGAACACAAATTTGAAGACCTACCTTTCTTGTTCCTCGTAAATTTTCTTCCACTCCCACAATTTGAATTTCCAAAATTGTAACATTACCTGAAAGAGGACACATCTCACACAATTCGCATAAATTAGACTAAAAATTGAATTTAACTCGAACCTTTAAACCAGATATTCCTTTCACAGACCATCGTATTTTGATAGAATCATCCTCCGGATGCATTGTAATTTTAAGAACTTCAAACTTTACATATCCGTATTTGAGGTGGCCGATAGTACGAAGTAGAGCAACTTGCTTCACAAAATGATATAAACCTCTGCGAACGGATGGAAAATTAGCTGCGAACTACAACGACGGATATTGCGAAACTTACACTGTTTTTGTACCCCTTATGTTGTTTTCAAATATCAAATTTTGATTGAAAATGGAATAGTCAAGTGGTTTGACAAACAAATTAGGTAAGGTAGTACGCAACACGTCATACACATATGTCAGTTGCTCCTTGTTTTTTCGTTTTTGCTTTGAACTGGAGCTGGTGTTCTGAAAGAAATATTTTCGTCATTTTCGGGTGCGTGGAAAAAGTCCTTAAATGACCACTGTATGTTCCATCAAAACTCGAATTCTTTTCAGATGAATTATTATTGCAACAAAAATGTAAATTTCTTGTAGTTATAAAGTAAATAAATAAAGTAAAGCACCAAGGTTGAAATACAGGTCCTGGGATACTTTCCCGTTCGTCATTTAAATCATCCCGTTGTCTCTAAAACCTGTCTAAGACGATCATACCATGCAAGCTCCAAGAATCTGGCGTCGCTTGGGGCAATCGCATGTCAAGTAAATATGAGTCGAGAAGAGAAATTTTGTTTTCCTATTGTAAAGTAACATGATGTAAAAATTCAGGTGGGGGATTACGAGCTTGCGTAACAAGAGGAAAATTTTCTCTGTGTTACGTAATTCATTTCTATTCACTCGCATCCACTTTGAGAACGCATTTATTTGCCCTCTCTTGAGAGCAGAAAATTTCATTTATAGAAAGTATTGAAGAAAGTCCAAGCTAAAATGCTTAACAACTTACGTACCTGTAATTTTAATTCATTTAAAATACCTCTCGACGACGGAGTTTCAAATACAAATAGTAACATCACAAGATGGACGGTGCTCATGCGAATGCCAGTTTCTCCACGCGAGGCATCGGTCCTTCTGTGCAAATTTTACAAATTAACGTGGAAGGAATTAACCCAGCGATATCTGAATTTCTGGAGAAGCTGGCGAGAAAACATAAGGTCGACGTTATTGCTGCCCAAGAAACCCACACCGCAGACGAAATCTCTCTCACACGGAGAGGATCTGTAAATGGATTCACCATTGCTGGCGCAACATTTCACCCACAATATGGAACGGCGACATATGTCAGAGATAACGTAGACAACTGGCTGAACATATCAGTAAAAAGCACCACGGACAACATTTCATCAATCGAAAATAGAGTGAGTGATCTCACAGTGATCAACACATACAAGCCACCGAACGCTACATGGACTGATTCATCACTTCCTAACGTCTCTCATCCGACAGTATCATTGGGCGATTTCAACAGCCACCATATGAAATGGGGATACAGACAAAGCGACGAAAACGGAGAGCTGTTAACTCAATTGATGGACCAAGAAAACTTGTTTCTATGTTTCGACGCGATGGAACGCGGCGCTTTTAGATTAGCAAGATGGAGGACCGGAACGAATCCAGATCTATGCCTGGTGACTAAAAACAATCAGGGAATCCCACTCCATGTCACCAGGAAAGTGCTGAACGACTTTCCACATAGCCAACACAGGCCGGTACTCATTTCTATTGGCATAAAAATACCACTTATCGAATCGATTCCAATTCCGCGATGGAATTTCAGGAAAGCCGACTGGAACGCATATGGCCGTAGCATAGACGCCAACGTGAGATGGGTTAAACCGAAAGTGGACAACTACAATCGTTTTACAAGGCTAGTGAAAAACACGGCCAAAAATGCATTCCTCGCGGATTCAGAAAAGAGTTCATTCCATGCTGGACTGAAGAAAGCACAAGACTGTACAACGAGTACAATCCCGCGATGTAAAAGAGTTCAACAGTTCAGAATATTTTCATAGAACTGTTGAACTCTTTTACATCGCGGGATGGTACGAAGAGAGCGGAGACACAGAGATCGCCGACGATCTCTTGCAATCACTGGATAACGCGCGGAGACAACGATGGATAGAATCGATTGAAAGCTTAGATTTCAAACACTCCAGCAGAAAGGCATCGTCTCTCCTTCGTTGGATAGGTGCTAGCGACTCTGGTTCAAAGTCGAGGCCAAACATGAAGCCAAAAACCGTAGCCAATCGTATAATGAAGGCCGCCAAAACGAAAGTCGACTATAAGACGAAAAGAAATGTGAAGCGCAACCTTCGGTTGTTAAGTTGCAGCCGTCCGCTCCGAATTTTCACGGCCCTTAAATGTCGAAGAAATTGACGACGCCATTCGTGAAGTGAAAAACGGTAAAGCAGCCGGACCAGATGAAATGTTCCCGGAATTCATCACACAAAGCGGGAAAAACACAAAACTATGGCTGACCCGATTTTTCAGCGACATCATTTACACAAAGAAACTACCGCCAGAATTGAAAAAGACGAAAGTGGTAGCAATACAAAAGTCCGGAAAGACTGACGAGATAGCAGCGAATTTTCGACCGATAGCTATGCTAAGTACCATGTACAAGTTCCTAGAACGCCTTCTGTACAACCGAATAAAAGCTGCAATCGACATAAAACTACCACAAGAACAAGCAGGCTTTCGAGCGAACCGTAGTTGTTGTGACCAAGTCCTGGCTCTGACGACTCATATTGAACACGGTTTTGAAAAATGCCTCAAAACAGGAGTTGTCTTCATCGACCTAACATCGGCATATGACACTGTATGGAGACAAGGGCTTCTCAACAAGCTCATCAAAGCTATACCATGCAACTCATTCTTGACGCTAATCAACGAGATGCTCAGCAGGAGAGAGTTTGTGGTGTTCATCAACAGTGAGAAAAGTGCTACGTGCATACTGAATAATGGCTTGCTCCCATACTTTTCAACCTCTACATCAGCGATATGCCAGTCACCTGCAGTCGAAAATTTGGATATGCTGACGACAATGCGATAGCAACACAATCCAAGAGTTTCCAAGTATGTGAGGAAACGCTTAACAAGGACTTGTTAGTGCTCGAAAAGTATTTCAAAAAATGGGGACTGAAACCGAACCCGAGCAAAACCGAATCGATAACTTTCCACCTCAACAACCAACAAGCCGGCTATAAATTTCGCCTTGCCTTCTGTGGAAAAACCGTAAAGCACAACAGCCATCCAAAGTACCTCGGATACACATATGATCGATCACTCACACACCGAAAGCATTGCGAAAAGACAGCAACCAAAATCCAGTCCAGAAATAACATCATTCACAAACTATGTGGAACGACGTGGGGTGCTAATGCCGAAACACTACGAACATCGGCTCTTTCATTAGTCTTTTCGGTGGCGGAGTATTGCTCGCCGGTCTGGTTAAACAGCGCACATACCAGCAAGATTGATGTCCTGCTTCATGACACGTTACGGCACGGCGAAATCGACGCCTATCGAATGGCTACCGGTTCTCTCGAACATAGCCCCACCACACCTACGCAGACAGCAAGCCTTACAAAAAGAATTTCGCAAAATCCAGCAACACCCGCAGCTACCTATCCACCAAGACAGATGGCTCGCTCGATGCCATAGGCTTGTGTCAAGAAGTCCGTCCTTCAAAACAGCGATCAATCTAGACCGCACCAATTTCAGTGTCCACAACCGATGGAATGAAGAATGGCACACCGAGAACAGAGACTCGGATAATATTATTACCGATCCGACTGTGCGAGTACCTGGCTTCAAGCTTCCGAGGAACGAATGGGCCACACTGAACCGAATACGTACCGGTCACGGTAGGTGTGCATACCATATGCATAAATGGGGACTGAAGGACGATCCTGGATGTGACTGCGAAGCACATAGCCACCGAATGTCCGTTGAGAGCCTTCTCTAACAACATCGAAGACGTGCACGAAGCGACAATGGAAGTACAACGATGGATTAGGAGCCTTGACGTGATGCTTTAAGAATTGATCTAACTCTGACGAATGTAAATTAACTGTGATATTTTTTCTTCTCATAACTCTGTAAACACAAATACGCTAAATAAATAAATAAACTTACGTACCGCGACATGAAAATCACTATACTTTGACATAAGCCGTTGACGGATTGTGTGGGAAAAATATTGTAATGCAAAAGTCAGAGACTGACATTTTTAACATACCTAGGAATTCAGCCAGCCCTATCATATCTTTGGTAAAAGAATAGGAAGAAGGCTTTTTGGAAACTAAAGAATATGTTTAAGTTTGTCCAAACCGCTAAAAATTACTCTGATTTTTCTCCCAATTTTGTTTAAAAACTTAGGGCGAGCAAAAAAAATGCTACACAAAGGGTAAGAGTGTGTGACAGAGGTTAGAAAGAGACGTATATTGTTGGTCTCTTTCTAACCACCGAACACTTTAGAATAGAATAACAAAAGTCGTCAGTCAGCTACTTAGAACCAATTTAAAGAAAAATGATCTTCGCAAACGTTGATCCAGGATCGATCATCTACCAGAAAAACAACTCCTCAAGCTGAAAGAAAGCAATCAATCTGAAAATAATTTGGCTACTGGGATACGTTTCACGGCTTCTATGCGATGGAAGGTAGACCTTTGTATGCTATTATGCTGTGCTGAATGTAAGTTATAAATCAATTTGTAGAACAGAAAGAAAACTGTAAATATTATAAGTCAACTTCAAACAACAACAATATCGCCCCTGGTGTAGATATTTCTCATCAAGTGATAAAGCTTTCGAAAACATAGTCAATGATTGATATGAATTTTCAATAAATCAAAACGAAAGAAACATACAAAACACATTTTACAAATTGATCATTCCGATAGACGAGAAATTTGTATTTTAAATGTGAGTGATTGGACCCGTACGAAGTAAACGTATAGGTTACTACAAACAATTTTAGTGTAACATGGGGTAGATCGAGGTGGGAGTGGGGGGATGCATCTATTATCGTCTAGAGATGACGAATCAGCAATAAAAAAAAAGTCTGTCCGTCCGTCTCCACTTTTTTTTCCAAACCGCTTAACCGATCACCATAAACTTTTATTTCCCTGAAAGTTACATGCCCCAATCAACCAAATACTTCCGATTTAAAAAATCGGAGGTCAGTAGGAATTGTGACAGTGTCACATATGAAAATGTTCATATGTGACACTGTCACAATTACTGTGGACTTCCGCGGGAAGAATCTTGGGTGCCTCTCATGATTCAAGTTCGAAGATGAACAAAATCGGCACAGTAGTTCCGGAGATATGGTCGAAGAAGTGGAGGTCGGACATGAAATTTTCGAGGGTCGATGAAACTTTTTCGCAAATATCTCAGCAAGTATAGCACGGAAATTCCTCATTATAGTGTCAAATGAAAGCATTTGATGTCACAAACCTTGGAACCTTTGTGGTAATCGGGTCAGGGATCTGGGCACTGGAACCTATGGAATGGACGAAATTGAGTTTCTTGGCCATATACGAAAACAGTTTTTCGTCTATATTTTCTTAACTATGCCCTCCATATGGCATAGTTAAGAAAATATTTACTGTCGAAGGCAAAATTGTAGAGAATTAAATTTAAGCGAACGCGGGTTTCAGGGTTTTGGGGAAATATGGCGCAATCCTGGTATATGGCCACTTTCAGAATTGGGCAGGATGACCCATTATCTGTAGAACTTTGAGAGTTCGAAAGATGGTTCCAAAGGGGAAGTTGTAGAGAATTAAGTTTAAGCGAGCACGTGTTTCAGGGTTTTAGGAGAAAATAGCCCAATCCTTGGATATAATCTTTTCTAGATTTTAATGGTCTGAGACGTACTTCGGTAGGGCCTTAGACATTACCTTGGGTAATTTCTATGGATCTTTGAAACTCTTAGAGTTATAAAAGAACATAAAACGTTGGATTGTTTGCTTCTTTGTATATTGAGATACGTTCAAGCCTTTTTGTAACATCTATTCTGTTTGCCATATCTATTCTGTCTGCCACATTTATTCTGATACGTGCGGGTCTTTGGTTATGTTTTTTTAGATACGTTCTAGTCGTTTGTCACATCGATTCTTGTCTGTCTGCCACATTTATTCTGATACGTACGGGCCTTTGGTTATGTTTACTTTTTTAGTTTAGTTTACTCAAACACATTTGTTTAGTGATGCCATCCACCTCAATCCCAACTCTATGTACTATAATAATTGTTTACTTGAAATGAAACTAGACTCACCGTTTCATCACTAACAGTTGTCGTTTTTAAATTTACATCCTGAGAGAAATAACTTTGGTGCACCCTCGCATTTCGCACTGCGCTCAAATAAATGTCTGGTCTGCACTCTTTTCTCATTCGCTGCAAGTACGGCGATTCACTAGACTTTGTTTTGCCGGTAGTTGATTTTACCTTTAAAGGAGAGTTGTTTAACCACACAAACTGCGAATAGGTTATGTAGACGAAGTTCAAAACAAAGATATTATGTAATTTTTAGACATTTTCTACATAAATTAATTTGAAGTTGTAAGACAATTAATTTCAATTACATCAAGTAGCTGTAAAACCGATTTATTGTTGTTTATTTCATTGGAAAATCTCGATGTCGTTGCATACGGCCCGAGTCGCATTGACAATGAACGTATACCAATTGCCATTATTTCCAAATGCGTTTGTTATCGATATGTTAACAACTTTTTTTTTAAGAAATCTTGCACATCGACGTCTGATTTTACTTCAATTTCATTTACTCTTATTTCATCATCGGTCACTCGAACACATTATTTTGATTTCTACTTTTTTTTGTCGAAACTTGCATAAAATTCGCTTTCGGGAAAATAACATATGATTACAATTTATACCAACATTATAGAACTGAAAATTCGAAAATAATTACACTCAGCGCATTTGAATTTGAAAGAAATTTTAACGTAGTACCTACGGGGACCTTAAAGGACGAGAACCAAGAGTATTAACGGAAAAATCTAAAGAAATTTATTTAGTAAGTAATCGACAGCTACTTTTTGTTTTCATCATTCCTGTCCGTCCGTCTGTCTGTGCACCCTCAGCGTGTCTTCTCAGCGATAGTTCTAGGAGGTCTCTCCAGCGAGACTTCTGCGAGGACCCTCTAGAGAGACTTCTTTCCAGCGAGACCTCTGGGAGTTTTATTCAGCGAGATTTTCGGGAGATCTCCCCAGCGAAACTTGATTTTTTGTCAATAGTCAAAATTTAATTTTAGGCGTCTACGTTACGACTGGGGTTTCATAATTCTCATCATTCTTAACGTAGTGGCTTCAATCATATCCGACACGGCAAAGGAGTCGACGGCGCGGCATGATGCTGATCCCGTGGACAAGAGAGTGTACACTGATATGGGATGTGACGCGCATCGAAACTCTGGCCCCAAGCAACCTACGCCTTAGCCTTAGTAACGCCGGAAGACCAGCAGCAGACAAAACACAATTATTTCAAGAGATGGAAGCACTTTCTATGCTGAAATTGCATTTTAATGGTTAATATTTTCACCACCATCTCTGTCATGGCTCCAATTTCTACGTCAAAAAGGTATTTCAATATTTTTCCGCTAGGCTAATCACGTTTTTATTGTGGTCAAAGCATACGAAATTTCATGACGAAATTCATAAAATCTCAAGCAGCGAAAAATGGAAAGCTTGTCGGTTTATGCATTTCATCATGAAACTTGGCACACTTTGACATAAGCCGTCTTTGCGGTAAACGTTTGGATTAATTTAAAATCCACGCGATTTGTGCGATGTCAGCTTCTGTCAAAGTAAACGACATTTCATGACGAACTGAATGAGCTGACAAGCACACCATTTTTCGTCGCTTGCCAAATTTTGAAATTTGTCATGAAATTGTATATTTTGACATAAGCCGACGCCGCGCTGCAGTAATGGCGTGGATTGGGTGAAACACCAACACAGTATGTTTACCTCACCCTAGTACATCATAGATGGCGCTAGGTTTGTGTGTAATTAACCACTGACACAGTAAAAACGTCAGTAACAAAAGGAACTCTAAGAGAATCCATGTGAGCAAAAGCTCACAAAAAATTGCAGAACTAGTAAGTAAAATGATCTAGCTTCTGACCCGGACGGGTTGTAGCGGCGGATTATTATATTGTATGTTTACCTCGCGGATTGTAATGGTTACTACCTACTTTAAATTTTTCACGCGCTAGGCATGAAATTAGTCGATTGAAAATGGGAGTTTACAGGGTTTTCTAATAAACATTTTATGAGAAACGTCACTTGAACCATTTGAAAATGACGCAGATTAATTAATCATCAGAGCAAATCTATCCAAAATTTCGATATTTAAATTCGGTAGGAATCGGTCGAAACATTTCAGTTATGTTGTTGCAGAAAACAACTTATTTTATGTTATACAATGAGCTTTGGTGTTGGGACGAGAAATGTTTGCCACCATCTACTTTACTCGATTTTTTCAGCCCGATTATGAATGGAGCCCATAAAGTCCCAGTACAAAAAACACATCAATTGTCACTTTTTTTGTTGTGTCTGTGTGTGTGGTCGCAGTGTGTAGAAGAAATTTTTTCCGAAGGAAAAACTCTTGCTTGACTGAAAGAATCTTTAAAAATCATCGGTCATCCGTTAGTAAAATTGTGCAAATACGGATCGATTAAACCGACAAACCAATAACCAAACCAATAAATACCATGGAGAATTCGTATGGCATTGGCATAACGAATCGTTACGATTTGTTTTGCATGGACGATGATGCCAATGATATGGAGCTGATATTATCGAAAAAAGCGAAACAACAGAAAAAAGCGGCGGCAGCTGCTGCTAAAGCCGCTGCTGGGGGTAATGAGAAGGAGAACAAAGTTGCTCCAGCGACCATTAAGCCCTTACAATCTGCTGGCAATGTAAAGGGCACTCAACAACAAAATGGACAACCTCCAAAATCAACACGGCCAATTAAAGAAACCCAAAATATCCGCAGCAACTCAGATAAAGGACCACGTGAAGGTTAGAGAATCGCTTTTTTTACGTAATTTCTATTATTTGTTTTCAATTGTCTTATAAAATCCGGTTTTCTTTCGGGTGGAAAAGCATATATTGGAACAATTCAGTTCAAGGTTTTTATCGTTAGCGAAGTCGCAGTATTCAGTGCTTGTGTGTGTGTCCGAAAAAAAAAATGCGAATTCTTGTGAGCTGATTTTGGTTGTGTGATTATTGTAAGATATGTACCCGCCTGTACATGTGTGTATGCAAGATTATATTGATATCAGATTTTTTTTTGCATCTTAACTTGTGTAAAAAATAAAAGGAAAAAAAATCACCGGTATTTCTAATTTTGTCAACATTTTGAGGACACTAAGTCACCTGCGAGGTAACGCAAGAGAATGAATTTTAACACGTAACAAACTCTCCTTTTATAGCAAAAAATTAAACATTTGATGTAGTTGCAACAATTGAAGTAGAGGTTTGCTAATAAGTTTTACCGTTTCTGAAAGGTTAAGTAACGATCACACACCTCCATTCACATGATAACTCCATTTCGAATATTATTTTATCTGTGTATTGCGCATTTTCACTGTAATTTGTTTGTTGATAAGGACAACATTTCGGACGTATTTGTAATACAATGTGTCCAACACAAAAAATTCAATCAAGAGTTCACATGGGTTGTGTTTATTTAAATTTTCGGTTTTAACGCAAGATAACAAAATTAAAAACACAGCTTAATATGTTGCAATGATTATACCTGTGGCTTTTCTGTGGTCATAAGTTCGCTGCTTCTAACCAAAGTTCTTATCTCCTTTTTTTAATTTCTTGTAATGTCATTCTTAGAATTCGATTATGTGATGATTATGCGATGATTAAATAAAAAAAACTCAATCTTTCTGTATAGTCACTCCCACGATAAATTTTTTAATTAAGAAAATTTGTGATTCCTTGGGAATTACTGTCCCCGGATGTTTCGACTCATTTAGGAACTAAGATACCAAAGCAATGACTAACTTTACGCGACATAAAAAATAAAATCCAATTGACGAATTGCAAAAAAATCGGGCGGTTAACATCTCGAGGAATTGAGTAGGACAGGCGTTAATTCCAATTGATCTGTTGGATCGGTTCAACGGACCGAATTGATCAATTATTTGACGAAATTGATTAAATATTTGGTCAATGAGAATATCAGTTTGATCAATTAGTATCAATAAGTTTTTTATTTGTTCATATATTTAGTTTATTGATCAATAAACAGGTCGATATGACCCAATAACATGTTAATAACTTCACAAATATAAACAAGAAAACAAAAATAATAATAAACAACATATGCAGGGCAAAGTAACATTTATGAGAGACTTTAACAGCGAAAATGTTTGAAAAAAATTCCAAAAATGGAAGTTATTTTGAAAAACTACCTCTCAACCACTGCAACGAACTTTAACCAAGGAAGCTTTTGCAGATATTCTTACTAGGCTAGGTGTACGAACTACACATATAATCAGTTTCAAAGCACACCGCTGCTGCAAGCGGAAAAAGTAATCCAAAGAATTGACCTAAAATGACTAATAACTCCAAACAGGTGGGAGTGGGGGGAGGAGTCAGAATAAAAAAATTATGGAGGTCCATAATCTTACTAAATATTATTTGTTTCCATTGCGTCTCACATAAGTTTTAGACAAAAAACCACTTTTTCCACCCTCTGACACGCATTTACTTCATCGCCACTTGCTTCGAATTGAAGATGAATTTCTCAAAACTGATATAGGGTTTTCGCGAGTGGTGGCGCACTTCATTTATTCCCAATTTTTTTTTGTTGTTTTTGCGAAATATCTGAGCCAAACGCATCACAAGTTAGACAAATAAGTTCAAAAAAAGGTTTGGGCAAATTATAGAGCATTTAAGCCATCTTGAGGTTAATTTTTTTTTTGGAATAAATGGAATAAATAAATTTATTAAAAATTCTTTTAAGTTTTCAATTATTTATTCCATTTATTCCAATATTTATTCCATTTATTCCATTTATTCCAATTTGTTCCCATTTATTCCATAAATCGCAGAAGTGCGTCACCCCTCGAGGTTTCCTCTCCACAGTCCAACGAATCAAATGAGCCATAAATCATCTAAAACCCTGAGATCATCTGCAAGACCTGTACTACTTTGGTCGAAGTTTTCACGATATCACCCTTAATTGTGACAAATTACATCGACAGTAAATTGAATTGGAAGTTGCCGAAAGGGCAATATTGAAAAACCGGTCTGAAGAAAGACCAAAAGTAAAAAAAAAATGAAAAAAAAATTGTACTAGGCCCGATCTTAGAACTGACCTAGAGCACTTAGGATATATACTGTCGAGTAGCCCGAATTTGGCCCACTCTATTTATTCTCTACAACTAAAACCTCTCAACCCATTTCGACCAAATTTAATTGGTTGCTTTCCTGAGGTCCATAACTTTCATTAAAACCTTGGAAAGCAATTACCATGCTTATTTCAAAGAGATATTTGCGAAAAAGTTGCAGCTAACCTCAAAAAACACCGATTTTTACCACTTTTTAGGTCATTGCTCCAGTTTCACTTCAACCTTGTAAGTTGAACCCAAATGTTATTTTCAATATCAAACGTACTATTCATTCCTAACATTTCCCTGAAATTAGTTTGCTACTACCTGATGTCGTCGTCGCGGTCTGGAGCTAGGAAAAGTGGGGCACACTTTGTTCTTCAATGGGCTCTCATGACTCCGATACCGTGCGGAGACTCAAAATAAATCAAGACAGCGTTCTCTAAGGACTATTCTGAACGGATTTCACTAAACTTGCTTGAACATGACTCCTAGCCTTTTAGATTTTTTTAAACGCTGGTGCCCCACAATTTTCGACAGTTTAGTTTTTTGGACCACCCTACAATTTTTTTTTTTGAAAATCGGACGAGTTTTAATCAAGTTATCGCGGACGGACATCTTTTTTATTGTTGATTCGTCTTCTAAGGACAATGATCGAAGCTCCCCTCTACTCCCGGGTCGAAATTGGGGTAGTTAGAAACGTCGTGGTAAACGCATAAGACCCCTTTTCGAAGAACTTCGTTCTTCGTACGGGTCTAATTACCAAACAGCCGCACGTATCAGAATAGATGTGGTAAACAGAATAGATGTAGCAGAAAGACTCGAACGTATCCAAATATAGAAATGAGCAAACAATCCAATGTTTTGTGTTCTTTTATAACTATAAGAATTTCAAAGACCCATAGCAATTACTCAAGGTAATGTCAAAATCCCTACCGAAGGGATACAACTTTGTGTTTGGAAGCAATTTTCTAACTGCCACAGTTTTAGAGATATGGGTCATTCCCATGGGTTGGCCCAATTCTAGAAGAAATACGTGTTCTCTAAAATTTTACTCTCTACAACTTTGCCATTCTGGGCAAATGTCCATATTGCATAGCTAAGGAAATATAGACGAAAATCATCTGCTTTCGTAATGGCTAAAAAACTCAATTTCGTCCATCCCATTGGTCACAGTGCCCAGACCACTGACCCAATTTCCACAAAAAAAAAAATTCCCAGCTTTGTCAGGTCAAATGCTTTCATTTGACACCAAAGTGAACAATTTCCGTGCTATGCTTGCTGAGATATTTGCGAAAAAGTTTCACCGACCCCCAAAAAACCATGTTTTTGGTCACTTTTTCGAGTTTCACTTGTCTTCGAACTTGAATCAGAGGATAGATGTGTCTTTCAGTAAAAAGATCAGGATGCTTTTTGGAAAAAAAGGACGGTCAGACGGACATTTTTTTTATTGCGGATTCGTCACATTTAGACGATAATAAATATATCCCCCCAACTTGCACCTCGATCTACCCACGCTACAATAAAGTTGTTTGTAGCAAACGTACAGGACCTTTGTACTTCGTACGGGTCCACTAATAACATGAAAACTCAATTCACTAATCCGTTTTCATTCATTCGTTGATTCCTTCATAATCAATCCATTACCAAATTCATCGCCATTATCTATAACCGAATTCTTAGGTGATGGAAATGAATTGTTGAAGATATCACATTTTGAGAAATATTTGTCATGATGATCTTGCATTCGATTGATTGGCTCATGTGTTGACGTGTAAAAAATTGGTCTGTTTACAACAACCCTTCTGGTTCAAATGTTTGAGTCGATATTACCGTATTCTGAATTAGGCAAATTGAATTTATAGAAAAACATTCTAGTATACTTGCACTGTACTCGTTCAATGATACAAATATACTTGTTATACGAGCCTTACGTGTAACAAGTATATTACCACACGTAGACCACACTACATTACTCTAGTCGGCTCCTCACTAACGTATTGTACAGCGTAGTTACACTTATAGGCCTTTTGAAAAACTTACCACACCTAAAAACGACTCTAAGCATTTGATATGCCTTTCTCGAGGTCGCACTTACGTGTTCAGTTCAGCGAATGAGAGTTTGCTGTCTATAATGACCCCTCCTATCATTACAAATCATGTAAAAGTATTCAAGTTTATTTTCTTCAGTCTTCCGAGTGATTGTCATTACAGCAATTGATCAAGTATTTGACGAAATTGTTCAAATATTTGGTAAACTGAAATATCAGTTTGATCAATTAGTATCATCATTAGTAGCAGGTTGATTTGATCAAACAGAAGGTAAAATGACAGGGAGATTGATACTCGAATATTGCCATCAAAATTTCGAAAAAAAATCCCAAGAATTTTTGTTCCTTTCATTTTTTTTATCGTTTATTGTTGTGCAGATTCGCTAAAAGGATTCGTCTAAAATATTTTCTTCTGTGTGATTTTTATCAGAAAAAAGCCTCTTCTATCATGTCTCTGAAAGTTCAACCAAAGATTGGCGTTGCAATAAGTGATATATGGGAAACGAACTAAAAGCTCTCTGTCTGCTTTAACTCTCAATTCGTTATAGTTCATTTGTTCATCTGATATGTGCCAGTTCATTCGCTACTTCATCATCATTTACGAGAAGTTAACTCTCTCTCTCTCTCTCTCTCTCTCTCGAGAGAGAGAGAGAGAGAGAGAGAGAGCAGTAGTGTATACCTACTATTTTTCAGCGGAGGATTCAAATAAAATTTTCCATCCTACCATGACTTCCTCATTGTAAGGTGGTGTGTAGTGTAGTATGTACGAAAGAGACAGAAAGAACTCAATCTGCAATGACAAGGGCTAAGCCGCATGCTTAAAGTCTTCTTTTTCTTCTTATTTAGCTCGTTATTATCTACTGCTGGATGTAGGCCTCCCCGAGATCCTTCCATTTCGAACGTTCCATTGCCACTTGCAGCCAATTCAACCCTGCTACTCTCTTAATTCCGTTTGTCCATCGTTCTAGTGGTCTGCCCATCGGTCGTGTTGTGGGTGAACGCCAATTCATGATGGCTTTTGTCCAACGATCATCAGTCCTTCTTGCAATGTGCCAAGTTCCACTTTAGAGATGATATACGCTCCATGACATCCACGATCTTTGTTTGATGTCTAATCCATTGATCCGTCTTTTTGTCTCTGAGCGATATTCCGAACATACACCTTTCCATGGCTCTCTGAGCGACTCTAAGTTTGTTTTCTGATGCTTTTGTTAAAGTGAGAGTTTCTGCTCCATATGTCAGTACCGGAAGAACACATGAATCGAACCCGATAATCAAACGGCAGAGATCAGGCGTAGAATAGTTCTTGGATGGGCAGCGTTTGGAAAGCTCAGTTTAATCTTTAAAAGCTTTGAAGCTGTTATTCATTTTGCTTTTAAAGATTAAACTGAGCTTTCCAAACGCTGCCCATCCAAGACCTATTCTACGCCTGATCTCTGCCTTATCCCGGCCTAATTTTATTTTGTGACCCAGATATACGTAACTCTCGACCTTATCGATGACGGTGTCTCCAATCTTGATGTCTCTGTCGTCGTCGATGTTTGTCATGTTTTTCGTGACAAATTCATCTTGAGTCCAATTTTGCTTGACTCTTCATTCAGCTGTTGTAGCATCACTTGGGCTTGGTGCAGATCCACCGCAACCAAAACAATGTCATCAGCGAAACGAAGGTGACTCAAATAGTCTCCATTCACGTTGATTCCCATCTTGCTCCAATTCAATTTCTTGAAAACACTTTCCAGAGATTATGTGAATAACTTTGGTGAAATATCGTCACCCTGTCGATCGCCTCTTCCGATTTTGAACTTATACGTTTCTTGGGCAGCTTTATGCAAAACGTAGCATTTTCGTACACATATCGGATTGTATTCGAATATCTCGAGTCAAGGCCTTACCTCAACGAATTGTCACAGAAATAGGTCGGAAGTTATGGTTTCTCTGATCAAGTATTGTGCTGTATATATGCTAAGATGAGAAAGCTCACCGATTAAATTACAGACAAACGGACAGGAAGCTTGACAACATAAATTAGCTATCTCTACTCAATAAGTGTTTTACTATAGAAATCAACCAAAGAAAAAACTCAAAATTAGGTCCTAAATCGAGAAAACTGAATGAAAAACTTCTAAGAAGAAATAAAAAAATCGATTAACTCAGCCTCAACTTTGGTTCTAATTGACACAGAAAAATCTAAGGACGGCAAGGCTTTCGATCGGAACTCGACACCAAATAACAAACAAAACGGCGACACTCGTGAGCAACGTTACAATCGACGAAACAGAGACGACACCATTAAATCGACACAACAATACAATGGAACTACGACGACCAACCAATCCGGCAATAACAATGTATCCGAACAAAACAGCAATCACCGCAACGACGATCGACCTCCACGACGAAATAACAATTTTGCTGGCGGAAATGAACGGCGTGGTGGTGGCGGTGATGGACAACGACGAACATACGAAGGCCGTGGAAAACGTGAATTTGACAGACAATCGGGATCGGAAAAGACTGGTGTTAAGGCTATTGACAAACGTGAAGGTGGCGGAGCACACAATTGGGGTACACACAAACAGGATATTGAAGACTTAAACAAAACGAATGCGGAATGGGACCCAGAGAAAGATAATAAAGAGGAGGGAGGAGCTGAAGGAAATGGCAACAAAGAAGAAACTGATGCACAACAATCGCCTGCTGAAGAGGAAACCAAAGAAATTACATTGGACGAATGGAAGGCACAAAAAGCTGTTCGAGCCAAACCACAATTTAATATACGAAAGGCTGGAGAGGGAGAGGACACATCACAATGGAAAAAAATGGTTGCCTTGGAAAGTCGAAAGAAAAAGGTAATTGTCCTTTGAAAGAAATTGTTTTCCATCAATCTCAATACTTTTTGTTTAAACTAAAGGGCGAAGAAAACAGTGATGAAGAAATGGAATATGATCCGTCCATGTATCCGCAAAGAGTTGGACGTCAAAAGCATGTTTTGGACATTGAGTTTCACTTTAATGATGGTAGACGTGGTGGCTTAAACCGTGGACGAGGAAATCGTCCACGTGTTGGTGGCGGATCTAACAATGCTGGAGAACGGGGTGAACGACGAGGACCGAATCGTAATCGAGCCGATCGCCAGGACAACGATGGCAACGAACGATCCGAAAATGATCGTCCGACACGTCCACCACGTGAACGGCGTGTACCATATGTAAGTTATTTTATGTTTGTCTCTTTTAGCTATTTGCGCGTCCTTTTCGCGATGTTAACTCCTGTGAAAATCTAACGAATTTTATGAAAAAAAAATTTCATTCGCCTTAAGCGTGCCACTTTCGAATTTCTTGCAGAAGTTTCTGCAATTTAAATTGGAAAAATAGACACGTTTCGACACTAGTGTTTCGTTACAACAAAATTGCGAACATGTTGTGATAAACGAGAATAGAGAGAACTGAACGGAAGAGAAAAATAATTACGAACAATTAGTGTACAATCGAACTGTTATTTTAATTCTAACTTGTGGCTGTGTGCCAAAAAGTCATCATACGTGTCGATTACCGATGCGCTCAATAGAAACGTTCTGTTACCGCAGATCGGTGGAAATTAAAAATACTTGTGAACTTACAAACAAAATACATTTTATCTTATTTTTTCGTCCATAGGGTGACGACAGACGTGGTGGTCATGGACAAAATGCACCGAAAGTTGATGATGAACACGATTTCCCATCCTTGAACTAAGCTCCTAAAACTCAAATAAACTTTTCTTTTGATCGCTTACACATACACCGCATCAATAACATCAAATTGCAAAATCTAATTAGAGACTGAGGTATGGAGCGGTTTAAACAGCATACAAAAAACAACAGCAAAACAATACAAAGAAAATGACCGACATTAAAATTTAAGTTTGAAAAATCTTCCTCAAAGACTCAGTGTTGTCAGGATGAAAACTCGAAACGTGAAAGTTGTGCAAAGAATTTTCTTTTTAAGCGTTGGTCGTCGTGTTTGGTATATTATATATGTCGAAACCGCCAACCAGGGAGATGATGACATTTTTTTATCATAGATGGGGTTAGAGGCTGACTTATTGTCTATTAATTTTAATTACTTTTTGATTATAATTTACAGATGTCACCCCGCTTTCCCCGTATATTTTTCAACAGATTTAACTTTTCCTTGAAAATTTAGTTTTGTTGAATATTAACAATTTTTGCTTAGAAAATTGGAATTGGAAACGTTTTTCTTCTGATAAAATGCACAAAAATTTCTCTTGTCTTTATAAGCCGTTCTCAACGAAATTAAATGGTAGCACATTCTATACACTTGACATTTGAAGCAGACTAACTTATATGAGAATTTTGACATTTATACTGGCGTAGTTTGTTAAAAAACCTCGAAGGAAAAGAGACAAAACATTCTCTTGTCTCTTTCGCTTCGAGGTTTTCTCACATGGTACGTCAGACTATCTTTAGTTCATGATATCGACATTACGAGGATAATAGATGTCGCACTTTTTATTGAGAATGGCCTATGACGCTGTCAATTTGACATTAATTTTTGTGATCCTAGTTGAGATTTAACGCATTTTTTGACATTTTTCACGCAAGTTTCGAATTCGTTGCGAATTATTTTTGTGACATTCAGTTGAACGAATTCAGCACATTTGTTCGTTCACAGACAGAATTTTTCTAAATGGAAAACGGTGTCCTTTTCCTTCCATAAAATGTTTTCACTTGACAAAATATGTGGAACTAACGTAATCTTTGAAATTCAGTTTTCATCTTCTCTAAAAAAATAAAAAAAATTGTTTATGTAGTGTAACTGGGTCAACAACGATGCCATATTTCATATTATCAATTTTCGATCGGTGGCTCACACTTCACATAACCGAAATACAAAAGAAAAACATTATTTGTCTAAAAAATTGAAGATTAGAAATTGAGAGTCCGTTCACGTTAAATAAAAATTAAATTTAAGTTTAAAAATTTTTGCATCTCTTTCTGGACAGTTCATAAATTTTAACTAACACAAAATCCGAAAAATTATCTTATTCTCTGGATTTTCTTCTATTTAGATGGTCATTCAGTTCAAGTTTGGTGGGAATTATTTGAATACATCCAGAGTTTAAGATGAGGAAATAATTTTTTTTTTTTTCGAGCCTCGGATAATTATGTGTCGTTTATAAGAAAAATTATCTTCATTTGATTGAGGTGGAGAGAAAATTCCTATTTATTTACCGAAAAAAAATTGTGAAAATTGTCGGCCCCATCTTTAGGCTGTAAAAAATTACATCACAATGTGATGTCACGCTTTTGTTTTTCCTATGGGAAAGAAGCAACACATTTTTATATGAGAGAACTGCCAAATGTCGACCTGAATAATATAAACTTTACCCTGTGAGAAAAATAGTGACGTAAATCACTATTTTTCATTTTAATATTGAGAAACGTCAATTTTCGCAACGTGTGTGGTATGAAATGTAACTTTCGTCCCATTGTTATTGAAATTTTGATATATAATTTGCACTGCCTGCATACTTCTGACATCCTTCAATTAAAAATTGAAATTCGCCTTTGTGCAATTGGCCCGCTGATCTACGAAAAGACTCTCAGAGTATTTTGGAGAGGAAACATCAACTTTCTCACAGCAAAAGTTCGAGAAACATAGAACAGAGAAAATTCGCAAAGTTTGCAGCCAATACGCAATAAGAGTCCCAGTGATCCAAAACGTGTTTACGGCTCGTTTTGGAAAATTCATTATGATAGATAATAATAGATTACAGTGGGGGGTGCGGAAGTAAGTCATTACATGAGGGATCAATTTTGTGAAATGAGCCAAACTCAGGAGAGTGTTTTTAAGTAAAAAGCTTTGAAAACTGTTTTTCGAGGAGAGTAGAGTTTGTATTCCGAGCCGAGCTGCACGAGTCAAAAAGAAAAACAGTTTTTGAAGCAAGTTGCTTAATAATACACAACCGAAAACGCGCCATGCGTGTACATATACACATAATGAGAAGTTTCCGGTGGGGTCATTAATAACATGTGATGAATAACCTCCGAGGGGGGTGGACATATGCATGTAATGATAAGTTTTCGATGGGATAAAGAGTAAGAGACTAATTCATGGCTGCTTGCTCGTCGCGAATTAAAGTAACACTATTATTGATGTCTCTTTATACAGAGAGAGAGAGAGAGAGAGAGAGAGAGAATCATAAGCTTGTGTATGATTCATTATCTTGCTCATGGAGTTCGGCTTGAAAACTACCATTTCATACCTTGAGAGGGAATTTGTCTTCCGTCCATTGCATTTTGGCATGAAGAGAGTACAACGCCACCTATAACACACTGTTTGAAGAGTGTGACACACTCAATACTTAAATAAAAATAATTTTTCAATAAATTCATACTTTTATGAGCTGTAATTTGCATAGAAATGATTAATTTTATTCTTTGCCAGTGCCAATTCGTTGTCTAATTTTTCTTATATCAACCAACCTGTGTGTAAATATATTATAAATAAATATATCTGAATTGAAGGAGTGTATCAACAAAAAAAAAATGTCATTTTCATCGCGTTTAGTAATTCAATTAGTCATTTAAATGAAGAAAAAAAAAAACATTTACTATATTTAAAAGCGTTATTAATGTGAAATATCATCACATCAATGGGACAGATAGTAGAAAAAATGGAAAAACTATATAAAGTTATTTAGTGAATCATCAAAGTCATCATAAAATAAAAAGTGGCGAAAATGTAAAATAACAAATTGATAAATTATTTTGGAATTATAAAGTTTTTTTTCTTAAATTTTAGCTTTCCATTTTTGTGAATTCGTTCATTTTTATTTGAAGATCAGAGAAATGATAACAGGTGGCGTTGCTACACACCGTCGGAAACGCTATCTATTACCATTACTCTGTGATAGATGCGCAACTTACTTAATCGATTCCGTTATCGTCAAGCATCTTTAGTTTTGTGCATTAAGAAAAACAAAAAATATTTGCAAATGACATAAGTGTTAATTAGACATTTCAATGTACAATATACGGTGAAAATACTTGGCACCCAAGTCTTACATTTTATTTGAAATGAAACAAATAATTTTTAATTTATGTTTTAAATAATAAATGAGTCTTTTTTTACAAATTAATATTTAGCTATTTTAATGCTTGAGTTAATTGCGCTAACAAATATTTTGT
Source organism: Pseudolycoriella hygida (assembly GCA_029228625.1). Taxonomy (NCBI): domain Eukaryota; kingdom Metazoa; phylum Arthropoda; class Insecta; order Diptera; family Sciaridae; genus Pseudolycoriella; species Pseudolycoriella hygida. Next base: position 22,805,893 of record CM055404.1, read on the forward strand.
GATCATGTGAGAACAAACATTTTATTTTGTCAATTTGTAAAATAAAATATTTGCTCGGACTAGAACATCGTATACTTTGTTTGGGGTCCAAATTTCTTATCATTTCTAGTAAATTTCACATTTCTCGCACTCGCAACAGTTATTCGCATCGCTAGAAATATTTTTCTCACGATTTGATGGTTTTGCATCTTTCATTTGACAGTTCTTTGATGATAACAATCAGTTTCTCTTCTAGGAATTATATGAAACTTGTAAAAATTGCAGGGCCGATGAAAATTTCGTTTTTAGTTCTTTCTTTTTACAGGAGAAGAATCGTAAGATTGTGCAACGTTTCGTTTTAACTCGTTTCACCGAAAAACCAAGTTTTACATGCACAGAATGCAAGCGAATACGTGAAAAAAGAGATAAAAGAGAAATAAGAAAGATGCACAAGCTTGTGATTCTCTTCCTGTATTTAATCCTTTAAATCTTTTAATGTCGACTAAAAATGTTAAAAGAATCGCAGAAAGGTCTAAAGGATTGTTAATTTTTTTTTAAAATTTCAAAATTTTTTACGAAAGTTCAGGATTTTTTAAGAATTTTCGTGATTTTATGGGAAATTTTGGGATTTTTTGGGTAATTTTGGGAGTTTTTTTTGTTGAAATTTTAGTAAATTTCGGATATTTTTTGGGAAATCGGAGCTTTTGGGAATTTTGACCTTTTTGGGACATTTTTCGGCCATTTTGGGCGCAATTTTCGGCCCTTTTGGGATTTGGTGTGAACTGTTTCCTCTTGGTGGGCCTTGTTCAGATTTTAGTGGCAAGTTGAGATTTATAATACATTGGTCACAATATTAACGGTAGTTGAAAATTTAGTAAAGTTTTTGGGATTTATCGCGGACCTTTCCGGCTTTTTTTGGCAAATTTCTGTCTGCCCTTCGGATTTTTTGGGCCCTTTCGTCGGGCGTTTTTTTTGCGCCCTTTCGGGTCGGGGCTTTTTTTGCGCCCTTTCGGGCTTTTTTTTGCGCCCTTTTTCGCGCCTTTTCCTGCCCTTTCCGCTTTTTGGGCCACTGATCCGCAGCTTTTATCGTGCCCTTCAGGCTTTTTCTCCCGTGCTGAATTTTATGTGCGTTGCGTGCGCCGACCCGTTCGTGCCCTGTTTCGCCCTTTTGTACTTTTTTTGGAGACCTGCCCGGGCCCTTCGCCCCAGGTTGGGGCTTTATTTAGTCCCTCTATCCGCATGCTTGTCCACCCATGGCCCCCCATTAGTTCCCGTTTCACGTCGTGTTTGTCGTCTTCGCACACTACCGGTTCAGGGCCTTTTCCACGAGTGTTCGCTCGTTTTTTTTCCCACGCCGTCGCACCTGTCTTCACATTTGCTCTCTTCTCCTGCAGGTTACGCGCTCCACGTTTCGCGCCCCTGCTGCCATCCCTTTCTGTGCTCCCCGCAGGTCTCGTGCGCGGGAACGCACCCTAACATCTCCAAACCTCCTTTTGTTGTGCGCAGTCTGTATATTGTTTCCGTAATTGAGTTGCGCAAAATGAACGACATTTATTTTAATCAACAAATTGGTTCATAGAATCATGAAGACAAATCTAGGGACTCTTTTGCTGTATTTTCTTTGTAATGCGAGTATAGATTGAGTGCGAGAGCTCAAGAATTTAAAATTATTTTCGACGTTAATCAAAACCACACTGCGAACAGTGTAAACTATATTTTATCATCATTTCCTAGCCAACCACTCACACATCTTGAATAACAAGTACAAAAGCACGAAAATATCAAGAGCACACACAAAACGAGTATGTAAATCAGAGAGTAAATAATAGAAAAGGGGGAGACGACAAAAGTAAATCAATTACAGTCAATGCAAACTACTAGTAAAACAAAAAGCGGGCATTTTGTAAAACAATAAAAATTGAATGGTAGAAATTAGGTAAAAGTTAAATTCTATCTAACCTTGACATTAGCAATTTTATAAGAAACAAAAAAGAAAACCAAAAAATTTACTAGAAAATTTCATAAAACAAATTGTATTACTCCCCAGTTACCATATCCTTGCAGTATTCAAAGACACTAATCAATTAGATGTTTTAGTCGTAGCGACATTATTAGTACAGAAACGGCTGGGTTTGTTTAAATGCCTAAAGAAAAAAACAAAAAAAATTTTTAAAAACGAAATTGTTGCATAGATGGAAATTGTTCAATAAGTGTTCAATGAATTAATATTTGATGTCTTCCTGTTGTCCTTAACTTTCTTACAGTTTCATACTTGTTGACAATCTTACAGATTTTTTGTGGTTCTTTAAAACGAAAAACAAACACCATTGAGGCGATCACGGTGAAAATTCCTAAGAACTTTTTCCTTTTAATTATGTCGATGATATTTTTAGTTTGTGCTTTCGCGAAAATACACTGGATTTCAGGATAATGCCAAAATTAACGATGTTCTAAACGTTTGCTTTTTTCATTTTGTTAAATTTAAGCTTTCGGCGTTTCATTTGTATTTAATTGTTTTCCTTTTTATACTTTAATGTTTGTTTATTTTGTATTTAATTTTTTTTAAATAATAAAGTCATTGAGAATTAAGGAAAAAAAAACGAAGAAAATTCATTAAAAAAAAATCCCATTTTATATCATCATCACACCAAACACTGAAATTGATTTTTTTTAATAGAAAAAAGATATTTTCATAAACACTCATGTTACAATAAAAAATTATCTCTGAAATAATTAAAAATATTCAAACAAAAATATTATTACAACGTAACACTTAAGAACATTGAAATCAATTCAAAGTAGTTATGAGATTTATTGATTCATTTAAGGAAGTAATACAATATATTGATTGATACAACAAAAAAGGAAAAACACTCGAAGCAATAATGCTTTGGAAACAAAAACCTAATACGAAAATTATATAAATTTAATGACTTCGTTCAGTTTATACTAAATACAAAATAAGAAAAAAAAAAATAAATAAACTTTTAAAAATTGACAATTGGTATTTCAAATCCTTCGATTTGTTCGAATACTTAGTTCAGTCATTCCGCTCATTCATGATCTACAGTGATACGGTCGGCTCTAGGACAAAATTTCTCTGGACCAGTGGCGCCGAGTATGGGGGGTCGATGGCAGCGATTGCTGCCAACAAAAAATTCCGTCGGGTGCGGCGCACCCAACGGGAATTCCTTCAAAATTTTTATAAAAACGCATCTATTAATCAATAGTATCCCAAAAAAAAATTTTTTTTAATTTTACATGAATTACGAATTAACCCTACGATTATCTACAAACACTTGTCGGAGTCATTACAATGAAACAAAGAAGCAAGGTCATGCCGAATTATTCATTATCATTGACACTGTAGTAATCAAAATGTTTTCGTAAAACTTTCAAACCAAAGTTAATTTTCAAAAAAATCGATTTTTATGACCTAAAAAAATGGATAAGTTTGTTAGGCAATGGCGTATAGCCGAAAACAAGTCTACTGAAGTGACAACTGATTCGAGTAAGTCAAATTCAGCTACTTTTTGTGTTTAGAGATCAGAAATAACTTGTTCATTGTACAGCCATGAAATTGAGTGAGTCGTCGTCTGATGAACCGTCATCTGATGGTCATAGAATTTCTATCAGTCATATAGTTACGACTGCGTCTCAAGTCGTTGATGTTTCATCATCAACAAACAATATTGAATGTAAGTTACGTGTTTCCATGATTACATTATTACGAGTTTACAAATTAAAGCGAAGAGAGCTTCACAGAAACATCTCTTTTTGCAGTACCGTCGACCTTACGTTACAAAAGGAAGTTTGTTTCGGAATGGACAATTACTTTTCCATGGCTTGCATACGATCAAATTTTGGATAAAGTGTTTTGTGTTCAGTGCAAAGAATGCTATGTTGACTTGAAGATTCAAATTCCATCCAAAAAAATTAATGATGCACGGATCTACAAAGCCTTCGTTACAGAAGGTTTTTCAAACTGGGCTAAAGCGCACGAACGGTTTAAGAATCACGAAAAATCGGATTTGCATCGAAATGCTGTTACGTCGACTAAGAACCTAAGAACAACGAACGTGTCAAATCAGATTTCGGTTCAGTCAGCCAAGTCTAGAGTCGATGCGCGGCACTGCCTGCTAAAAATTTTCGAAACCATCAAGTTTTTGGCTGCGCAAGGCCTGCCATTCAGAGGCCACACAGAAAACAAATCCAATTTCATCCAGCTGTTGAACTTACGATCAATTGATGATCACCTGTTGAAGTCTTGGATGGTATTGATGGTCATGATATTATTGATGAGATTCTATCGCTAATGTCTCTCTACGTGCAACGGAAACTCATCGACCAAATTTCGAAAGAACCTTCCTACGGAATTATGGTAGATGAAACGGCCGATATATCGAAAAAGGAACAAATGTCAATAAATTTCCGCGTAGTGGACGAGAAACTAACGATTCGAGAGCTGTTCCTAGGGTTCTATGACACTCCAAAAACTGATGCCGAGACACTATTCACCATCGTTAAAGACTCGTTGGTAAGATTTACTTTACCGATGAATAAATGCAGAGGACAGTGTTACGATGGAACATACACCGTCAGCGGCTGTATTACGGGATTGCAAACCCGTTTCAGAGAAATTGAGCCTAGGGCATTATACACCCATTGTGCAGGGCACAATTTATCTCTTGTGGCACAGGACGCAATGACCGAAATACCGGAAATTGCCGATTTCCTATCAAACATGAGAGAATTGGTTACGTTCGTTAGAGCGTCGCCCAAAAGATTGAATGCTTTCACAAATATTCAATTATATGACGGAAATGATGAAGAGGATGAAGAAGAAATAGCAAACACGCATCGACCATCGACATTGAAACTGTTCTGTCCGACGAGATGGTGTGTTAGACTTTAATCGCTCAGAAGAGCGGATGAAAATTATCAAAGAATTTTGAAATTTTGTGACGAAACTAGTCACGCGCCGGGAGATGGAAGAGTTAAAGCTAGAGGTTTTTTGACTCGATTCGAAACGCTGATTTTGTTGAAATGTACAATTGCTGCATTGGAAAGAGTAGAATCCCTGAATGAAACGTTGCAAGCCACCCCAATCAATTTCAAAAGCGTGATAAGGCGTGTAAAATTATTGAAGGAGTGCTTGAGTTCGCAGCTATCGCACACCAAATTCGATAAAATTTGGAGAGATTGTTGCACTGAGGTAGAAAAATACGAGTTGGACGAGCCTATTCTACTGAGAAAGCGACTACCACCAAAGAAATTGGACCAGCACGCACATACAGCACATTTTCCGGCTACACCGAAAGAAAAGTATCTATACTCTATAGAGTGATTTTTTTTCGTGTTATTGATCAGATTTTGTCAAGCTTGGATATCCGATTTGACTGTGAAACATACAAAATATTGAGTGAAATGGAAGACTTTGCAACGAATAATTGTGAAATTGACAAAATCAAAAATTATTTAATTTGCAACGACAAATGTGATTTCGATTTACAACGTCTAGTCTTACATCGTCAAATGTTTTTCGATTTGGATAAAGTGAAGACTTATCACAAATTCAAATTTTTCTGCAAGAAAAACACGATATTCGTGAAATGTTTTGTGGGTATACTAAATTTATTAGGTTGCTTCTAACGTCTCCACAATCGGTTTGCGTAGCTGAACGATCATTTCCTGTATTGAAACGGATAAAGACTTATTAACGTGCAAATACGGGTCAGAAGAAGTTAAACGATTATGCTATTTTGTACGTTCATAGAGACATCTCTGATTCTTTAGATATGGATCTTATCATGGATGATTTTATTAGCCGAGGTGGAGCAGCCAGAGGTAATATGTTTGCTTTGAGTAAAGAATTGAATTGAGACATTCTGTTTTTCCTTTATTGTATGGATCTTCATATAATTTGAGAATAAATCGCTTTAGTTATTAGTTAAACAAGTAAAGTTTGAAATGGATTCCGTTGCTTCCTAGAGTATCCTTCACATAAATTTTCTATTTTGCGAAATTACAAAAAAAAGCACGTAGCATAAAAAATCAGGATTTCTAGACCCCATTCACCTGTGACGAAAAAAGTGTCAATTATGACCCATTTTTGTTAGAACCGTAACTCTAGCCTCATACCCCCTCCCACTCTAGCGTTACGTAATTTATGAACGATCCCTTTGTGCATCGCACCCAACAGCCGAAAGTGAACTCGGCGCCTCTGATCTGGACAAAATATCCCCGGGACTAAAATATACCAAATGCGAAGTGGACTCAATAACACCGGACAAAATAGCACCGAATCATGGGTGCGCGGTAGCAATGCGCCTGTGACGCCAGTCCACATACTGTAACCCGAATCCTAACCTTGTGAAACCCTAACATAAGCAATTAAGAAAGATTTTGAATTAACCCGGTGAATAGTTTTGGAGACAATTAGGTGATATGCCGAGCTAGTAGATGCCACTCAAATCGTCAAATTATGTAGATAGTTGAAACGGTGGAGGCTCACGAGAATGACGAGCGGAGGTGAAAGGTTCATTTCACTTTTGGCTGTCGCACAGTTATAATTGATTAAGTCGGCAGTACGAATTATTTTGTAAAGAACCGTAATTTAGTGAAATTAGACCGAGTGTCAAACAGTAATTTTGATAAAGCTGTTGAAGTATAGTGAAGTGTTTTATTGAAGCTTGTGGATAACAAGGTGAGCATTTAGTTTAAAGTTTGACACCGGTCGGAGTCTCACCACCATAATAATACCTTTTAGGTGACACTTTCATTTTGGTTAAGAAATTGGACATTGTTTTGTAAGAACTGTGCTTTTGGACATTATTTTGACGTGGTTATCAGTGCTTGCAACGTATAGTCTCATAACCCAACATAAAGTCAGGTCAGGTCAGGTCTAGTTTTAAGGGGTTTGCGCATTTTAGATTAAGAAATAAGAAACATAGTTTTTGAAGCGCTCAATAAAGGTTCTAATAAGAAATTTTGACGGAATTTGGTTACTAAATTGTTTTAAAAAGTGAAGTTCCATTGTGAGAGTTGAAGGATTAATAGCTAGTAACGTTACATTGAAAACACTTCACGATACTTCAACAGGTTTATCAAAATTACTGTTTGACACTCGGTCTAATTTCACTAAATTACGGTTCTTCACGAAATAATTTCGTTCTGCCGACTTAATAAACTATACTGTGCGACAGCCAAAATTGAAATGAACCTTTCACCTCCGCTCGACATTCTCGTGAGCCTCCACCGTTTCAACTGTCATTACATAATTTGACGATTTGAGTGGCATCTACTAGCTCGGCGTATCATTTGATTGTCTCCAAAACTATTCACCGGGTTAATTCAAAACCTTTTTTAATTACTAAAGGGTTTCACAATGTTAGGATTCGGGCTACGATACGAACGAAAAATTAGGAAAAAAATTTTTCGTAGACGGCGGAACCATATATACAGCTAAGTATTAAGTAAAAATTTTTTTCGCCGGAATTTTTTTCGCCGGAAATTTTTTTTCGCCAGAAATTTTTTTTCTTCGGAAATTTTTTCTCAGAAATTTGTTTCCTCTTTTCTTCCAAAACTACTGATATCACAACAAAAACCCTTTTTAAAGGGAAACGTGGCGCAAGTCCTCGTCCCTTCTTCCAAAACAACGGATATCAATTTGGGCGACGCTTAACGCTTCGAAACGCAAAGCATTCTTTTGAAATATTTTCACTTTTGATTAAAAAAATGCGTCACAATTTCCGGACCCCCAATATTATAGTTTTTCTGTTCTTTCAGATTTGACATGAAAAAAAATTAAGTTTTGCGTGATGTGTGAAGTACGGGTAGCCAATTTTTTGGCGTGCGAAATCTGAAAGCGCAGAAAAATTATTACGTTGGGACGCATTTTTTTAATCAACAATGAAAATATTTCAAAAGAATTTTTTGCGTTCCGAGTTTGCCGAGTTCAGAAATTGTGTATTTTTGTGCGTTTCATTGAATGTTTGTGCACTTTTTGTGCAAACAAATCGAGATTTTGCGCACATTTTGCGCATAAATTGTGTACTCTATGTGCGTCCCTTGTGCGTTTCGTTGAATGTTTGTGCACTTTCTGTGCAAACAAATCGAGATTTTGCGCACATTTTGCCGGGTTTAGACGCATAAATTGTGTACTCTTTGTGCGTTCCTTGTGCGTTTCGTTAAAGTTTGTGCACTTCTGAGCACAGTTGCGAACCGATTGCCCTGCGGGACATTAAAGAAAAATCGAATACAGAATTAGTTCCCACGAGGATTGAACCCGGATATTCTTGGTGGAAAGCCAGTACGATACCCTTCCTACAATGTAAATGGATTGCTGATCGAAACGTATGGAAGTAGACTTAGGATTACGTAGAAAGTTTACCCACAAATTTATATTACCGTCAATTGAAAAGGGGCAGATTTTCTTACTAAGTTCCGTCTGTTACCGGATCTTGAGAACAAACGCATGATAAACTCTACAGCTACATTTTCAATCGGTGCATTATCTATTAGCGACGTCATTACGCCAACACCTCTTTGCCTTGAGAAAGCAGCTCCCTCCCATTCTCTTATTCCTTTTTGAAGCACTGCTACAGTAACCAAAGGGACTATTTTTGAGAAATTTTCAAAAATCGGAGTAACTTTTAAATTTTTTGAGAAATTTTTTAGAAGACAGAAGCTATTTTTGAATTTTTGAGTAATCGATTTCTCAAAATAGCCATGCGTAATCCCCATTGCCGGTTCCTGCCCAATCAGTGCAATGCCACACACCTCACGTGCCAGCTCATCATCTATTTCATTGCTATCAAATCGGCTATGACTGGGTCAAGCACTTAGTGTGTTTCACTTCACTTCACTTCACTTCACTTGATTGTGAGCCGCAACCTGCCGCCATATAACTGAATGAGGATTTGGATGCAATCTACCAGTGAGGTGCATTCCTCTCTTGCTGAACGACTTTAAGATTTAACCTGTCAACATGGCTGACGGTTGACGGAAGGTACTCACACCCGAGTTGACCCGAGTTGAAATTTACTGGAGACTTCAAATGGAAAACCCATATTATGCAGCCTTGAGAAGTCCATTTGTTGATGGAGATTTGATTCCAATTCGCACCAGAGATCAGCAGCAGGCCAGTTAAGTTTCTGCTGCAGCCTCATACTGTCAGGCAATTTTCTAAGATATAATCGGATCTGCTGAGAAGGAAACGTTTGAGAGTTCCTATAATCACTTTTTATTCTAAAAAGAGACAGAGCGTCTGACGATAGGATCGTGGGCTGTGGCCTGATGCGGTATTTCCTTGCACAAATTCTTTTCACACCAGAGTTGAAGCCGAACAGCTTTTATGATACTACGAGGACTATTCGCCCGATAGATGCTATTTGTACTTGACTGGGTGCGGATAGTGTCAGTATATGCTATTTGCACCCATTTTGGGTGCCAATAGCATTTGTAAAACTAACGCCTGGGTGCGGTCATTTCGTATTTGCCCCGCGAAAAATATCAACTACAATGATACTAACTCTCCCCATACCAAGACGAATATCATCTACCAAAATTTAAATCAGCAAAGAATATTAAGGGAGGAATTTTACAGGAAAACTGTCAAAACGTGTAAATAAATATTTTATTGCGTGATAATTGAGGTAAAAATGTCAGTGAGTGGAAGAATAAATTAAGTATTTACGAAGCCATATCAGCGCCACGTGTTTCGTACGGGAGTAGCAAGCACGCAACACTAGCACACACTGCGAAGAAACCATACACGGCCACTGCACTCCACACAGATGATTGCAATAAAACCTGAAATTGGCTGAGTACTTAAATTGCATTCAGAAAGTGGAATAATAAAAGGATCAAACCTGTGCAACATAAGGAGTAGCCATAGCACCAAGTCTCGCTGTAATGAACATTTGATTAAGTTATCACTTCAAGAGAGGGACGAGTAAAGTGACAATAGGAAATGTGAAACAATTTTTAGTAAAAATATGTTTACCTAACGCAGAGCAACCGCCTACACCCACTGATCTTAATGAAGTTGGATATACTTCCGGTGTGTAAACATAGGCAGCTTGGAAAAGACCAGCAATTACACCCCTCGCCACAAACAGGATGATCGTTAAAATTGTTCGGCTAGAGGAGGTAGTTGAACGTTTTAAAATGAATTTATTCGAGAAAAGCGTAAAATTACTCATTAGTGGACGTCAACAAAAGTACGCATCCAGCGTACAGCAGAAATTGTAAGGCCATCGTTTTTTTACGACCGAATCTTTCGATAATTGCAATTGTTGCGAAAATTCCAGGGAATTCCGCCAAAGTTGTCCATAACAAATCCATATAGTCGGTTGTTTCTAGAGGGTGGCAATCAGTGGAATTGTCGGGATCAACAATGTGATTGTATCCTCCAAATAATTCGGTAGACATTAACACAAGTCCATAGTAACAAAAGGCACAAGACATCCTAAAAAATGGAAATCATAATATGAAGACGTGAAATAGTTGCTAGTGTTGAATTCTTACCAAATAAACCACAATAGTATTGTAGTTCGTCGAAGAGCTTTACTCAATAGAGCTTTGATACTTCCTCTGGGACCTGATGGACCATCAACAACCAGTCTACCCAATAACATTGGTCTTTTATTATCCTTAGCAATCTAAATTATTTCATATTATTGACATGATTTTTGCAAACAAATTTGTTTCCATTATACCTTCTCTATGGTTGATAATGCCTTTTCTGTTTGACCGCTTGCCACATGATACCGTGCTGACTCTGGCAACCACTAAATCAAAACAATTTTAAATAAAAAAAAATCTCCACGCCATTGAACTTGAATGCCTAATATGTGAACGAATTTTACTGGCAGATCACATTCTGTGAAGGAATTTCCCAAAACGAAATTCTTTAAAAGGATTTTTCAAAGGGAAATTCTGTGAAAGGATTTCTCGAAGGGAAATTTTGTAAAAGGATTTACCAATGGGAAATTTTGTGAAACGATTTCACAATGTGAAATTCTATGAAAAAATTTCCCGATGGGAAATTCTTTGAAAGTATTTCTAAATGGGAAATTCTGTAAAAGGATTTTCCAACGGAAAATTCTGTAAAAGGATTTTCCAACAGGAAATTCTGTGAAAGGATTTCTTAATCGGAAATTCTCAGAAAATATTTCCCAATTGGAAATTCTGTGAAAGGATTTCCCAATGTGAAATTCTGAGAAAGGATTTCCCAATGGAAAATTCTGTGAAAGAATTTTCCAATGTGAAATTCTAAGAAAGGATTTCCCAATGATAAATTCTGTGAAATGATTTCTTAATGGAAAATTTTGTGAAACGATTTCACAATTGGAAATTCTGTGTAAGAATTTCCCAAAGTGAAATTCTGTGAAAGGATTTCAAAATGGGAAATTCTATGAAAGGATTTTTAAATAGGAAATTCTGTGAAAGGATTTCACAATGAGAAATCCTGATCCCAATGGGAAATTCTGTGAAAGTATTTTCCAATGGGAAGTTGTGTGAAAGGATTTCCCAATGAGAAGTTGTGTGAAAGAATTTCCCAATGAGAAGTTGTGTGGAAGAAATGTTCAATGTAAAATTCTGTGAAAGATTTTACAATGTGAAATTCTGTGAAAGGATTTCCCAATGATAAATTCTGTGAAAGGATTTCTTAATGGAAAATTTTGTGAAACGATTTTAGAATACGAAATTCTGTGAAAGGATTTCTAAATGGAAAATTCTGTGAAAGATTTTCCAACGGCAAATGCTGTGAAAAGATTTCACAATGCGAAATTCTGTTCCCAATGGGAAATTCTGTGAAAGTATTTCCCAGTGGGAAGTTGTGTGAAAGTATTTCCCAATGGGAAGTTGTGTGAAAGAATTTCCCAATGAGAAGTTGTGTGGAAGAATTGTCCAATGTAAAATTCTGTGAAAGAATTTCCCATTGTGAAATTTTTGTGAAAGGATTTCCTAATGGGAAACTCTGTGAAAGGATTTACCAATGGGAAATTCTGTGAAAGGATTTTCCAATGGGAAATTCTGTGAAAGGATTTCCCAATGGGAAATTCTGTGAAAGGATTTCTTAATGGAAAATTCTGTGAAACAATTTTCAAATAGGAAATTCTGTGAAAAGATTTCTAAATGGAAAATTCTGTGAAAGGATTTTCCAACGGCAAATTCTGTGAAAAGATTTCACAATGAGAAATTCTTTTCCCAATGGGAAATTCTGTGAAAGTATTTCACAATGGGAAGTTGTGTGAAAGGATTTCTTAATGGAAAATTCTGTGAAACGATTTCACAATTGGAAATTCTGTGTAAGAATTTCCCAATGTGATATTCTGTGAAAGGATTTCAAAATGGGAAATTCTATGAAAGGATTTTCAAATAGGAAATTCTGTGAAAGGATTTCTAAATGGGAAATTCTGTAAAAGCTAAATGGAAAATTCTGCGAAAGGATTTTCCAACGGCAAATTCTGTGAAAAGATTTTACAGTGGGAAATTCTGTTCCCAATGGGAAATTCTGTGAAAGTATTTCCCAATGGGAAATTCTGTGAAAGGATTTCTCAATGGAAATTTCTGTGAAACGATTTTCAAATAGGAAATTCTGTGAAAAGATTTCTAAATGGAAAATTCTGTGAAAGGATTTTCCAACGGCAAATTCTGTGAAAAGATCTCACAATGAGAAATTCTTTTCCCAATGGGAAATTCTGTGAAAGTATTTCCCAATGGGAAGTTGTGTGAAAGGATTTCTAAATGGGAGATTTTATGAAAGGATTTTCAAATTGGAAATTTTGTAAAAGGATTTTCCAATGTGAAATTCTGTAAAAGGATTTTCCAATGTGAAATTCTTTGAAAGAATTTCTAAATGAGAAATACTGTAAAAGGATTTTTAAATGCAGAATGCCAGAATGCTGTGAAAGGATTTTCCAATGGGAAATTCTGTGAAAATATTTCACAATGGGAAATTATGTTACCATTGTGACATTCTGTGAAAGGATTTCTCAATGGCAAATTCTCTGAAAGGATTTTCCAATGGGAAATTCTATGAAAGGATTTCCCAATGAGAAATTCTGTGAAAGGTTTCCCAATGGAAAATTCTGCTAAAGGATTTCCCAAAGTGATATTCTATCAAAGTATTCCCTAAAGGGAAACTCTATTAAAGGATTCCCTAAAGCGAAATTCTGTGAAAAGATTTCACAAAGAGATTTATTTTCTGAAATGATTTCTAAGGATATTTTATTTTTTCTTGATTTATGTTCATCCCCTTAAATTTCCCTGAGAATATCTCATAAATATCTGCCCCTCGAATGAGCTCCCGAACATCTCATCTGAATAGGTGAATCGGTCGTTCGTTTGAAAAGCCAAAGCGATATGAATGTTTCGAGTTTGTGAAAGCTGTTGAAAATACTAACCGGTGTTATGATTGCAAATACAAATAATGGAATAGCAGAAAGACCTAACAACCATCTCCAGCCTAAAGCTGGGGCGACTGCTAACGCCAGAGCTACTTCGAAGCAAGCACCAAGCGCCCAGAAGCACTGGAATTCAGAAATAAATATTATTGAATCCGACGAAGTTTTCGCCTTGAATTGGGAAATTACTCACATCTAGAAGCACCACGCATTTTGCTCTTTGCTTCGTTGGAAGGAATTCAGCGTATAATGTTACTCTAATCAATAGAAAGTAATTAGATACGTACGAGTTGTTACGATTTTGATGAACTTACGACTGTGGAACACATCCAATTGCAAAACCTACGAGACCTCGTAAAAATAAGAGCCATTCAAAACTTGGAGCAACGGAACTTAATAAACCATACAGGAACAGTAGCACACCACACAACGTTAACGCCTGTAAAGTATCATATTTACTGAAAGAATTGAAAACAAAACGGAATAAAAATTGAAGTTACAGGTTTCCTTCCGTATCTGTCAGATAGTTGACCCCAAAAAGTCGAACTTAACATCATTCCCAGGAAAACTATGGTAGTTGTTAACGCTTGTTGGTATCGTGTAATACCCCAATCACAATGCAATGCGGGACCTAATGACAATAATCCGACAGTAATAGAAGTTTGAATCGAAATTTCCTTTCAAAACTCACCCAACACACTCAAAATTGTCATTTCCATCGAGTCGGCCATCCAACACAAGCCCACACATAGCGAAAGTTTCACTTGAAACCATCCAAATCCCAAAGCATTTACAGCTTGTGTGACGGTGTAGGTATCGTCTGGAACGACGCTCACTGACGAAAGTTCAAATTCTTGACTAAGTGGATGGTCTCTAATGCCTTCGACAGTCTCCGTTCCAGTGGGAACATTCGTTCCTGGCATTTCTTCATAATCTTTGGTAACTCCGGAACGTCTTAGTCCCATTTTTCCTGAAAATTTTTTTTATAGTTAGTTTCTCCCTCAATTTGTTTTCCAAGGAGCACCTCCATTTATCGTGAACGGTGGAGTTGCCCGAACTAGTCGCAATATATGAACTCTACAGTCTATCCAACTCTACCGGTCCTCAAAAAGTTTTTCTGCGTTAGTTTTCTGAAGAGTTCAGTTCAGAAATATATTCGTAGTTACTTCTCAGAGCGAAAAAGTTTCATCGAATTCACTTTGGTATGAACATTTAGATCGTTACGGACGTAGTGGTAAACGAATATACTTCGTATGGGTCTAAAATATTTTTGAATTCACGACATCGATAACACGACATAAGATAATGCCCCACTAAAGGCGTGAGTTACTTTAACACGAGCCGATGTCGTATTACTCGCCACAGTTTGCAGTTTCAAAAAAAAATGATTTTTCACGCTGTAATGACTATCCTACGTTTTACTTGCTGAGATGCAAAATAAATGTTTCTTAGTGACGGAAATACATTTTTAACTCAATTCACGCCATTTTAGTGTGTCAAAGAAAGTATGGTGATTTTCATGACACAGTATACATAAGCTGTCGAACTAATGATATTATTTACTTAAGCATCGCGTCATGAAAACGACTATAGATTGACATAAGCCGTTGACGCAATATAGGCGTGGATTTGGATCACTTTTGCAGCAGCACCTTTACAAACAACTTAACTGATTTTGTTTACCTTCGACCATAGATATTTTTTAGACCCGTATTTCGAAAAGGGGTCTTTGGGCGATTCCATTGGTAGGTTGCGAGGGATTGCGAGGGTTGCTAAACCGTGCACATACGAGACTTGTGTTGTATGAAGAAAATTCCTCTATAGGTTCAATGTACAACTCCTTCATGCGAAAGAAGTCCAACCTTTGCATTCTTAGCCAGAAGACGGTTCCCTCGTAA
>CM055404.1:22831562-22897672 GCA_029228625.1 Pseudolycoriella hygida
TGTTCGAATGATGTGAGCAGGTGTTCGAAAATATGACAGTCAACATAAAGTACACATGTTTTGATCTATTCTTCCAACAAATTCGAGAAAAAATTAAATTTTAATTGTCTTGTTGGATACTATTTTTGACGCGGGTAGTTGCATACCTCACCTTCGGCTCGGATATGCAAACTCTACTCTGGTCAAAAATAGTTTCCAAAGCTTGTAGCTCGAAAACATGCTAGTGAGTTCCGCTCATATCACAAAATTGATCCCTCGTGTAATGAGATATTTTCACTACATAGAAGGTAATCTACTACATATTACTATATAAGCGAGAGTAGACTTGACGTTTGATTTGAATAACATTTTTGTTCTCAATTATATATTGTCCATTACTTAACACCAACACACTCTCGCACAAATAGTAAAAATATTCATATTTACACTGAAAGTGAGCTAGCAATCCAAGTAGTCAAATCACCCTTTGTAATAAAAGAGTGATTGTGGATCCATTCCTTGATTGTTCTCTTCCTTACCTTACTAATCAATAAGAAAAATTAATGAATAAAAAAGTTTACGTACGTTGCATATTTTTGCATCGGAAAGTGTTCTGCCGTGACGCTGAACTGAGCGAAACTGGGCGAATCTAACCAGTCGACTATGCTGTCGTCGTAAGGAAAAACTTGGAGAAAATCAGCGAAGATTTTCAACGAAATTCGCCGAAAAAATCGAAGCGAAATTCGTTGAAAATCGTCGCCGATTCTCGCTAAGTTTTTTCCGTATGACGGCAGTATACGGCTTATTCCATCAGTAACCTATACATTGTTGCTACCATGTCACCTGGGAAACAAATGTGTTTTGTCACATGTTAATATAAATCACATTGAAAGAGTGAAAGGGATGAAATTCGTTACCCAGGTGACGGTATCGATTGAATAATACATGGAGAGTTCTCATTCAACATCAACGCAATTCGTACGCCGATTTCATTAAGCAATCGCTACGTAAATTACGAAACTAATGGATTAAAATCTACTAGTTGTCTGTACAGCACGAAATTAAAATCACAGAAAGACGATAAATGAACAGCAAAGCAAACATTTTATATAAAAGACAAAAATGTTTTCCAAGACCCCTCGACTATGCTCTTTCTTTACTCATACGACTAAGTGTTTTTTTCTATCAATTCAAATTGGATAAAAAACCAAATATTTTGGCTGTGCTGCTATGGACAGCATCTGTAGACTATGAATTAGTCAAAATGTGGTCTCCAACGCAATCGGTCTTTAGGTTTTTAATTCTCGTGGTAATTTGCTCGATAGCAACCGTTGAATCGGATGGTAGCCAATCAATCAAAGATAAGCAAAGTGACCTAACGAAATATTTGGAGCAAAGCTCCCTAATATACGGAGTTTTTAAAGAAATTCTTTCAAATGAAGAAAGTGAATGCGTACAAGATACCAATGTGATATTAGGTGGTATACAAAACAAAGACGTGTGGGCCTTGAAGAGTATGATATTTGATTTTATAACGGAATGGTTTTTGATTTAATTTTTATTTCGATGGCAAAGTTTTGGACGCAAATCCAAATGTTCCATCGTCGTTTATAAACGGCGACAATTTTTGGTTCGTGCCGAGTCGTTTGTGTGATGGCATTAATAGTCCAATGGCTATTTCCCTATCGGACCATATACCGAAGATGATGCGAAGTGATTTACTGAATTCAACTTCACCAATTAAAGTGCAACAAAGGATGATATACGCTAATTTCACATCGGACATGCAAGTAGATTCGAATTTTCACATTAAAGTAAGTTTGGAATGTCTTTCTTCTACACACATTCGTTAGTCTTACAAAATGTGTTTGCACATATCCAAAGTCAATCAATCAATTCAAATTTTTACACTCCATCTAGCACTACAATTGAGTGTGACGTATATACACAATAAGCTATGACGAAACATGGGCCAGTTTTTTAAGATTGTTGTTGATTCGAAATTTTTTTTTTTTGGATTAACCAATCGCTTGATCCCATGGAAATAAAACTGCGTTGAAAAAAAGTTAGATATTTGTGATTGAAACCGGTTGAAGGTTAGATCCATCACTACATAACATTAGATAGCAAATTCAAGAGTCTGCCTTGTCTTGTCTTGTCTTATGAATAATAACGAAATTTTTTCTCGCAAAGTAAACACAAAGTCTGAGTGAAGAACCGAAAATAGGATGAAGCTAGGTGGCTTAACCTAAATTATCAATTTCTTCAATCGATCGGTGATCGGTGATGGAAAATTATTATTAATTTAGAAAATATTTAGAAAAATCCAAGAAATCCTGCAAATAAAGAGAGTAGTCCCTCAAAACTGGAGAAAGTACTTATTAATTCTAAGTAAATTCTTCAAATCAAAAAACTTGTTTTGACTTTAATCAAAATCCTTATCCAAGCTTTTAGTGCAACGTCAGTTTAAAATACCGGCTTTTCTACACGAAAATGTCCATGTCCATCCTATTATCCGTTTCAAACGTGCCATCGAAGAATGAGTAAGTAATAGCTTTCATATGAAAATCCGTTGTATATCAAAGCATACGAAATTTTATGATGAAGTGCAAAAACTGGTGGGCACACCATTTTGGCGCCCAAAAAATTACTAATTTCGTCATGAAATTTGACATATTTTGACGTAAGCTGACGCCGCACTAAAAGTATGAAAGCATGACTGTGAAGTAAGCCTGAAGCAACGGCGCGGCGTCGGCTTATGTCAAAGTAAACAAAATTTCATGCCGAATTTGATAATCTATCGAGCGATAAAAATTGTGTGCTTGTCATATAAATAATAAAATCACGTGTATCCAGATCTTTAGTGCGTCAACGGCTTATGTCAAAATAAAGTGATTGTCATGACGCGATCCTTAAGCTGTCAATCAAGTAATGCTATTAGTTCCACATAATTATGCATGGTGTAATGAAAATCACTATACATTGACATAAGCCGTTGATTCACTAAAGGTGTCGATTAAAAAAACTCTAGAAGGACTAAAAACTTGGCAAATGAAAGTTCCGACATTGTTCAAGAACTTTTTGAGCATCTACTTCTTCTTACAATTTCCCATCTACAAAGCCCAAAATTAGCGACTGACTGGCAGAAGTATCTTTTTCATCTTTTCGAAAAGAAAATGCGAAATATTCATTAGCTGTCGAGAGTTATAGACTTTTTAAATTGGTGACGGGGGCATGGCGCGACGTCACACTGTTCTAAAAATGTTGACACGGACGCCCCACGAAATTCGCAGAAAGATAACAGAGAAGTTTTCAATAGACCGTTTGAATTTCAACAACTTCATTACAAAACAATATTCTCAGCATAAAATTGTTCGAGGGAATGCGCAGATATTTAAAAAAAATCTCTATGCATAAAATACAATTATCATTTGAAAGTCTCCACTTTAGCTGGCGCCATGTGTGTAGCCACAACAAGTATACTATGTTTGAGATGGCTCTTCGTTGGAAATGTGCATCTCTCGACTACTCACCTTCAAAATGATCAATGTCCGCCAGAAAATGCTCGTACTATAATATAGTGAAGGTCCAACAGAGATTTGACCGTCTCACGAATTTGTGTGTAGTGCTAGTGCACTGAGGAAAGAATGACGCCAGAATTGTGCTTATAATATACGCTGGACGTATTATATACGCGGTGAGCGTATTATATACGCGGTGAGAGTATTATATACGCGGTGAGAGTATTATATACCCGGTGGGCGTATTATATACACCGTGAGCGTATTATATACGCGGTGAGCGTATTATATACGCGGCGAGCGTATTATATACGCGGTGAGCGTATTATATACGCGGTGAGCGTATTATATACGCGGCGAGCGTATTATATACGCGGCGAGCGTATTATATACGCGGTGAGCGTATTATATACCCTTTGAGCGTATTATATACGCTGTGAGCGTATTATATACACGGTGAGCGTATTATATACACGGTGCGCGTATTATACTACACGGTGACGGTAACGTATTACTAACCCTATTTGAGTATTGTGTAATGCATGCTATATGAAACAAACGTATTATGAACTCGCATTGTACGTACAAGGCGTGTGTAATACGTGCAGCGTGGATAAAATACGTCGGCGACATATTTTATAAACAAAATTGTTGCGTTGCTGGTAGATATTTTCTTCAGTGTAAAGAGTGAACAGACAGACAGACGGACGAATTTTGTACAATAGTTTTGTTTTCTACAAATATGAGCAGAAAGTTGAATGACAATGTTTTATTGGTGGATTTCGCAAATTCTCTGTTTCCTAAAATTTGTATATTTTAGCCTATTATTCACATCGGACTATGTGTCCCCAAGTCATGCACTGAGGATGAAATTGTAAAGGCGACACAAAAATTCTTGAATAAAAATGAAATTTCTCTGCAACAAATCTTTCAAGTTAATCTTACCGTCATTGGAACGAAGACAACCGACTTCGATGTGTCTCTGCTAACGGAGAAATGTTTCTACGCATTCTGGTAAGATTGAAAGAAAGTTGAAGGAAGTCGAAGTTACATTCTTATCACCTTACAGTTTGATATTCGTGTTCGCTATAGTCACTTCGGGCGTATCACTTTATAATAAAATTCAATTGAATGAAAAGTCTAACATTTGTGGGCCCGACATAAATGATAACGGTCCTGTGAGACAACCGTCTCCAGAAAAAACTGAGGAGATGTCACTATTTCAGCGCGTCTTCCAATGTTTCGATGTAATAGATAATTACAACCGCCTGTTTCAACAAGTGACATCCAATAATTTTTTAGCTTGTATTGCTGGAATGAGGTTGGTTGAAATTCACCATCTCATGTGGATATCAAATCATAATTTCCTTTTCTAGAACAGTCATTTGTGTTTGGACAATAGCCTTCCATATCAACTATCATTCGGCTTTCACGCTGGACAATATTCCCCAACTCAACATCAAAATGGAATATTTCTTGTACCAGCCGATCTTCCAGGCCTATTTATACGTCGATGTGTTCTTCGTACTTAGGTAATAAATTTTCGAACGTTTTCTAGAAGGGTACCTTTCGCTGTACCTTTTTCCATCGTTCAATAATTAATGAAATCTTGAATCCGTAGCGCTATTCTGTTGTCGTACAATTTTCTCATAAATGAAGACACTCGCAAAACCATTGTGTCGAACAATTTCATGGAAAATGTAAAGCTTTTCGTAAAGTTTTGCACGCACCGATATATCAGGTAAAGTGTAACTTTGTTGAGATAGTGGCCTAGCACCAAGCCTTTGTTTCGACTTTCACGTCTTTAATAGTAGATTATGCACCGCTGTCCAGGATGCTCTATTTTGACGATTTGGAGGTTATTTCTCGAGCCGAAGGCATGGGAAATAATCCAAATCGACAAAATAAACCATCCTGGACAGCGGTGCATATGCTATTTTATCTGCCGAGAGAAGATATATCAAGAAAAACAATTTTGCCCTAGGGAGAAAAATGCGAGATTATCGGTCTAGGCAGATAAAGATACTTTGTTATCGAAGGAAAGACTCTATGTACACTATGTGCACTTAAAAGTCCTTAGGGAAATTTGATCCTCCAAAGTTCCAGGAATCTAAGAAAATCCTTCCAATAAAAAAGCCTTTTGAAATAGACAGAAATCCTTGAATATTTTGAAATTTCCCTTTTCAAAATCCTTCTCACCACAAATCTTCTTTGACTTAGGAATTCGTGAAATTTTTCCAAAAGTCTGCTACTTCTTTTTTTGACATCGTACGTCCACAACTGTTTTTACAAAAGCTTCGCAATATATGAAGCGTACGACGGGATATATTGAGAGACTTTTGTCCAAACATTTGTACGTAGAAGGGGGAGGGAAGTTTAAAAATATTTCTTGCGTACGTATGTTCCCTTACCGTTAGTAGTGTTCACACTCAACTTTTCTGCCCTACAAATCATAAAAACCTTGCAAACCGGTTTTAACAAAAGACATCTTTTGTTAAGACCTGTTTGCAAGGTTTTTATGCTTGATACGGCTTGCTGGACCACTGCCTTACTGCCCTACATAATCTTTCACCGATTTAAACGCCCGCTGATTCAAAGCTCGGTGCTTGACCGCTGCAATAACACCCATTAAAAATACATTTCAACAGTTGAATATTATCTTAGATTGACACCAGTCTTAATCCTAACGATGATTTTAAGTGAAGTTCTGGTTACATATCTGGAAAAATATTCTCCGTTTTGGATTGATCAATCGCATGATCTGTACTGCAGAGAGTAAGTAACAGATAATTTAAAAACAAAAGCTTCAAATGCTGACTCTAGTCCTTTAAATCATTTCTTTACAGCACATGGTGGATGAACATGTTGTACATACAAAACTTATTCACATTATCGGGTATGTGTAGCTCTTGGACATGGTATCTTGCATGTGATATGCAGTTTTACATTGTGTGTCTATTTATATTGTTCGTTTACGCCAAGTAAGTGTTAGCTCACATTCGATCAAAAATATTCGTTTAATTTTCTAAAATCGAAAATTTTGGGTGTGGGAGTACTTTTATTGTTTTTTTCTTCTTTTTTTTTTTTTGCTTCAATGACGATAGATGATGTTATGTAAACATGTTTTGTAGATGATGCCTTCTTGGTAAAGTTTTTGTAAGGTATTTTGTAAAAAACATTTACCTTTTGCGCCTCTGTCTTTTTCTGAAAGTGAATACTCTGCCGACAAAGCGTCAAGCAGAATATTGTTTAATGCTTTTTTAATCTTATAAGAAATCATTGCTCACGCAGGCCTAACATTGAGATGCGTTAAACTATTGGAAATCGATGCAGCAAGTCGATCTTTTTGCTGAAGCATCAGCCTGATGACATTCAGTCTAAGACTCTAGATTTTTACTTCAGCGTTAACATCTGCATCGTCTCCGAGCAAAAATTTCTCATTCATCGGCAGGAAAAGTTTAACCCACTAACCGCCGAAAAGCATGTGACCAAACCAGTAAAAAATCCTTTGAAACGGCAAAGAGCCGTGAGCCGGTTAAGCAGCTTGACTCAAGCTTTTACGAAGCTTTTCACAACCGTGTAACTTATTAATTCTTTACATTCTTTAGTCGTGCATGTTGCGTTATTCACTAACTGCCTGTATAATTTTACTTTATTTATCCATGTGGATAAGTCAATATTTACTGTCTTTTCTTTGATGGTATTCGTAACGATAAATGTGTAATTACCGTCCCCTCTTATCCGGCTAGAGGGATAAATTCCATTAGCTAGAGCGCGTACAGCAATTATTTCTTCGTTCAGTTAATCGTTAGTGAGAGCTGTCAAAGTTCACTGAGAGTGTCAAATTTCTACCCATGTCGGTGATATGGGTAAAGTTGTGAGAGCTGTCATGATTGTTTACATTTTCATTTTTAAGTAACATTATTGATGATTGCACGAAAATTATTGCAAAATTTATTTCAATGATCAACATTTAATTTGTAAATTAGTAAAAAATAGTTTCGAAACATATAAAACATAAAAAAAATTTTTTTTATGCTTTTGTGTCAAAATTTCAAAAACAAAAGCAAATGGCTGAACGATATTGTGAAAGTTGTCATTAATCCTTTAACGATTCACCAGTGAATCTTATCGGACAATTGCTGTACGCGCCCCTAGATGGATAAATCGGCATGAAGCAATGAATGCCACGCCTCGTAAAATGTTCGTCTCAGTATAATGTGCGTGTGATGTGTTGTGACATATCAACACTATGGCAACAAAATATTGTACTGTCATCGACTGGAAAATCTCTCATAACGTTTTCGTGTATATTACACACACTTGAACGTTAATGTTCGACTTTCTAGGCGATAACAGATATTTTATCTATCTAGAGCAATAATCTCGTACTTAATTTCCTAGGGCAAAACTGTTTAACTCGATATATTGCTCTCCATAGATAAAACTATATATGCACCGCCGTCCAGGATGGTTTATTTTGACGATTTGGATTACTTCCCACGCCTTCGGCTCGGGAAATAACCTCCAAATCGTCAAAATAGAGCATCCTGGACAGCGGTGCATAATGTACTAATAAGGAATCATTTTCATAAAGTATGTCACTCAAAAAAATATAATCAAAAGTACAATACTATCGCATACAAAAACCTCTTAAAAGGTAAAGTGTGACGCAGTCCGAAAGTCTGCTGCCAAAGTTAATGATATCGCTTGAGGTGAAGCTATTTAAATTTACGCTTCTCTAGCTATTCCAGCTATTCTCAGAAAAAATGTTCTCCGAAAAAACATTTTCTCCGAAAAAACATTTTCTCCGAAAAAACATTTTTTCCGAATAGGCTTTATTCTCCGAAAAAAAATTTTCTCCAAAAAAATTTTTCTCTGAAAAAAAAATTTTCTCCGAAAAAACTTTCTCAAAAAAATTTTTCAGAAAAAATTTTTTCAGAAAAATTTTTCGGAAAAAACTTTTCTCTGAAAAAAAATTTCTCTGAAAAAAAATTTTCTCCGAAAAAAAAATTTCTCTGAAAAATTTTTTTTGCACCAATCTCTATAACTTTCGCGAAGAAACCAACTGTCTAGCTATTCTAATTCAAAAGTTAGTAAAAAATCCAAGATGGCGTCACTTTGACAGCTGTCTGCCGAAAGAAACTAACTCTCTAGGTATTCTACTTCAGAAGATAGCATTTTTGAGTATTCACAAAATCCAAAATCCAATGAAAAGGTAGTAAAACAGCCTTTGCGAAAAAATAAATCTGAAATCTATGGACAAAGTAGGTGGCGCTAGCAACGCCTCAAAGTACACAATTTGAGAAAATGAAGTTTTTGATTTTTCTCACCCGGAATTTTCTTTCAAAAAATCTGAAAAAAATTTTAGGCGTTTTTGAAGTCTTACAATATTTTGAGGGTAGTGAAGAAATCTATTTGAAAAAAACATTTTTTTTCTGCCATTCCTAACCAAGAAGAACAAATTACAAAATTTTTACGAATGTAAGCTTTGAGGCCCGATTATTGTCCACATATTAACCCGATAACAATAAATTCTGTTCGGTACAAAAGCAAGTCCTTAAAACATATTTTCGAAGGACTGACCATAAAAATTTGAGACTTGAATCACTTGACGACGATGTTTGGCTTGATAATCACATCTTTTCCACAATTATTTATGAATTGGAGAGATCTTGCTAACGTTTTCACATAACTATGGACAAAAATTGTAAATTGTAAATATCCCAAACCTACCCATATCAACGAAATTTTTTTCAAAATTATCAGTGAACTCTGAACTCTTTTTCTATTTTTCTCTTTTTTTTGATGTTTTGCTATTGTTATAACAATGACAAAACAACTGAATGCGGTGAAACGTGTGAACGTGTAGAATGAGAAAATGTCTTCATTGTAGTAACTGCGTTGAGTTTTGCTTCTAATCTCTTTCTGTGGAGCTGTCACCCACCCAAAAGGTTGGACCTAGTTCTTGCAAAGTTCAATTAAAGGTTTTTGGCTACTACCTCTATTGATGGGAGACAGAAATGAAAAACATGCGTCCAGGCCAGGTTCAGGTTAGAAAAATAGGGCAACCTCTGACAGTTTGACCTGAACCTGATCGCTCATCAATGGAAGTAGCGACCAAAATATTTTAATCCAACTATGCAAGAATAGACTTAGAATATCAGACAACTCGTTTATGTGCTTTTGTATAATGGCTGATATACGAATAAAATAAATGCATCCGTGACTTATTTAGAAGCCTTACCTAGCACACTCCTGTCTCAGACAGCAGTCCTGCCACGAGGCGAAAAATACAGCCCTGAAAATATTGAAATAAGGATTTGTTATTATTTAAAATTACTTATTTCATTAGAGAGTTTGGGCAAAGCCAATTATAGCCAAATTTATAACATATACATATAGCTATTTGTTTTGAGTTATATGTTTAAGTTATAAGTTATAAGTTTACATTATAAGTTCACATTTTAAGTTTATAGCCCAGATCAGTACTGTAACTGATCCAGACCAGTACTGATCAGTTCCAAAAATGATTTGGATTAGTAGTTTTGAAACTGTTCCGAATCAGTTTTAAGACTGATCATTACTTATCCGGATCAGTTTTAAAACTAATCAGTACTGATCCATATCAGTTTTCAGATTGATCAGTACTGATCCGGATCAGTTTTAATATTAATCAGTACTGATACAGATTAGTTTGAAATTGATCAGTATTGATCCGAGTCAGTTTCGAAACTGATCAGTACTGATCCGGATCATTTTTAAAACTGATCAGTATTGATCCGGATCAGTTTTAAAACTGATCAGTACTGATGCGGACCAGTTACAATATTGATCTGGGCTATAAACTTATAACATCTCTCGTAAACTTGTAACTTGTAACTTATAAAGCTCGTAACGTAAACTTGTAACTCATAACGTAAACATACAACTTATTACTTATAGCTATATGCATATGTTATAAACTTGGCTATAATTCGATTTGCCCAGACTCTCTATCAAATAAACAAATTTTAATTTATAAGTTGCATGACACAGTCATTGTTTTTTACACAATTGTTATCAACTTCATTTCTTCAAAACATCTTCACCTTGAACTTTACATATTTACATGATCGTGTTTATCATTTATATGCTCGTTTTTCTCTCGTTTGAGATGAATACTTACGTGACAAGAATCGTAAATTAATTAATACAATTCCTCAATGAATCACATTATTGAGCAATTTTTGCCAAAACAACCTTTGAAGTCATTGTTGCGCTTGTTGAATACACGACGATATAGAAACATGCGAATAATTTTTTACGACAATTTCGAAAACATTTTATGAATAAATTTTGCTTAAATTATACTGTCGCTCGTTGATCATCATCTCATTCTGGATCGATCTTTATTAAGCTTTTAGAAATAAATGTTGCGTCACGTGACTTGTTGTGGTGAACCGTTTTTTTGTTAAGTTGAAAAAAAAATAGAAAAGAACTTGTTGTATTGCATTGGCTATAGTTCGAAATGTCGAAGGAAAAATTTTCTATGCCAAAATATCTACAATCTACTAATGGTCGAAAATCGCTGGTAGTACAAGAAGCGAACATAACCCTATGCTATGATTAGGAAAGCGAACGGTGACTGGTAGGAAACGGAGAGCGGATATTCAATAAAAGAAAGAACACACGATGAAATGATGCTAAAGATAAAATTTCTTTGATGAGTTTTCATGCATGCGAGGTTTTATCAAACACAAAAACGAAAGAATTTTCGAGTAAGGCTGTGTGCTTTATAAAAAAGCTGCGTTTTGGGCATAGCGACTTATAGCCAAATTTATAACATATACATAAATCTATAAGTAATAAGTTATATGTTTACGTTAAAAGTTACAAGTTTACGTTATAAGTTATAAGTTTACGTTACGAGCTATAAGTTAAAATTTATAAGTAACGAGTTACAAGTTTACGGTACAAGTTATAAGTTTATAGCCCAGATCAGTATTGTAGCTGACCCAGATCAGTACTGATCAGTTTTAAAACTGATCCGAATCAGTACTCATCAGTTTCAAAACTGATCCGAATCAGTTCTGATCAGTTTCTAAACTGATCCGAATCAGTAGTGATCAGTTTCGAAACTGATCCGGATCAGTACTGATCCGTTTCGAAACTGATTCTGATCAATACTGATGAGTTTCAAAATTGATCAGTATCAGCACTGATCAGTTTTAAAACTGATCAGGATCAGTACTGATCAGTCTGAAAACTGATATGAATCAGTTTTAAAACTGATCAGGATCAGTACTGATCAGTCTGAAAACTGATATGAATCAGTACTGATCAGTTTCAAAACTTCTAATCCAAATCAGTTTTGAAGCTGATCAGTTCTGATGCGTCACAACTTCTCTATATAGCACACAGCCTTACTCGAAATTTTTTTTTCGTAAAGACTGGAAACTAACAATAAGGTCTTCTCAGTGTGCTATTCCTCACTGAGGCGCACCGTGTGGTATTTATGATTTAGCTAGTTGCTCTTTGTGGGATTGTCCTAGCAACTTTTTGAGAGCTTTATATAATGACGACGGACGTCTCTAATGAGTTTTCATTTCTCCAGGAATTCCCATCGCTCGAAATCGCTCTACGTCGCCGTAACAGTCGCATCTCTGGCGGTTAGTTACTATCTGAATTACATCAACCAAATTTCTTTCCAGTAAGCTGTCAGATGAATTCTTCACACTTTAAAGTTACTAATAATGCGAACTTATAGAACAGACGTTCTCGAAGAAACAATCGACATTCTCTATATCAGTCCATACACTCGATTCAATCCATACCTCGGTGGACTTTTAATTGGCTACGTTTTGTACAAAATACGAGATACAAAAATCGAATTGAAACCTTCGACTGTGGTAACATTGTGGACAACTGCTGTTGTAATATTTTCATTTACTGTTCACATGACTTACAAACGGGATGTACAAACTTGGTTGGCGTCGCTATGGTTTTCGTTGGGTAAATTTTCATTCGGATTGTTCATTGGATCTGTAATATTGATCTGTCAGCTCGGTTACGGAGGTAAGAATTTTATCAGAAATTCGTTTTGAGATTTGGATGAGATTTTCACTAGGTGCTTTCAACGACGCTATGACGAGCCATATTTTCTTACATTTGAACAAACTTACGTACAGTATGTACATGGTGAGTCCCATTGTTATTACAGCTGCTTATGGCTTAAAGGAGACGAGTTCTCATTTCGATGAAGCGGACACTGTAAGTTCAAAGTATCATTGTAAATTAACAACAAAATAATTGCAATGTTCGTAGGTGATGAGCATACTCGGTGTCACCGCAGCCAGCTACCTAATTTCGGTGTTATTTGTTATCTTCTACGAACTACCTTTCCAACGGTTTTCTGACAATTTTATTCTTAAAAAAGTCAAAAAATTACCCAATAAAAAGTGATTTTGTGTCATGGAGTGATATGTAACGAAGCTCTCTAGTGTGAATTTAATTTTACGTTTACTGTGTGCTATATTAGTCATTAAATAAATAAGACATATGTGAAATCATTGTTTGTGTTTTATTGGCAGGCCTACATTGACGAACCCATTTCGTTTTCCCACAACGTCTGTCGCAGCCATTTCCGGTAAGTTAATGAAAACCTTTTAGATTCATATTCTTACTATCGGATTTGTAACAATGAGAAAATCGAGTAAGGGGCGAGGGGAGAACAGAGCGTTAACACAGTGATCACATAGCGTTAACACAATGTTAACATAGCGTTAACACAGTGTTAACATAGCGTTAACACAGTGTTAACATAGCGTTAACATAGCGTTAACACAGTGTTACCATATCGTTAACACAGTGTTAGCATATCGTTAACACAGTGTTAGCATATCGTTAACACAGTATTAGCATAGCGTTAACACAGTGTATAACTGAGCGTTAACACAGTGTTAACTGAGCGTTAACACAGTGTTAACTGAGCGTTAATACAGTGTTAACTGAGCGTTAATACAGTGTTAACTGAGCGTTAATACAGTGTTAACTGAGCGTTAATACAGTGTTAACTGAGCGTTAACACAGTGTTAACTGAGCGTTAACACAGTGTTAACTGAGCGTTGACACAGTGTTAACTGAGCGTTAACACAGTGTTAACTGAGCGTTGACACAGTGTTAACTGAGCGTTGACACAGTGTTAACTGAGCGTTAACACAGTGTTAACTGAGCGTTAACACGGTGTTAACTGAGCGTTAACACGGTGTTAACTGAGCGTTAGCACAGCTAGAACTAAGCGTTAACACAGCGCGAACTGAGCGTTAACACAGCGATAACTGAGTTTTAACACAGCGCTAACTGAGCGTTAACTGAGTGTTAACATAGCGTTAACTGAGCGTTAACACCGTGTTAACTGAGCGTTAACACAGTGTTAACTGAGTGTTAACACAGTGTTAACGCTCAGTTGACACTGTGTTAACTGAGCGTTAACACAGTGTTAACTGAGCGTTAACACAGTGTTAACTGAGCGTAAACACAGTGTTAACTGAGCATTAACACAGTGTTTACTGAGCGTTAACACATCGTTAACTAAGTGTTAACACAGCGCTAACTGAGCGTTAACTGAGTGTTAACACAGCGTTAACTGAGTGTTAACACAGCGTTAACTGAGTGTTAACACAGCGTTAACTGAGTGTTAACACAGCGTTAACTGAGTGTTAACACAGCGTTAACTGAGTGTTAACACAGCGTTAACTGAGTGTTAACACAACGTTAACTGAGTGTTAACACAGCGTTAACTGAGTGTTAACACAGTGTTAACTGAGTGTTAACACAGCGTTAACTGAGTGTTAACACATCGTTAACTGAGCGTTAACACAGTGCTAACTGAGCGTTAACACAGTGCCAACTGAGCGTTAACACAGTGCTAACTGAGCGTTAACACAGTGCTAACTGAGCGTTAACACAGTGCGAACTGAGCGTTAACACAGTGCTAACTGAGCGTAAACACTGTGTTAATATATCGTCAAAACAGTGTTAACACAGTTAAGTTAGTTTTAGTGCCAAATTTATTTACAGCATAGTGTAGCAGCATAATAGTACCGCATAGAATTACTTTCTGAAAGTAACATTGTTGTTTTTTTTCGCCTGCGAGTAAGAGCGTTAACAACGACTCTTTTACATGATAAATCGATTCACTCGCCACATGGTAATGAGCGCTTTTTTAATGTATTATCCATAGAGTAATTAAATTTACATATTACCTCCTCTTCAACATTATTTAATTATGTTTTATGAATTTTACCTTACGGTAATAGAGATGGCTACAAGTTTGTAATTTCGTTTATCATTTGTATAATGATAATCCGCTGTATAATCATACTTGGTCAATTTTAATTGTGTGAATCAAATAAACATCAGCCGTTTCGTTTTTGTTTATTTTCGCTATCAACTGACATGTTATACCACGTACTTAAAATTTTTTAAGTGTATAATACAGGGGCTGGTCATTCGAAAGGAACCTGGCTGGCAGCATTGATGTTAATTTACGTTAAATTACCTGGCAGCACTGATGTTAATTTACGTAAATTTACCTCAGTGTTGCCAGCCAAGTCCCTTTCAAATGAACAGATGGTACACACATCAAGCCCTACGACTCGAATTAAAGTGAAGTGTATAACGTGTCACCAGGCTAGGTCTATTTTCGACTAAAAAAAGTTTAATTCTGTGTTTGCTAAGAGAAGGTCGCCTCATGATGCAGAAACGCAAAAGTTTATGATGTCGCCATCTGTTGAATAGCATCAAAATGAAGGGATCACGAAGAGAAATTCTTGGCAAAATTAATGCAAACTTATAAAATTTTTATTATCATTCTTCAATTCAATAATATAAATCTCGATTAATTGTTTTTGGCCTTCGTTTGAACCATTGACATTGTGCCCTCACGAATAGATGGGTATCTAAGCGGTCACAGAATTAGCGCATGCACTATGTGTTGAAATGTGTGAAAAAAGTGATTTCACAACTGGTGTAGCTTTCTCTGATGACCCACATCGCTCGTATTGCGAAACAATGCAACTTTCTGCAGCTTTGACAGCACTGAAATAAAGATCACATTTTGCAGCTTCTTTTAGTTTAGTCTTTCGACACGCTGAAGTGTCGAATATTTGTAAACGTTTTTGACTAAAAATTTTTGAAATGAAAATGCGCTATATGTTTTCAAGACTTTTTCAAAGTTTTCCCAAAGAAGACAATTTTCCTTGGATTTTGGACGAAATATTTAACTCACTTGCAAAATATTTCCGCCTTATACAGCTTTGCGAACGCAGGATGTGTTCTGGTTTCGTCCAAGTCAAGCAGACTTCGTCCAAATGTTTCGACGCACTCTTCAATACCGTCTTTGTTTTCCATTCCACATTCGATGACTTTTGAATCCAATAAGGTGAATATAAAAGCGGAAT
This sequence comes from Pseudolycoriella hygida, assembly GCA_029228625.1. Lineage (NCBI taxonomy): Eukaryota > Metazoa > Arthropoda > Insecta > Diptera > Sciaridae > Pseudolycoriella > Pseudolycoriella hygida. The sequence continues at coordinate 22,847,506 of CM055404.1, forward strand.
CATTTTCACATAAGAAATCCCCTAGACCGTCAGTAACGTTTCTAGATACTTTCACACCCAGTTGCTCTTGAAGAGTTAAACATTCGTGGTAGAATGGCGACATTATGTCGCTGCATTTTTGAAAATCTTTTAATTTCAAACAGTATCTGAAACGAAATCATTGTGCCAAAGTAGAGGAGTAGATACCAAAAATACTTCTGAGTTAAAGCATGGCCTTCGGTTCTTTGTTTATCCGACATAGTAAGACTGAATGGTGAATCGTAATGAAAACCTAAACCGGTCAAAAATGACATAACTTCATCGCGAGCTTTATTATTTTCTAATATATCGTCAGTGCAATGACGGTATTCCTGAAATAGTCGCTCGTATCGCTCCATATCTGCTTCTACACCAGAAACAGTTTTACACTTTTGTGCCCATGCTTGATCTTCAAAGGAAGACAGAGTTTTTTCATGGCTACCGCTTTCATGGCTATCGCTATCACTGCACAAAATTTGCACAACTATAAATAAATTAGAAGAAAAACTGAAATTTTTCTTCGTTTTTTTTTTTGTATCAACCTCACCTAAAGCCAGATAAATCACAAACTTTAACATAATTCAATAGTTAGAGCTGACCAATAATCACTGAAAAGTGTACAGTAGAAGTAACTAGGACTCAGTACGAAGAATCACTGAGGAATAATCGTTTCAGTTGCAATGGATGTCGGTTGTTTAGAATTGTAACCTTGGGTCGAATTGACCTACTATTTTACTAATTACTTATTAGTAACGCATCAGCGATTTAGTTATCAATTGTTACGTAAACTTTATTATTGGAAATAATTTCATTTCAGAGTTCAAGCAATCTTTCAATGTTATTTTGTTTTTGTCTTTAAATGATGAAGTTACGTAAGTCTGTATAATAATTAATAATTCCTGGTTTAAATTCCCATTTATCTCGGACACATTATAGTTATTAACTGCATTGGCTATGTAATTCAGTTGTAACACATCTGCGAAAGTTTGCGATATCCGAGCCAAAGGCGAGGTGTCGTAATCGCAGATGTGTTACAACTGCATATCTTAGCCAATTCAGTTCAAAATTTTAATGCATAAGCGAGCGGTATGTTGAAAACACACCAAAAAATTTCACATATTTTCCACACGTTCGCTTTGACAACAACAAAGCGGCCATGTTTTTCGTTTAGTACGATGAGAGCGTTTCATACCTTACACAGTAACTAGATTTACATGGTTTCGTGCAGCTTATAAGTGGTTTCGTGCAGTTTACACAGTTTCGTGCAATTTCGTGGCATTTATTTTATGTATACATTGGCGATGAACCGTCAATGTAACACAACAATACCGCTCGCTATGCATTAAATGCATTTTAGTGGACCATAGAACAATATTTTGCTCAGAATATGTTTTTCGTCGAAGTTGTTGAAATGCAAAACCGTCTATTAGGGGGCAGATGTGAGACAAGTGGAAAAGGGTTGCGAAAACAGGACGAAGATACGGATAATCGAAACAGCAAGCTGTTAACCAATTTCTCTCGATTAGCAAAGCCTGGAAGATGTTTTTCCAAACAAGATCACCTATTACTCATGGACTAAAAGTTTTATTTGAGTTTGCTGGGATCAAAAGTCGGTCTATTCCAACTGCCGAAATGACGTTTTAAACGACAAAGTTATAAATAAAACGAGAAAAGGGAAGGGAAAATGTCCAAAATCTAAATATTTGACGTTTAAAATGTCATTTTGAAAGATCAAAATTGGTTTTCACAAAGCGAGTGAAAAATAAGTCACCGATATCGCTATCAAAACGTATTGAATGCAAGATCGCTGAAGGAGATGTCAGGAGCTGTAAGACTTTTATCATCATCGGACACCTTGACACCTCAGGATTTGTCAACATTTGAACTTTAAAAGGTAAAACATCCACCAACGTATAGGGAATTGAATTTCCCTGATCCACCGGGCAAAGATACAGAACCATTGACAGTTTCGGAAAGGGACACCTTCTTCTCCATCCGAAGCTTTCCAAATGGATCCGGTTCAGGTGTTGATGGTTTGTTGCCGCAACCTCCCAAAGATTTCACGTTGCCATCAACTAGTAAAGCAGGTTTGAGACTGTTAAGATCGATCACGTCCTTATCAAATTATTTTCTTTCGGGGAAGGTGCAATCGGAATTCATAAAAATCATGTACGGAGCTTCGTTGTGCGCTCTGAATAGTCATAGAAAAGTTGTGGTTGTTAAAATCGACTCTCGCAACGCTTTTAATGAAGTCGATCGAGACGCTTTCTTGCGCGAAATTAGAGTGAATTGCCCCGCAATTTTCCCATATCTGTGGCAATGCTATTCAACGCCGTCATTACTCTTCTACCGCGAATACATCCTATTGTGCTTTAGCATTCAGTTCAGCAATCCAGTTTGTGATCAATGCCTTGGTGTCGGAATTCATCGTATTTTATCTGGACGACGAAACAATCGCTGGAGAGTATGAAACTGTTTTACAAGACTTCAAAACAGTTGTGGACGAATGTGCGAAAATTGGTCTGCGTATAAATCCCGCCAAATGCGAGCTATTTTTCGTGTCAGAGGTGGATCGTGAAGTGGCCAACAGATTTGACCAGCTGTCTCCGGGAATTTGCATTATCAACGAATTAACACTCCTTAGGAGCGCCAATTACGGACAACGCCTTCGACGATATTTTCAACAAGAAAGTCAACGAGCTGGAACAGTTATTTGAACGACTGCTGCAACTAAAGAATTATCACATAGCTTTCTACATCCTCAAAAACTGTTTTACAGTCCCAATGCTAGTTTTCCTCCTGAGAACGTCGACATCTTGGAATCACAAAGGTCAGCTTGAGGCCGTAGACGATCGAATAAAGTCAACATTAGAGAAACTAACCAATTCCAATCTGGATAACGCCACATGGATCATGTCATCTTTAATAATCAGCCAAGGGGGCATTGGGGTCAGAAGGATCCAGGACACAGCTCTACCAGCATTCCTGTCATCAATAAACTCAACGTTTTCACTCGCCAGTATCATCTTACACCAATCAACGCTGCAAGCTGAAGACATTGCTGATTATCAAGAAGGGTTGAATGTGTGGGACCAGCAATATCCGGGATCAGGTCGCCCAGTAACGTTATCACTTTAAAAACAATGGGACTCGATAGTGGTGATGAAGCTAATGGACAATTTGAAATTTGAAGAAGATCACGAATTGGCAAGAGTTTTGGCACTCCGCAAACCAGAGTCAGGTGCTTGGCAATGGCTACATGTGCTGCCGTCAAAGTCAAATGGCACCTTGTTGGACAATAACGCATTTCGTATTATCATCGGTCGTCGCTTGGACATAGACATTTGCGCACCTCATATCTGCAATTGCGGGTCACAAGTGGACAGAAAAGGCCATCATGGTCTCAAATGCAGAAAGAGTGCTGGTAGGCACGCGATACACGTGGAACTAAATGCGATTACTAAACGAACGCTCACCTTGGCTGATGTTACTGCCCATCTGGAACCAGTCGGATTGGGTAGAGAAGACGGCAAAAGAGTTGATGGCATTTCACTGATTTCATGGTCACGAGGCAAGACCTTAATATGGGACCTACACTGACACATTCGCCCCAAGCAACATAAACCTCAGCAAGAGTGCAGCCGGTCGAGCGGCGGAGAGTGCAGCACAAAGAAAAATGCGAAAATAGAGAATATTACTTTATCAAAATTATTATATGGTCCCATTTGCTGTCGAGACCATGGGTCCTTGGAGTAATGACGCATTCGCTTTCTTTGAAGAGCTGAGTGAAAGGATCACGGAAACAACGCAGGAAACACGGTCAAGGTCATTCCTCAAACAGCGATTGAGCATGGCGATACAGAGGGGGAACGCAGCAGCGATAATGGGCACATTCATGTTATGTGATAAAATGGGGAAGATTTTTTATTTATTGTAATGAGTTTTTGTGATAATTTTTGTGACAATTGTACTAATGCTGAAATAAATTTTGATCCTTTTGACAGTTGGAGTATGTCACACTAAAATCGACGTTTTTTAGACACCCCTCCCTTCTGTCACAATTGGGTCACACGAGCATTTAACCTTCACACCCTCTCCTAATTTTTGACGTAATTATTTGTATAACAGGTACGTATGATAAGTGTTTTAAAGCCCAACAATTTGTAGAAGAAACTTTTTTGATTTTGAGCCCTTGCACTTAGCTGGGGCACTAAAAACGAGCCTCTGCTAGGGCCCTACATGTTTTTGTACTAAGCTCGAGTAAATCTCTTCAGATTTTCAAAAAAATTATTAATCGAAAGGTCTAGGAATGTCCCACATTTTTTGGAAGAAAATGCTTTGATTAGAAGCCCTTGGACTCAGTTAGAACCCTAAAACTGAGAGGTAACCAAGTACCGAATTATATTCAAAAATAAATTTGGGCCCGGTGCCTGTGCTTAGGGCTCAAGTAGGTCGGCCCTAACAAAAAAAAAATTTTTTTTTTGCTATGCTGCAGAGCAAATTAAAGGAATCATTTTTGTCTATGGAAGCATGTGTCCGAAGCATTTCTTTATGGCCCTAGGTTGGCCCTTGACAAAAAAATTTTGTTTTGCTACAGCTGCGCACAATAAGAATGACCCGCTATTTGGAATGTTTCTCTATTTCTATGATTCTACGACTTCTCTCATTTCGTATGTTATTTCAAATGACGAACTGAGAGGAGTCGCAAAATCATAGAAATAGAGAACACTTACAAATTGCGGTTCATTCTTATTGTACATATCTGTATGTAGAGAAAATTGAGAGAAATAATAATAATATAATAATCCGCCGTTACAACCCGTCCGAGTCAGAGGCTGGATCATTTTTATTTAGTACACTTACGGAAATATATTTTTGCATCAAATAGAATTTTGTACTTCTGCGCAAGTTTTTGCAGTGTTAAAAAGCTGCGCAGAAGTACAAAATTCTATTAATGCAAAAATATATTTCCGTGAGTGTAGTTCCTCAATTTTTTGAGCATTTACTCACATGGATTCTTCTTACAAATCCTTTCGTTACCGACGTTTTTACTGTGTCAGTGCAGTTTGCACACAAACCTAGTGCCATTTAATGAATTGAGAGAAAATTAAGGGAATAGTTATTTACGTCACAAGGAGAAAAATTTTTTTTGGGAGCGTGTGAATGTTGTAAAATCACACGCTCCCAAAAAACATTTTCCTCCGTGTCACGAATTGCATTTTACATGCTTTATGCCTCAAAAGTGAATTTTGAGGTCCGCTTGCGGATCGAAATATTCACTTTCAGGGAATGAAGCATGTAAGCATCTTTGTCTATGGAAGTATGTGTCCCAGGCAGATACTATTTTTGGACACAAAAATTTGGGGAAATTGCGAAAACTTTTTCCCCAAAATAGTCCCTGCTCCGAGGCATTTCCGTATGGCCCTAGGTCGACCCTAGGCAAAAAAACTGTTATTTGTAACGCTGTAGAGAATTGAGAAGAAGAGAAAATTGAAGGAAATATTTTTGTCTACGGAAGTATTTGTCCGAGGCATCTACTGAAAGCCCTAGGTCGGTGCTAAGGTTGGCCCGAGCCCAAAATAGTATTTTGTGGTCCTAGAACGACAAAATAATATTTCGGAACAAGGTGAAGTAAACGGTCCACCGAGATCCGAAATATGTTTTTGCTGTCCATGGGTCACCCTTACTTTTGTGTATAGAGAGCTTCAAAGACTTGGAACAGTACTACATAGTAGGCCAACAGTACTACAAAGTCAATTTTATGTGCATTTGGAAGGGTTTTTTATACCGTTGCTTCGGACGGGTTTTTCAATATTGCCCTCGCGCCAATAGACATTTCTTTCACTTTTTTTGGTCTGAAAGTCGGCATTGTTACTCGTCAAATTTTCATGAAAAAAAAATTATTGTGACAACTGTTCTCTGTCACACGATCTTTAGACCTCCCACTCCTACGTGGCATACTTTATGAATGACGTCTAATCTAGTCTTTCTGGTCGTGAAGAGTTGGCAGGGTAAATATTTGGTTTATTGTAACCCTAATTTTCTAATGGAATGTATTCCATTTCTGACATCAATTGAATGTGCATGGTTTCGATGTGCACATAATACTAACAATGACAAACGGTTCATCTAAAATAATCAATTCCTTTCTGCCCGTATTTTACATATCAAAATGTTTCGGATGCAATCTTTACTATCTGCCCAAAGTATTAAGTCCTTCTGATCTAAAAAAGAAAGTGCGAGCTGCAGACCTTTTTATTTGGTTAATTCAGTTCGGTATAGCTTTCGGGGTAACGATTCCTCTAATTAGGAAATGGGATGACCAAGATTCGCCCTTGAGGAAGGAGTTGGAATCAAAGATCTCATTAACTAGTGTAGTTATGTTGAGTATTACCGGTGCAGTGGCCAACTACAGCTATGTAATCATCTTCTTGATTATAATAGTCGCTGACATGGTAAATGGACCAATCATACGAAACATTTTGCTGTTGTTCACCACCTTTGACGAACGGGTTTGGTTTAGCGTAAGAAAAAATCAATTGAAATTTTTTGAAACGAAATTATTTGTAAGATGGAACGACAAGGCACCAAAATGAAGTTCTCCTACAAGTACATGGCAATTTTACACGCAACAATGATTTTAATCGATCAAATACTTGCAACTCTGTACGGTTTTGTGTTACTAGCGACTCAAGAGAATGAAAACTTTACACTCGTACTCGAGGTATATCTTGGATCTACACCAATAGACGGCGGTGTGATATCATTCTATGTAACTTATTGGTTCTTTTTGCAAAATATTGCTGACAGAATAAACTTCATCAATGAGCGTTTAAGGTGCATCATCTCAACTGAAAGTTTAATTTTTGTCATGAAATAAGATTAAATGTCTTCACAGAAACTACTCGACAATTATTCACAACTTACCTGTAGAACAGCTGGAATTAGACTCTCGAAAAAATCATTTCATCATCGAGTTGGCAGCGCTTCATGCAATCCTTTTAAATATTATAAACAAGATAAATAGATGCTACACAGTGCAAGTAAGAAACAAGTTTCCTCATTCGCACCATCTCGAGGATTAGCCGATCGTTCATAGAATATGGTGAACTGTGATGCTAAAGCCGAGGTCAATTATTTAAAAAGCGCGCGGTTTCCCTTCATTTAAAGAATTTTCCGCGAAATTCAAAGAGCTCATACATTTTTTTCCAATTTTTTAAGCCTTTTTTCTACAATTTCGAAGTTGCAGTTTTTAAATGCTCAGTAGCACCATAACTTTCTGTGTCTGTATTGAGCGAACGATCTTAGGCATCTTCGAATGTATACGTCCGTCGTCGCTCTGAAAGACACTTTCGGCTCTTGTTCTTCTGACGCAAATAACTATTACTATCGTTTTACAATTCACGTGTTTAGTTCGACATCGGTTTTGTCAAAGTAGACGAAATTTCATGATGGAATGCATAAGCACACTATCCATGTTTTTACTGCGGCTTCGGCTTATGTCATGACGAAATTCATAATATTTCTAGCGATGAAATTTTAAATACTCGCGCCGTCAGGTGCAGAGTTCCATAGCTGCTGAGAGTCAAATAACTGCAAATTGATTTTTCTAATTTCCTTTTTTTACCTAAAAAATTGAAAATTCCCATGTTTTTCAACTTTGTATTTCCCTAAATATCCTTAAATTTCCCCATCGATTTTCTTTTGAGTCCATATGGGTTTTCATGGAATATCTGTTCCTCGACCAAAGCACACTACATGACAATACTATCAGTTTTAATTTTCAGTTCGTGCTATGCGTTACAATTACGTTTTTCTTCTTTGTGGTAAATTGCTTCATATTCTACAAAACATATACAATCACAATTGAGAGTCGATCGCCAGCTATGGAAATATTTTACACTACACGATCAGCGTTCTTTCTCTACCTCTTATACAAGATAATTTCAGTTGGCAGTCGAATCAAGCAAACTGTAAGTTTTTATTCAAAGCCGATTCGGCATGAGTTGTTTAAGAGTTTTGAATTAAATGTTGAGCTTCCACAAATACAGAAATAGACCGTGGTCGCTTTACAATTATTTTTTTAAATGAAAGTTCCCTTGAAAAAAATGAGTTTGCTTAAGAACTTACAGAGAGCTATTTATAATCGATCACCCAAAAATAATTTTTGATCACCAATACAAAATAAAACTTAATAAGGGGCAAAATTAGTTACACCTACGCTGAGTTAGCCGCTTTAAAGATACATTCCTCCTTTTACGAAACGGTCGGACACACCCCTGGCCCTAAAAAAGAGTGTCTTATTTTTCTGGTGATCAAAATTGAGTTTTCTGGTGATCAAAAATGAATTTCTTGGTGATCCATATGCCATTTTTATTGGGTACTATTTAAATGTCAAGTTAAAAATACTTATTTGTCAAGTTAAAAAATCAAAATACTTTTTTGTCAAGTTACGACATTTTTATTATGTCACGACAGAAACACTACGTACAAGGAAAATATGTTTCGGTATACACCTTAAAGCTGGTAAAGCGGGTTACTAACGAATAATTGATAAAAATACATTTTGTAAAAGGAAACTTTATATTTTCATATTTTCTGTCCGTCGTCCGTCTGTGATCATCTGTGATTACCCTATGAATCATTGGTGAATTATAGGTGATTTATAGGTGAATCATCTGTGATTCCCCGGTGAATCATATGTGATTCCCCGGTGAATTATCTGTGATTATCCGCTGAATCTGTGATGCCTCGGTAAATCATCTGTCCCCGGCGAATTATCTTTTATTCATTTGTTAATTATCTGTGATTCCCCGGCAAATCATCTGTCATTCACCCGTGAATCATCTGCGATTCCCCGCTGAATCATCTGTGATTCCCCGGTGAATCATCTGTGATTCTCTGGTGAATCATCTTTGATTCTCCGGTGAATCATCTGTGATTCTCCGGCGAATCATCTGTGATTGACCAGTGAATCTGTGATTCAACATTGAATTATCGTTGATTCACCATTGAATTATCTGTGATTCACCATTGAATCATCTGTGATTCACCAGTGAATCATCTGTGATTCACCAGTGAATCATCTGTGGTTACACAGAAAATAATCGGTGAGTCACCCGTGAATCATCATCGGTGATTTCCAGGTGACTCATCTGTGATTATCCGATGAATCATCGGTGATTCCGCTGTGAATCTTTTGTGAATCATCATTGGTTCCACGGCGAATAATCGGCGATTCACCTGTGAATCATCGGTGATTTCCATGTGAATCATCTTTAATTAGCCGGTGAATCATCGGTGATTCCGCTGTGAATCATCTGTAATTACGCTGTGAATCATCGGTAATTATACTGTGAATCATCGGTGACTCCCTTTGAATCATCAGTGAATCACCGTTGATTCACCAATGAACAACCGATGATTTAGGTCTAACTTTGTTGTCTACACTCTGAAGTTACTTTCCTATACACATGACAATGGTTTATTGTCAACCCCGACTCAATGCCCGTTGACAGTTCATCCTTTGTATGTCAATGAATTTTCATTTTTGTTATGTTAGTTACTTGTTAAATTTGATACATTTCTGGTTACATTTCTTCGAGGGGTTTCAAAATTTTTTCGGTTATTTCATTTGAAGTTTCAAAATATAAAAACAAATTTTTGGCTGTTTCACTTCGTGTGCGTGAGAAATAATAAGAGATGAAACGACTACGGTCTATTTCTGTAAAAATTTGAAAATGTCGACAGAAAGTTTATTAAAAACTTTAAGAAATTAAGGATTATTCACAACTCAAGATGAATATTAAGACGAATAAATAAGTTGGCACTACTGCATACCATAAATCCACATTTTCTTGCATGAGTTGACGCACTGGTACTACGTTGCGAAACGCATTATCTCTCAGTGCAGTGGTGTCAACTTAATATTTCTCTCTCTCTCTCTTTTCTCTCTAATATTTTTCGACATACAAATAATGTAATTTAAAACTTAGAAGCAGATCACTCTATCGAATCTGAACAAAGCCAAGGTTCTGAGTATAAACCAGGAAGTTCATTCTCAGGTAAGACTATTGACGCTTTTGATAAGGTGTTTGCTTATGTCAAAGTACAAAAAATTAACGAAATTCATAACATGAAACTGTGCCTACACATGGCAATGCGGAAGTGACACATGCAAAATTTTTCTAACCTTGCTGGGAACTTTTAGATTATAACGAATAATATTCGGGGTTGCCTTATTCGAAAAATTTCGTATCTGTCTCTTCTACTCTGCTTTGTAAATCTACAGTTAAGCAACGCAAGTGGTGTCAGCTTATGAACTTTGTCATGAAACTTTCTACATCTTGTCATAAGCCGTTGTCATGTGGATTTACTTAACTATGTTCAATCTAGCAGATAAACAACTTCAGTTATCAACTTGATCATTCCAATCTTGAAATAACTTGTGGAATATTTACTGTGGACTGGACGCTGTTCTACACAGTATTTTAAAATCTTAATCAAGATACGGAACGATTTGCTTTGCTTTATTTTTTAGGTTTCATCAGCGGCAGGAACTTACTTACTTTGGTTCTTACAGTTCGATTCCATTGCGAATGCCGGAAAGTAAACATTATTTACAGTTTTTAAAAGTTTTTTTTTTTACATTTGTACATGTGCCTAACAACGGATGTCTTGCAAATAATTCCTGTCATTTGAAGGTAGATCAAAGCTTTAGACCGGCAATAGAATTTACTCGATAAAAGCAAGCCCGAACCTCAGAGTTGCATACGATGCTGTGTTAAAACTTTGATCCACCAAGCTCTGTAGTCGTCTCGTCAAGTTTATTGGAGTGATAAATAAATGAATAATAAGAAAACGTAACCTAAAAGACCCGTGCATTCCCTTGTACTTGTACTCTCATCATTAAATGTTGTGTTTTTACCTCAATCTTATTTTTCTGAACGACCCACAGACATAAGAGGCGACTCATAAATTACGTAACGCAATTTTGTATCTGACCTAAAGCACTGCCAAGACCACTGAGACTCATGGTTCCATGGACAAAATTGTTCTTCTCAACGTCTTCTACTACAAACGAACAACCAATTTGTAGGTACTCGACTGACCTTAGAACAGACCTATAGCCTTGAGCTCTGAGACCCAAAAAAAGAAAAAAAATATTCTCATCAACGTCCTCTACAAAATATAAAAAATTAAGAAATTATTCATGGAAACCAACTCGTGAATTTAGTTCATTATATGGATCCAGAGCCCGAAGCACTCAACTAATTTCTGCCATTTTATGAGCTCCATATATCCTTTCCACCTGCCGAAATTATGAGAAATGATGAGACAGAAGACTTGGTACTGATTTTAGTAACTTTCGAATGTAGACGTTTCCTCATCAGATGCATCGTATTCATCTCTGACCGCAAAGTGTAAACTAACATTTTCACTTTCGATAACATTAAAAGGGAATTCCGCTCTGGTGTAGGCAAATAATTCTCCCATAACTTCACTGCAAACGAATTGTTAAATTAGGATTCATGCGAGAACTTTTGTTGAAGTTTTGTCACCTTTTCCTGTCTTCCAAATATCCCATTTTGTAGTCCTTCGGCCAGATTTTGGCTGGGTGGTCGGATGGACATTGATACGGTTTTTTCACCGCATAGAAATCGTGATCGAATGCATTTACGTACATGTATGGACACAAACCGTGTGATCCCAACGGAGCGGGAAGAGCAGCGTCTATTTTACATTAACATTACAACCAAAGTTTGGGCAAACAAGAATGTTTTAGTTACCTTGTGTGAATCCGCAGTTTCCCAATCGCCAATTTTGGTGGCAAGTAAAATGGCGAGTGCCTTTATCACCACTGTTGGTGTGTATGCACTGAACGTTCTGCGCCGATAATTTGAAATCGATGGGTCCCAGAATATCGAACGGAGGACCAGCCATATCACAAACTTTCGAGAAAAAAAGCAACATCTACAACTATCCCATCGCGAAAATTTGCTTACCGACCATCAATTTCCTTTATTATACGAGTTCCTACCCTTCGCGCAGCTTCACAAACCAAACGACCACCAAAACTGAAACCAAACATGTAACCGTCTTTCAAATCAAATCCAACTCGCTCAAGTTCAAGTAAATGAATGTGCAAAATATGAACAATAGGCCGAAAGGCTCGTACTAGTCTCACATATCGATCATACGCAAAAGCGCTGAAGTTCATGCAAATCATGCATCCACCTCTATGCGCAGTTAATTCTAGAAATGAAATTTTCATATTACAAATATTAGAGTTCAGAAATGCAGTGGAACAGTACAATTTTACTTGATATCAGCAAGCGCACCCACGGCTCGTCACAGCTCTCTTGCCAGCCGGGTACGATCAATGCAAATTTTCCATTTGGGTCGCATTCTGATAAAGCAAAATTTTCCACGTTCCGGATATTTGTTTCGTAAATCTTTCCACCAGTACTGTAAAAAGAAAATGTGTATGTTAGAGGGTGATGGTTGCTCAGTCTTTAATTATTTCGAAAGGCTGCTGAACCAGAAATGAGTGAACGAAGCAGTCACAGAACGAGGAATCAAATTTACGAGAGCCAGAAATTCATACAGTTAAAAAATTTTGCAAAGGAATTCCAGCAGAACCTGAACGAGTAATGGATAAACACAAGAAATCAGGAAGGAAAATGAAAACAAAAATAAAAAAAAATCATAACAAAATTTAATAAAAAAAAAATTAAAAAAATGTTAAAAACACATGCAAAGACCCGATGAAGATCCGAAGAATAGATGTGGCAAACAGAATAAATGTTGCCAAAAGACTCGAATCATATCTAAATATAGAAATGAACCAACAATCCAATGTGTCATGTTCTTTTATACTATGAGAATTTCAAAAATCCATAGAAATTACCCAAGGTAATGTCAAAGGCCCTGCGGAAGTATTGATTTTGTTGCGGAAATGATCTCTCCACCACCATATCAAAGAGTGGACCAACGTAGAAATCCTGAAACTATTTTCCCTAAAATATAATTCTCACCAAGTTTGCCTTTAGTAGCAAATTTCTACCTGCCATAGTTCTAGAGGTATGAGTCATCTCTCCTAATTCTAGAAGTGAATGAATCCCGGAAGTAGGTTATTTTTCTCTAAAACCCTGCAACACGTGTTCACTAAAATTTTATTCTCTACAACTTTGCCTTTGGAAGCAACTTTCTAACTGTCAGAGTTCTAGAGATATGAGTCAGCCCTTCCAATTATAGAAGTGGTCATATCTCCGGAATACGTCATTCTTCCCTAAAACCCTGAAACACGTGTTCTCAAAAATTGTATTCTCTACAACTTTGCTTTTGGAAGCAACTTTCTACCTCTTATAGTTCTAGAGATATGGGTCATCCCTCCCAACTATAGAAGTGGTCATATCCCAGGATTGGTTCATTTTTATTCAAAACTCTGGGACACGTGTTCTCTAAAATTGTATTCTCTACAACTTTGCTTTTGAAAGCAATTTTCTAACTGCCATATATCCAGAGATATGAGTCATCTATTCCAATTCTAGAAGTAGCTAAATCCCGGAATTAACCCATTTTCCTTAAAACCCTGAAACACATGCTGTCCAAAATTTGATTCTCTACAACTTTGCCTTTAAAAGCAACTTTCTTACTTTCGTAGTTCTAGATATATGGGTCATCCCGCTCAATTCTAGAAGTGGTCAAATACCGGGAATCGGCAATTTTTCCGTGAAACCCTGAAACATGTGTTCTCTAAAATTTTATTCTCTACAACTTTTCCATTGTCAGTTAATCTCCATAGTGCATAGTTGAGCAAATATAAACGAAACGAAACATAAACTCAATTTCGTCCATTCGATTGATCACAGTGCCCAGATCACTGACCCGATTTCCACAAAAAAAAATTTCTTAGCTTTCTGAGATCAAATGCTTTAATTTGACACCAAAATGAACGATTTTTGTGCTTTACTTGCTGAGATATTTGCGAAAAATGTTCACCGACGCTCGAAAAGCCATGTTCGACCTCCACTTCTTTGACCATATCTTCGGAACTACTTGACCGATTTTGCTCATCATCACGAGACGATAATAAATGTATCCTCCCACCTGCCAGCTCGACCTACCCCATGTTACAATAAAGTTGTTTGTAATAAACGTGTAGGACATTTTTGTACTTCGTACGCGTCCAAAAATAGGAACCGTCATAAGGAAAAAAAACTTAGACAAAATCAGCGAAGATTTTCAATGAATTTCGTTGAAAATTTTCGCTGATTTCCTTTAAGATTTTTGTCCTTATGAGGGCAGCAGGACACATAAACAACTTAGCGACGCTATCAAATGAGAGATTTTCAAATATTTTCTCTCAAAAATACTTCTCGCCAAGTTGTTTGTGCGTTGTATGGCGGATATGCACCAACGATCTAGACCCGTTGTACGGTGAAAAATCTTATTGCCGACGGCGTAAGCTACTATCGGCGGCGACGCAGCGCGTTTCGTCGTACGTCAAATTAATTTGTCATACGTCAAAAAAAGTTCGGCGATGACAGCGCTCTTTGACACTTTTTTGTTTTGGGGGGATAATAAGTGATGGAAATGAAGTTGGAATGACATGTCCGGCGATCACTTTCGTATGCCAGCAGTTAATAAGATGCGAAATTTGAAATTTTGAACCATTTTTTCCAAAAATCTCCTTTATCGAGATGTATGAGAAAGTTCGCTAGAGTTCAAATCCGATCGGCGACACTTTTTTTTGTTTTGGATTATGAACATTGATTCGCCAGATAGAATCGTTTCCCAATGTTTTGTTAGAAATTCAATGAGCAGCAGAAATATGTCCTGATTTTGTCATTTCCTACCTAACCATTGAAAGAAACCACAAAAAAAAGTGTCGCCGATCGGATTTGAACCGGTGACGCTAGAACTTTCTCATACATATCGATGAAGGAGATTTTTAGTACTTCTCTCGTCTGAAAATTTAATCGGCAGCAGAAATATGTCCTGATTTTGTCATTTCCTAACCATCGAAAGAAACAACCGGTGACGCTAGGCAGCCCAAGCGATCTTTCTCATATATCTCCTTTTCGGTGATCGGATTTGAACCGGCATCGCTCAAAGGGGGCTTCAAGAAGCAATAATGTAAAGTTGTATCAGAATCGAGTTATGGTGGGCTTCGTCGTCTTATCGAAAGGACAAATTAAGGATATATTTTTGTAATTATCTGTTTGTTAATACATTTTCTTTTTAGCGATTTTCTAGTTTGGGAGCTTTCGAAGAGCTTTTATTATTTTTTTAGTACACTCCATTTTCTAGTTATCTACGCCATTTTCTGATTTCACATACGCAAAGGACAAGAGTCTGAAAGTTCCCATGGTCATAATTAAATAGAGGTTTTAGTACCAGTCCAAGAAAATAATATTTTATAGTCTTGTTTGAGGAAATGTTTTGAAAATTTTGAATGTATATTCTGAAAGGACAAATTGAGGACAAATTTTTACTGTACTAAACTTTTTAGTACAAAACACTTTAAAATCTGTACTAAACTTTTTAGTACAAAACACTTTAAAATCTAGTAAGACACTTTTACACTATCGAAGTGTCAGTACACTAATTTGAAAGCGTCAAGAATTTAGGACAAATTAATGGCATCACCAATTTTGCTCAAATTTTTATCGTTTTCAAAAAAGCGATTTTGAGCTTTTTGGCGTTTTAGTACACCTCTATATTTCAGACTATGATCTAGCCTCTAACCCTTCATGGGTTGTAAGGCAGATTATTATTACGAGTATTATAACTATATTTCAGACCCCAAGGTAGGACAAATTTTTTTTGTGTCGGACGTAAAGGACAAATTATTTGTGTAGATAAAATAAAAATCTGGGTCAACGACTACACATTTTTAGCAGTACCTTAACATCCCTTAAAACTTTGTGACAATTGGAGAATTTTAAATGTAAAGCACAACGGATCGTGAATGTTCAATATCACAAATTGATGATAAGAGAGTACGTAAAGCTTTTGGAATGTGACTTTTCACTATTTTTTAAAAGCCAAGAATCTTGTAAGAGTAAGAAATTCGGGTAAAAAACGGAGTAGTTCGAATAGAAATGTCCTCGTAGCCCTTCAACTATCAGGGTTAAAATACTCAGTCTTCTTATAATAATTATCAACGCTCGCACTACTTGCTATGTTTATTTGTTGTTTCGAATTCAGGAAAAGTTGATACCATCCATCCATTACGAAGCACTTTTTCGGTTGTTATTTGCATGGCTCTTTGTGACGTAAATTTAAATTTCGTTATTTAAAAAACCAAATTAACCAACCATTTAATTAACCAATTTAAATATTAACAAAATCATTAAGAGCTGCCCAGGTAATGTGTTTAGTTAGACTTGAAAGGTAAATTTCCAAACAATGGAATGCGTCAACTTGTGGGTCAACTTATTACATAAATTGGATTGAATAAGAAACAAACTAAAACAGTCACCATAATGTTGAAGAATTATAGATTCAATCAAATAATCCATCACAAACGTATGAACATTACAACTCACAAAACATCTTTTCTTTCAAAAATCTCCACTTTCTTTCAATTCAACTGCAAATAGCACTTAACACTCACATGTTGTAGTAATTAAAATAAATATTATTCGAATAATCCGTTTGGTTTCGAATTTCTTCATTCAATTGTGGAAAAATATGTGGCTGTCCAACGACAAAATTATACAGCGGACGATATCTGGTGGCATAATTTTGTGTTACTAAACAAAATACAATTACGATTTTCAAACGAAAAAATTCTTTAACCGATTCGACCATTCTATACGATCGCTTTAAGTTATCTGAATTTGTTAGTCTCGTTTTTATGCTTTTTATAAACTGATATGTGTGAGTAACGCTAACAAATGCATAACAACATTCACGTAATTTTCATGTTTTCCAAATTTCTAGTAAAACTGTATTAGGCCAGGTGTGTTAGAAAATTATGTAGGAAAATTTGTCACCTGAATTATAACGGGATTGAAAGCTCTTGGGGCGTCAAGACGCCTTTTGGACAGAAATCAGGATAGTAACAAGTTTAATTTTAACTGACCTGAACAGATCTCAACCTGATTTTTTATTTCTGACTATCTGGTAACTGATTAGGTAATTAGGGTAGCGTTTGATTGCATATATAAACCGAGGTGCGTGTTCTGGGCTATATGCCAGGTGTGAAACAAAGTGCCCTTTTTAAGTTTCCCCCCTAGTCCCCGGGTACTGACTCCATTCTGAGGTATTACTTGACTTAAGAATTAACGAAATCCTCGGATAAATGGTGAAGTTCGGTTCTGGCTGGAGTCAGCCAAAACCCGTTATGGTTAGTACGACTGTCAGATAGCACGAAGATTTGTCGAAGTAGTGAGGTCAAGTCAAATCTGATCGATCCAAGTTCCAGATTGATTCAGAGGCAATGTCACCTGTCACCTGTCATCAAAATAACTTCTAATAACCCGTAGTTTTTCGTACAATAAATCAACTGTACCGTAAAACTTACCTGTCTCAAGTATATTTTTTAATATTTTTTGCTAGTAACATTTTTTCAGTATTTGTCGATTTTCTACAGACATTCAGAAAGGATCAAGTGGTTCTCTTGGTAATTTGTACTGTTCCACGATAACTACCGACCCCTATATAGTCCATCCTTTTACCTAATTATGAAAAGTTGGAGTCTAACTTCCTCAGCCTAGTAGTATGATTGAGAATAACATTGTTACATTGACGGCGTGTATGCATTACCATTTTCTCATTTTGCCATTGCCGTTTAATGTACAAGATGTTGATGTTTAAATTAGCACCTTTAGTTGGAAATTAATTTGTTTGATGTGAAGAACACTCATCGGAGTTAACGATCTTATAATTGCATGTTATCGATATTTGAATTCGTAAATTTGTAATAATAAAAAAGCAAAATAACACATTAACTCTAATTTGCTTCGGTTATTGATTGTGAGAGCTTTTTCTTGAAACTAATAATCAAATCTAAGGACGTGACCTAATCGTCGATTATACTCCAGATTGGTATTTGAGAACGGAGTTCAGGTAACAAGGGCTCTGTGCAAAGCACAAATGTTATACATTTCGGTAGAGAGAGTGCGTTTGACAAACAACAGGTCAGTGCGTTGAATTTGTAAAAACAATCAGTCGAAGTAAATTGAAATTAGGGTGATGTTGCAGTAGCCAAGTCGGGAAAGGCAGGCTGGTGCAAAAAAATTATATTGGGGAAGTTTGAATCTAGTATCCAGTACATTACGGCGCAAAGCTTTTTGATTTGGCACCAGGCTGCCCTCTATGTGACCTTGAACAATGAAAAAGAAGGCAGCCTGGTGCCAAAAATTGAAGAATACCACTATGACGGCATTGCTTCACAATGCACCAATGCACCACCGGGCTGCCGCTGCATTCTACGTTTAAACGAGCATAGCTCAAGAAGGTAGCCTGGTGCCAAGATAAAAATTGATGCGTTGTGAATCATTCGTCAATGCCGTCATAGTGATATGCTTAAATTTTAGGCACCAGGCTGCCTACTCTGTGCCGTCGAACAATGATAAAGTACGCAGCCTGGTGTCAAATTGAAAATTATTGTTCCAAGGATTACTTCCTATTGGATTACATCATTTTTTGATCCCAGGCTTCCTAGCCGAAAATACAGTCTTCAGTTTGTTGCAACTTTTTGAAGGCTGCGTACTTCGGATTCAAGATCCAGTAGTTTCATGCACTAGAGGAAGGGTCATTCTAGTGCATGAAAGGACTATAATTGCCGAATGTATTGGAGATTCTCAGTAAAACTGTAACAAAGTGCGCCATCAATATGTGAAACTTCACCTAAGCTTTCCTACGGCTCGGTGAAAAGCATTATTGGGAGGCGCCAGTATTCTACTTCTACTGGTGTCGTTCCAGTACCCCGAGTGAAAAACGTTTTTGAGATGAGACTTCTCAAGCTCTCAGTGACAGATGAATGAAACGTCTCAAAGTGAAATTTTCCATGAAAAAGTTGTCCTCATTGTGGATTTTTGATCTAATTCGGCGAAAAAGAGACGTTTCCTTACTTTACTTTTTCGGCGCTACACCACTTGTGGGCTCGAGGATTCTGATCCAACCCTGCCCATCCCTTGCTGTGTTTTGCCAATTCCTTACTCCGTTCGACACCACTAGGAAGAAACATTAGGAGCAACTGTTCATCACTTTTCTTCATCGCCCAACATTGGCATCCGTGGATCAACACTGGACGAATAAGTGTGTTTTAAATATGACACTTTGCTTTCTTCGGTATTAACTTTGAGCGTAAATGTTTAACTGTCCGTATCAGCGCTCCACTATCTCGAGATTGAACTCTCCAATGCGTATTTTGTCTCCCTGTTGATTGGCTACCGGATTCGGCTCGGTCTTCATTCTCTCGGCCTAGATTTTCAGATTTGCGAAAGTGTTCATTGCTGCTGCATGTGTACGACTGGCGAGATTTAAGTCATCTGCAATGCCTAGAACTTGAACTGCTCC
Organism: Pseudolycoriella hygida; assembly: GCA_029228625.1. Classification (NCBI taxonomy): domain Eukaryota; kingdom Metazoa; phylum Arthropoda; class Insecta; order Diptera; family Sciaridae; genus Pseudolycoriella; species Pseudolycoriella hygida. The sequence goes on from CM055404.1 coordinate 22,867,060, forward strand.
ATTCACCAGCGTTCTGTTGGTTTGGATACCAGCACGTCTCATTGCGATTTCCAAAGCCAAGTTAAAGAGCAAGCAAGATAGAGCGTCGCCTTGCTTCAATCCTTCTCTAACAGCAAACACATCTGACATGTCGTTTTGCACCTTGACACGACATCTGTCATTTTCACAAGATGAATATAAAGAGACGTCTCCGCTTATCCGCAAAAGACACGTCTCTTTTTCGCCAAATGAGACCAAAAATCCTTAATTAGAACAACTGTTTCATCGAAATTTTCACTTTGAAACGTCTCACTCACCTTACCAGACGTTTTTGAATGGACTAATATGACAGTAATTGACATAAGGATCGAGTGGGTCAACCCAAACGTGACCCACAGTTTTAGAGGATCGACCCATACCTGACCCACAGTAGCAGAAGTCACAGAAATCGTTTTTCTGTGCGTTCTAAAACTGTGGGTCGACCCGCTAAAACTAAGGGTCAGGTGTGGGTCGACCCACTCCGATACTTAATTCACAGTCATTTAAGCAGAGTTTTTTGAAGGTGCTCTCAAGCTTTTCTATGGTTTAGGCATTGCCAGTTTATTAAATTAAACTTGTTTTTGCGACGTTACCGTCGGCCTGGAGCCCTTCATCCCAATACCACACTCCCTGTGTGTTAGAGAGATGAGAAACTGTGTACGAACGGAATCCGCGAAACGTTGGAGCGCATACGAAGCTCTTCTTTTCGGTGACTGACGAAAGGTGGGCCAAGGAGCTGGTCGGCATGGACCGCAATAGCATGAGGAGAATAGTAGGAGCTATTACGTGGCATTGTAGCTCGAAGAAGCACTTAGCGAGGATGAAGATCTGAAACGATCCAAATTGCAGTTGCGGCTTAGAGGAGGAAACGAGCGTACACCTAAATAGTGAATGTCCGAAGTATTATACTCTGAGCAGCAGAATACTGGGTGCTCGTGTGGTTTCACCTTTAGAGATCCAAAAACTAGGACCTGTCGCTTTAAACAGGTTCCTAGTGGGAACTGTGAGGTTTAAATGATTTACATGATGAGCAGGATGAAACAAAGGATCAAGAGATCTGTGTTTCGAGTCCAGAGACAAACTAACCTGATAAATTTAAAAAAATACACTTAAGGAAAAGGCATGTGGTATAAGTAGTGGCTACGCCCGAAATTGATCAGGCGGTACGAGGGCAATGTGGAAAATGTGTGAAAATCAGAGCATTTAAAACAATGGAATTCCAGGTCCGATCAATAGCACACGAAAAAGCCGTCAAGAGATACTGCACTCCATCCAAAACCATTTTCAGGTGGTAAAAATGAGCCCCCTTCCCCATTCTTTTCAAACGCTACCTCTGATAAACTTGAATTTTTAATTGATTTATTATTAGATGTAAAAAATTAAGTTGTTAGATCGGTTAACGCAATTGATTCATGATACGTGTAGTGAGTAAAATTGCAATTTATATTGAAAACAAAATGCGTGTTGAACTGTTGAATTTATTTCAATTTTTCTAGTCCATTACCATTTTTGTGATGTAATTGTTTTTGTTAATCTCTTATTATACACCGGCGGATTGGTAATTCCGTTTTTGTTCACCAATCAAGTTCAGGTTGCATGCCTCTCATTTTGCTTCTAATAAATAATTTATTATTGCCATTAATACATAATTTATTGATGAGCTTTCTTTTTGATTACTTTTGGTTTCGTATGTAAACATCAAAAGCTCTTGACGGTCCAACTACCACCTGTAATAACCATAATAAAGATGCACTTGCACTATGTGGTCGGTGAACGGTAAACGCGGAAACATAAACAGAGCGATAATAATGAGTAGACATGCAACTTTTGATTTTTTTCGCGAGTGAAACGCTATGCATTCAACTGGATAAACAAAGGAAGTAAGAACGTTTATAGAACTACAGAGAGGGAGAAGTTTATTGTGATGTGGTTGCAGATGACCCTATTGCTAAATCATGGATAATTTCGAATTCACTGAATTAAATCGTTTTTTTTTTTTTTTTGCAATCGCTGCTTGGTTCTTTCGAACGAAACATTATTGAAATCGCTTACAAAATGCCAGGACAGAGGTCACTTAAGGATGAAAGTTACGTTACGTTAAAAGATGGCGTTTAAGGCGTTGTTTTAGAGAGCAGTCGTCGTGTTCCCCTTTTATTTGAAAAAGGAATTAGAAAAGTTCATTACATTGGACCCTGCGAAAGTAGACCCGAGCTGGTCAAAAATTGTCGCCGGCGGTGGGAGTAAATTTTGAAAATGCCAGTGGCGGCTGAAACAGGCTGAAGGTAAACGATCGGCTGCTTACCGCGGCTTACATTAAATTTGTTATCGGCGGCGGCGGCGGCTGAAATCGGCGCGGTGCGCTTGTGAAAAAGGTAGAGAATAGAAGTTTGCTAGATAATTCACGGCATATTACTGTGAAGTTAGCCCATGAGAGTATCGCATGAACAAGAGAATTCTCTCATCGAAAGTGAACGTATCCATAATGTCTATCTTCTCAATATCTCTTTTAGTAAAACCTTATATTTGTGTTGCTTATGGGATTTTCTCCTACAATTATTGCACACACATAAAGTGAAATCAAGGCGTTGAATAAGTAAATCGTCGATGGAGATGTGTGTTTATTGCTGCGTCAAGAGCCAGGGGTCGCGAGATCGAAACGACGAATTTTTTTTTGCGTCCTCAAGATGGGACCATTTGAACTCCAGCCCGTGACCAATTCTTTGTAAATGTATAAGAAATTCTACTTTTCCTCCTGGTAGCACCCAGTACCAGAAGTCAGCCTCGTACTTATGTCCCATAGCTTGTATAGACAGACTCAGGCATTCTCATTAGTTCAAAGCCGAGTAGCCTAGGCCCACTCGTAGTGGAGAAAATATATTATATATTCACGACAATTACTCCTTAATACTTTTCTCATCTTTTGCCATTTTTTGTGAGTGAAGGGAAGGGCATAATGTGACCAAGATTTTCTACTGAGACATCTACCAGCCGCATAAGGGAGCTGACACCCGAAGTATGTTCAATGTTCGAAGTTGGCTGGTTGTATTTACTGGAAAAGTAACATATACAAAAATGATGTGGCCTAACCACCACAAAACTTCTATAAAAGAGCCCCAGTAAAGTTATGTTGTGGGAAATGAAAATCAATTTTATGAAGAACCCACTCTTGGTATACACTGGAGTAGTAATCTTCTCTACAAAGACCAGCGTGCAAGTCATGGGTTGACCTGGGATTGCATAGTCTTTCAATGTTTTTCATTAATATTACGAGTTGATTTGTTGCTATCTAGTTGCAAAAATATCTGTAGCACCACGGCCTTATGATCCCCGTGAAACATTTCGCTATCAGACACTTTGCAAACTGAACGGGCGTCAACAGAAACTGACACCAATCGTTTGTCTGAACCTTAAGCTTTCCAATGGATCCAAATTTGCCTCATTCAGTTCGAAATAAAAACCTTTCAGATGAGCTGAATTGGATCAGAACGCGTCTTCCTCGAAATATGCGGATAAAGTTTGTTTGATTTGGTCGATTTTTTCGCGATATTATCTTAAATATTGCGCGGATGAAAATGACCGGCGGCGGCGGAACGATTTTTGTTGCTTGGCGGCAGACTCTCAACCCAAAAGTAGTGGCTATGGTTTGCTCTAGCCCAAAGAAAAATTTTGTTGCTACGCTGAAGAAAAATTTAGGGTGAAGAAAATTTAGGGAAATGTGTTTGCACACAGAAAAATAGCTCCGAAGCCTCTCATTAGCAAGTACAGCGGAAAATCGATTATCTCATTTGAAATTTTGAATTTTTAACAATTTCCCTTGCGAGATATTTTCTTTAATATTCTTTTGAAATATCATCCCTTTTCGGACAATTTCCAATGCAATTTGATGAGGACGTCGTTAGAACGTAAACAAATATAAATTCATTCCCGATAAGGGGATATATAGGATTCGTACCTGACCGCATGGCATATGTTGTTATTTTATTCATTAGTGGTCATGAATGGGGAAATAAAAAAGAAAACTTTAATTTACTTCCACACCAAATTGAGATAATATTTCGTTATTGTTTCTGTACAACAATGGAAAAACGTATTATGTGTGCTAATTGCTTAGAAACACATTAGTGAGGATATCTTCACCAAATTCAGATAAAAAGTGATGAATGTTTAATATAAAATGCAAGGCGCGTTTACCATTCTAAACCGGTCGCTGTCATTACGTTTGATGGAAACTGTGTCAAACATTTACTGAAAATGCTAAAGTGATATCTTGTTATTCTTGAATACCAAAAAATATTTTCTACCAACGAGTTGTAAAAATTATTACAAGAACGAATCTTGTTAAGTAGTTGTATGTACGAAAAGTGACTGTTCATGAAGCACCTGTGAATAACATGACGATTAAATAAAATTCCTTTAATTTAGAAAGTATAGGATTAGGCACATAGGCCTTGGACCCATACTTACATAGACAAATTCCCCATAAATTTTTCTTCAACATAGCAACAAAATTTTTCTTTAGGCGAGAGCATGGAAAAATTTAAGTTTAGTGCCCCCCTCCCGGAGGGGGGGAAAGGGGTGGGGATCGATAGATGGTTATGCCCTGATCACGAAAATATATTTTTTTTGCGGCGGTCCCTCCCCCCCTTTAAAGTTTTCAAATTTCAAAATTTTTGCGGTCTAAAAACCGACATAAATTAGAGAAATATTGCCGAAAATGATGTGGGGGTTACTGCCACATCATAAATATTCAGTTGAAAAGAGGAGGAGTGGACAAGTACAACGTCAAACATATAACTTTTTTAAATACCATTATTGAAGTCTAACGAAATTCACTTCTTTATTCATGTAAATATTATTCTTTAACATTCAACCTCTTTCCCCCCCCCCAATTCACGATTTTTTTTACTCCCGACTCCCCCCCCCCTCCCACACTCACCAGCCCCCAGAGGAGAGTTTATTGTTCTTTATCCATGTAAACATTCGCTAACTGTACAGTTACCCAGGATACGCCACGTGGAGGCTGTTTACATGTATCCCATTGGCCCTGAAAAGGGCCGTTTGGCATACTGGAGTGGGGACCCCTCGGTGCGTCAGTTCCGAAGTATTTAACGACTCCAAACCCCCTTCAGTAGCGCATCAATTACGACTTTTGGTACGGTGCATCATGAAATTTTAAATTTTATCGTAAATAGCTTGGAGTTCATCGCTAAATTCGTTGAATTTATGTTTATTGGCCCTTTCTGGTGTTGTCCCGGTGCCGTCGTATAGGAACGCAGCATTTTTACAGAATTCTGCGTAAGCATCAACTCCTCGAATTCTGCAAGATTTGAGGAATAAATACTTGGACAGTTTTGTTGCCAACAAATCTGACTGTCTGTTGTGATTTCCAACAACTTCTTTGGCGTGTCTCCAGCAGCTTTCGATGGTGTTGGTATGCGCACCAGTTTCCGGATCTTTGAAGTTTTTGGAATGATTTACCGTTTGATGGGTAAATCCTTCATCGCCTAAGCAGTCGTATGCTCGCCAACAATCGGAAATTATAGTGGTGTGTGGCAAGATGAAGTGCTTTATAATGCAAAGTAAAACATCTTTGCCTCGGCTGTCCACTGGAATCATGAAACAGCGTCCAGTTTCTCTTTCCACACCTCCGAAGACCCACTTGCCGTCTACTCGGTGACCTCGATTGTACTTTCTTTTTCCGAATTTCGATTCGTCGATTTCGACTGTTCGTCCTTCACCTCCAAGAGGTTCAGCATTGTGCAACATTGCATCGAACACAACCTCTCCACAAAAGGATGACCAATCGACCAAAGTAACCTCGGAAGTTTCGATTAATTCGGAAATGTGGTTATGTTGAACCTTTTTCAACCACAGGTCGATGAAACCGAGTACTTTCCAAATTTGCAAATGAGTTCCCTCGAAGAACGTCCCGTGTCTGTATGATTTGGTATTGCCGCAGTCCTTTGTGGCCTTTTTGTTTTTAACAATTTTGGCGTTGCACTTCCACCTGCATCCGTCCACGGTTGTTGTGGCCATTCGCAATAACATTACAGAACCACAATTTGTGCAGTTTGGCATTTTCCCGATTAGCCCGAGCTCTTTTGCGAATTTCAAAATTCCTTCGTCACCCTCCACAGCGTGCAATCTCACAATCTTCGTAAAATTTGTCGATGCCATTCTGAGTGCAAGTAAAATGAAACTGATAATACACAATGTTCAAAATGGCTGATGTAACATTGGAAGCTATCATTGTTTCACCGACAACAAAGCGTAGCTGTATTTGTTTTGTAAAGAACACATATTTCTCTTCACTGCAACAGTAATGTCGGAGGCAAATGTACTGCGCCGCAATTTGCGGAATCCATCGTTATTTCTACAAATGGTGATCGGAGAAGCTGATACTTGACCTAAATTTATCCGCGCGGCATTTTGGGAACCAAATTTCAAGTATCACAACAGAATGATCGTTGTGAACTTTGCATTGTCAGTGACCGACAAAATGATACGCATGGAAATGATACGCATATGAAATGATACTACTCATTTATAATGATACACAGAGATTGAGGTATAATATTAAAGCGCTCAATTTGTATAAGGAAAATATTAAAGCGCTCAATTTGTATAAGGATAATATTAAAGCGCTCAATTTGTATAAGGAAAATATTAAAGCGCTCAATTTGTATAAGGAAAATATTAAAGCGCTCAATAGGATGTAAAACATCTGTATCATTTTAATGTGTATCATTTTGAATGTGTATCATTTTGAATGTGTATCATTTTGCATGTGTATCTAATTTTTTTGTGATTATTATTTTACAGGTCACTTCTCCAAGTGGCGTATCCTGCATAAATGTACAGTTAGCGAATGTTTACATGGATAAAGAACAATCTCCTCTGGGGGCTGGCGAGTGTGGGGGGGGGGTCGGGGGTAAAAAAATCGTGACTTGGGGGGGGGAGGAGGTTGAAAGTTAAAGAATAATATTTACATGAATAAAGAAGTGGATTTCGTTAGACTTCAGTAATGGTTTTTAAAAAAGTTATATGTTTGACGTTGTACTTGTCCACTCCTCCTCTTTTCAACTGAATATTTATGATGTAGCAGTAACCCCCACATCATTTTCGGCAATATTTCTCTAATTTATGTCTGTTTTTAGACCGCAAAAATTTTGAAATTTGAAAACTTTAAAGGGGGGGAGGGACCGCCGCAAAAAAAATATATTTTCGTGATCAGGGCATAACCATCTATCGATCCCCACCCCTTTCCCCCCCTCCGGGAGGGGGGCACTAAACTTAAATTTTACCGAGAGCATACCATAGGCACAACTTTTGGGTCCAAAAGACAGGCGTCGGACATAATTTTTCTGAGTAAAGTTATTCATTCGATCACCTCTTAAATCAAAAATGAATAAAGTAGGTCTGATTAATTTACAAGATTTATATAGAAACATATGCGAGGGACCCATATGCAACAGAATGGATGTGGCAAACAGAATAGATGTTAAATGACTCGAAAGTTATCTAAGACCATTTATTCCGTTGGCTGACATTTTCTCCCCTGCAACACATCACAAATAGAACCAACATAATTTCTCCAAAAAATTCTGAAACACTTTCTCTAAAATGTAATCACAACAAAAACCCCTTTTAAAAAAGAAATATGACGCAAGTCCTCGTTTCTTCTTCCAAAATATAACAACTGATATCAATTTGGGTGACGCTTAAAGCTTCGGAACGCAAAAAATTCTTTTGAAATATCTTCGTTAAAAAAAATCTCATAGTTTTTCTGCGCTTTCAGATTTCACACGCAAAAATTTGGATACCCGTACTCCATACATCAAACAAAGCAAACTTTTTGGGGTGTGAAATCTGAAAGCACAGAAAAATTATTACGCTGGGACGGTCCAGCATTTGTGGCGCATTTTTTTGAATCAAATGTAAGCGTCACCCAAATTGATATCACTTGTTTTGAAAGAAGAGACGAGGACCTGCGAGGACCTACATTTCCCTTTTAAGAGGAGTTTTTGTTGTGATATCAGTTCTTTTGGAAGTAGAAAAATTGTTTTTGACAAATTACATATAGAATTTTATTCGTGCCGCCGCCGTTGCCAAACCAAAGCCCCCCAACTTCCTCTGCAACATAACGAAAGTTTTGTTTGAGCCGCCGCTGCCGCCATACCAAAGCGCGGCGGCTACCACTCCCATGGGCGAAAATGATCCTCACAACTTCCTCTACAACATATCGAAAGTTTTTTTTTTGAGCCCCCGTCTATTTTCCGCCATTTTCCTAACCCAACAACTTTTCCTTTGACACCAAACCCGTATCTCGAACACCTAACAATACAAAATGTGCTACCATACACATTGCACACACGAACACATACATATGGGCTTTACATGGCGCCTTCTAAGAGCCCTGGCGCTCAAACAATGGTTCCCCCTTTTTTTTAAATCTCATATGGCGTAGAATGCAGAGCCGAAGGTCTCTGAAAAATTTCAAGAAATGTTATCGAGCCGTTTTCGAACGCGAGCCAAAAAAGTCATTTTTCGTCCATACAAGTGGCAATGGAAACCAGTAACTAACTAATGTAGGATGTTTTCATTAACTTTGGATTCTATGAAAATGCACTTTTTGTATTAAAGCTGATCATTTTCTAAACGTCATATCTCCGGATCCACTGAACCGATTTTAATGAGTGAAACGACACTTGAAATTAGAATTTCCGTAGAATCAGGGAAAAATATTTTCCGGGGGAGACGTCGCAAATGGGAAAGTCAAAATTTCCGCAGTCTACGAAAAAAATGTTTCTCAATTTTTGTTCGTATTGGGACTTGCGTCACGAGCGCATTGCTACCGCGTGCCCATGATTCTCACCAACCTTCTAACTGCCAAAATTTTAGATATATGACTCATCCCTCCCTATTCTAAAAGTGGTCATATTCCAGGATTGCGTCATTTTCCCCTAAAACACTGAAATACGAGTTCTCTCAAATTTTATTCTGTACAACTTTGCTTTTGACAGTAAATCTCAATATTGCATAGTTAATCAAATATAGACGAAAAACCATCTCCTTTCGTACATAGCCGAAAAACTAAATTTCGTCCATTCCATAGGTCCCAGTCGTCCCAGTGCCCAGACCATTGACCCAATATCCACAAAAATGTTTCCCAGTTTTGTAACACCAAGTGCTTTCATTTGACATGAAATTGTTTCTTTCCGTGTTATACTTGCTGAGATATTTGCGAAAAAGCTTCACCGACCCTCGAAAAACCACGTTCGTGGACACTTTTTCGACCATATATCAGGAGCTATTCTACTGGTTTTGCTCATCTTCGAATTTGAACTCACCTTTTTGACCACCTTTCGTCCTGATTCATCTATTTCATATTTTCAATATGAGGTTGATGGGGTGTATTTGTCTCGAGTTACCGAAATCCAGGATCTCGGGGTATGGTTGGATGAGATGTTGACATTTAATAGGAACATAGACTTTATTACGTCCAAGGCATACTCCATAATGGGATTCGTGAAGCGAATATGCAGGCAGTTCACAGACATTCGAGCTCTGTTGTTTGTGATCCTCATGAGATATAGTATGTGAACAAAATTGAATCGATACAGAAAAAGTTTCTCATGTATGCTCTGAGAAAGACCGTACGTCGGGACAGCGCGTTTCGTCTTCCTTCTTACTTAAAGCGCTGTAAGTCGATAAGGAATTGAGCCACTTTGGCGTAGGAGAATCAATTTGTCCGTGATGTTTGTGTCCGATTTATTGCGCTGTCGTCTTAATACCCCTGGTTTGAACTTAAGGATTCAATTGAAGGCGTCCGCTTAGAAGTAGAGAATTCTTTGTGATTCCTTTCCATCATACTGACTGTGGACAAAACGGCCCACTTGATAGAATGCTCAGAATTTTCAACTTTTTCTCGCAGTTTTACAGAGAGGATCTCACGGGGAGCCAATTTCGGTCCAGGGTTAGATCTGCGGCTCTCAATGCTTCATTACTCGGTCAACTGGGACTTTCTTCAGTCTTTGATGATACTTTTAATTGAGATAGACGGTGTTTTTGTTTTATGAATGGTATTGGCTTGTGCTTTACATGAATTTGTCCGATCTTTTCCGATATTTATGTAGAATCAGTTATCTAGTCGCGATACATCATATTAATTTGATCAATTAATTCTTTTTTCTTCTTGAATATACTTGTGTTATTCGTTATTGTGATTTGAAGAGACTTTTTTATTTTATTTTTTGGTCTGAACCATTTTGTACTTTTTGAATATGATGTAGTCAGGAAGCTCGGATTCGAGCGGTTGATATAAAATAAATAAATAAACATATGCAAAGACCCGTACGTAAAGCCTTCAGTTGCGAAAAGCCTCGATGTACCAAACTCTTACTATTATCATAAATATAATGCGCATCAGAATGCATAGTCAAGTTTCTTTAGAACTATCAGAATTTAAACGACTCTCAGAAATTACCTAAAGTAATGTCGAAAGCCCTCCCGAAGTACATTTTCTGAACTCTGACACCAATCACGCGTTCTTATCCCTCTGAGTTCTTGAAGTGGCTGAATCTTAGAATTGGGACATTTTTCGGGAAACCCCTGCAAAACGTGTTTGATAACATTTAATTTTCTACAACTTTGCCTTTGGAAGCAACTTTCTATCTGTCATAGTTCTTGATATATAAATCATCCCTACCAATTCTAGAAGTGGCTAAATCTCGGGATTAGGAGTTTCTGGGGAAAACCCTGAAACACGTGTTCGCTAAAATTTAGTTCTCTACAGCTTTGTCCCAGAAAGTAGCTTTCTAACTGCCTTAATTCTAGGGATATCTGAGAAAAAGTCTCACCTACCCCCAAAAAACCATGTTTTTGGACACCTTTTCGACCATATTTCCGAAACTATCCGATCGAGTTTGCTCATCTTTGAACTTGAACCATGGGACATGTAACTTTCAGCGAAAAAAAAAGTTCAGGGTGATCGGTGCAGCCGTTTCGAAGAAAAAGTGGAGACGAACAATTTTTTAAATATTGGATGTGTGGGAGCCCTGAATTTGTAGTAAACGTATAGGACCTTCGTACTTCGTACGGTTCCAAAAATAAATCTATTCTTAGTTTAACTGTCATCCTCTCAGTACATTTGCTACAGGAGCGGAAAAGTGAAAACCGACAAGTTTCTGATTTGTATCGTAAATTCGTATGATAAATCAGAAACTTGACGGTTTTCACTTTTCCGCTCCTGTATAATTTTGAATAATTTGTTATTTATGCAGGATTCTGTTCTAAAAAAAAAACATTGCAAATTTGACAGTTCACATTTTTGTTCTCAAGGATTTGTATAAGAAAGTGTTTGCTTGACGAGATGTGGTCCGAAAACTACTGTTTTTACCCTATTTTGGTGATTACATCACATACCAATGCCTTTCGTTACCGCATACCTGTCACTTTTGACTTTTTTTGCGTTGAATTCAGAGAAAGAGTCAACGTGTGTTGTTTACTAACAAAAACATTGTTTTAACAAGTTTTTGTTGCCATTCGCGTGATTCTTTGGTGGAAATTCGGTAAAATCAAAAATCACGTTCCTTTGCTTTTCACATACGAGCGATTCAATACAAAAAGATGGCCAGCACACGTCGTACAATACAATTTGAAAACAACTCACCAAAAGTGTGCTACAGCGGAGATTTGGTTAGAGGAAAAGCCGAAATTTATTTTCCAATACCTACACGAGTTCAAGGTTGTTACATTTGCTTTACATCGGATTGTCCAGTGGATTTAAACATTTTGTTTTTTAGATATTTACTTGACATTTTTCGGTAAAGGATTTTGTGAATGGTCCGAAGGAGGGAAACAAATTATTGGCTCCAAGACCTATTTGGATGAACGAGTGGATCTCTTGCAAAATAGTTCAGAAGGTTTGAGTTTTTTCTTTTTTTTTAAATGTTTTATTGTAGAGGAGCAAACTTGGTTTTGGGACCAACAGACTGGGTGTGGCAAGCGTTGTGGTTTGTGTGATAAATTTATTTCGAAGTTCCTCTTTGGAATCTCAAAATCGGTTACCTACCCACTTTCTTCTCCCCAGCGTTGAGCCTAGCTACATCCTAACAATTACCAGGTTCTCCCTTTGGACCCCTCAATAGTAAATTTGCATGTGCAGCAGCTCACCTTCCCTAAGCCCTCAATCCCGATTTCTCAGCCATATTTTGGGCTTTAATTCTTTACTATCTAATGCACTAAAAGCTTTCAATTATCTATTTTTCAAATACTCTAGTCTTTTTCTATCTTTCTTGTTCTATTTTGAAACAGAGAGGACGTAAAGCGCGTCATCTGTTGTCACCTCTCCAAGCTAGAGTCAGAAATACACCCAACATCGATATGAAAGTGTTTTGTGATTTCAGCTGGTGTTGTCATTCCATCCGGGAACAACAGTTACCCTTTCGAAGTTCGATTACCTTCGACAATACCAACTTCATACGAAGGGACACTCGGTTATATTCGATACTGTACAGCATTACATATCATCGGTTCGACAGAAAAACTTGATCCACTAGTTGAAGCTTTTACAGTCATTCATCCACTAAATTTGAACAATAGTCCAACATATCGAGTTCGGTTACAACTCTGGTATTATATTCATGTATCTTATCACCAAAGATATGTTGTTAATTTAGGAGCCGATGAAAGTGCGAAAATTTACCAAATTCAATATCAGTTGTTGCCTATTTTGCGTCGAGAGTGATGAGTTGCAATTATACGCTCGTTTACCGGTACGTGGGTATTGTTCCGGTCAGACGATTAACCTAAAGTTGGATGTCATCAATAAAAGTTATCAGGAAGTTCTTCGGTTTCTGGTGCAGTTCATTCAAGTAAGTAAACTTCAGTTTACATTTTTTTTATCTGAACTCTGGAGATGGATCTTTTATTTCTATGGAATGTGATCTCTAATAAATTATAGTAGTAAACTGCGGTGGTGCACGGAAGTGAACTTTGTAGTCCACTATAGTGAACTGTGTGGTCCACTGTAAGTGAACTGTGTGGTCCACTATAGTGAACTGTGTGGTCCACTATAAGTGAACTGTGTGGTCCACTATAGTGAACTGTGTGGTCCACTATAGTGAACTGTGTGGCCCACTATAGTGAGCTGTGCAGTGGACAGTGCAGTGAACTGTGTGGTTCAGTTAACTGTGTGGTTCACTGAAGTGAACTGTGTGGTTCAGTTAACTGTGTGGTTCACTGCAGTGAACTGTGTGGTTCACTGAAGTGAACTGTGTAGTTCACTGAACTGAACTGTGTGGTACACTGAAGTGAACTGTGTGGTTCACTGAAGTGAACTTTGTGGTTCACTAAAGTGAAATGTGTGGTTCACTGAAGTGAAATGTGTGGTTCACTGAAGTGAACTGTGTGATTCACTGAAGTGATCTGTGTTGTTCGCTGAAGTGAACTGTGTGGTTCACTGAAGTGAACGGTGTGGTTCACTGAAGTGAACTGTGTGGTTCACTGAAGTGAACTGTGTGATTCACTGAAGTGAACTGTGTGATTCACCGTGATTCACCGTGATTCACCGTGGTTTACTGTAGCGAACTGCGGTTCACTGTAGGGAACTGTGATTCATTGTAGCGAACTGTGGCTCACTGTAGCGAACTATGGTTCACCGTAGGGAACTGTGGTTCACTGTAGCAAACTGTGCTTCACTGCAGTGAACTGTGCTTCACTATAGTGAACTGTGGTGCTTTCTACTGAACTTTAGTGCACTGTAGTGAACTACGGTTCACTGAAGTGAACTGTGTGGTTCACTGAAGTGAACTGTGTGATTCACTGTGGTTTACTGTAACGAACTGTTGTTGACTGCAGCGAACTGTTGTTGACTGTAGCAAACTGTGGTTCACTGTAGCGAACTGTGGTTTACTGTAGCGAACTGTGGTTCATTGTAGCTAACTGTGGTTCACTGTAGCGAACTATGGTTCACCGTAACAAACTGTGCTTCACTGTAGTGAACTGTGGTGCACTGTACTGAGCTTTAGTGCACTGTAGTGAACTACGGTACACTGTAGCGAACTGTGATGAATCACAGTAAACTGTAGTGTCCAATGTCAATTTTTGAGAATGATGAATGATGAACTTTTTCACTAATTCAACTCCTATACTAGGAAGTGACATACACTGCAAACAATGGTAAACAAAAAGTTGAGCGAATCGCTTTTAAAAAACGGGTAGCTGAAGGCGTCCGAGCAGATGTAAAAGGCCGTCATACAAGAAAAGTTAATATAACAGTGCCATCGCTTCCACCAACTAATTTTTCAGCAGACGTTTGTGGATCCCGTTACATGTTTATCGTAAAAAAAAATAAATTCTGACATTAGGGTCATGAATTCATGATGAATTTTAGGTCACTGCCGAGACACCAATGTGCCATCGAAATCCAAGTTTCGAAATACCAATTGTAATTGGAACGTCTCCCATTTCAAGCGAATTGTACGCGTCGATGACTGATGCAAGTGATACAAATCGAGCAAGTGCACCTCCTTTGAGTGCACCAAATACGAGCGTCAATTCCACTAATGTTCCGCATTACCCGGACGGAGGTTTGTGTCTATCTTCTGTCTATCGTTTTTTGTTGATAAAATGGAATTAACCTCTGGATAGATCCTCCAACGTATGAAGAAGCAATGCGAAGTGTAGTCGCGCCGAAGATGACAAAAGATTTTCTACCTAAATATCCGACTTATAGGGGGCAGACATCGTATGCAAGTGACGAACCAAGTGACTAGGAGATTAGCTCAATTCCACAAATGCTTTGCATGCCTTTCTACTCAGGGTTTTGAACTATTCCGGCCACTACAATTATTTTTGTACTATTTTTTATAAAGCTTTTTACATAAATAAATAAATGGATATACCTATATACGTACACTCTTACTCTTGAATCCATGCGCTTAGTGCGAGATCGGCTTCTGTCAAAATCATGATGGGATGCGTTGAGTTTGCGCATGAACTGCATGAGAGTACATCCTTTTATCATGCAATTCGCTGTACTTTGACAGAAGCCGACACCCGAACGAGGAAGTAAAAAAGCGGTTTGAGCTTCATCGGTGATTTCTGTGAGAGGTTTTCGAAGAACTTTCGAAGGATTTTTGGAAGTGTCTCTGCTTTCAGAACAACTAGTTGAAGGTTTGATTCGTAGTCATGACACGATCAAAAAGCTTTTTTTTTAATTGAAATAAATATTCATCGTAAGAGACTTCGCATTGCTATCGCACGCATTGGTGTACCTTTGTAGCATTTGTTGGTTTATCTTTTGTATTAATTAAAGTTGACCTCGCAGTAAACAGTTCGTTTAAATAAAAAAGCGTTTTCATCAATTAATTGTAGTTGGTGTCCTCTTAGAGCAGTAAAAAAAGTCTTTTTTGTGAGTTTTGCATAGGGAGTTTCTAGAAGCCGAATCTTGACCAATCGGATGATAGAATTTAACTCACTCAAATAAGCCAAGACATGAGAATAAAGTTTTCTCTCTGAAAACCTCGTCGTTACAATGTCTGAAAATATGGCAACAACGGCGGTCGATATCAAATCGCGAAACAAAATCAGCCAAAAGCCTTAACTCAAGACATCGAAGACTGCGCTTGTTTACTCCGTTTCTTAATCATACGTTTGGGACGTTTAGTGAAGCAGTCGAATTAGCGCTAATTGAAAGACAACACACACTGTTGATAAGTTCTGGATGTTGTGTTGCTTGCTTCCAACATACTGTTGAAAGAGCATTTACGAAAACACCGACTTACCATTCACCTGGATATGGAAGCTACTTGCCGAAGAAAGAATCTGTAACCGCATCCGCACTGGACGTGGACATGGTTGGTGTGGTCATATCACTTCGCTGAGGATCGAGGGTATCATTGGTTGACAGTTGAAATCACGTCATGGAAATCATTATACTTTGACATAAGCCGATGACGCAATAAAGACGTGGATTATAGATTCATGAGGACGTTATCTATCATCACGCTGTCTTCAACCGATTTTGAACAATTGCTTTCTTGAAATAGCATAATTGTGACACCCATTAATGGACTTTGATAAGCTTCCCATATCCACACGTTTTTTTAGTCTCAGCTCATTTACATTGCAGTATTTAAAGAACAGGTTGAACGGCAATACCTAAACACTTTGTTCGATAAATCTTAAACTTTCTACTTAGTTGAAATGAAAGTCTTCTGCGTGATATTGTTGTTAGTTTTAGGGGAATGTGAGCATTCGTTGGGTGAGATGAGCGACTTTCCTAAATGACAAAGACAATTTGTCTGTACTTTCGTTCTTAGGTGAATCGGAATCATCGGAATGTGACAAAGGAGCGAACTATTTTGATGGATGTAACTATTGCTTGTGCATTCCTATGGCAGGATATGCTTGCACAAAGATAGCATGCTACAATGGCAGTGATGACGGCAGTACCACAAATTTACAACTACAGTTTGAGGAACAGTAATTTGTGCAAATTGTTTGCTCCTAGTACATCGAATCGCCCCTTTTTTAAATAAATTAATTTTTCACCGCTAGAGCACTACAATCGTTTATTTTCGTGTCAAACAACTTTGGAGTGTATGCTGGTTAAAAGAAGCTTCTGTTTTTTGCAATTTTACTCCATGGAAATGTTCTACACGACGATAAGAAGTTCGTGCAGTAGACTGGTCATTTATCGAGTGCATGAACTCATTATGTTATCGTCGTGAATAATATTTTCATGTAGAAAAATTGCAACAGATATCTGCATTTCAAGTTGGGCAGCCTGGTGCCAAAAAAGTTTCCATGACAATGTTGGAGTGGGGAACGAGTACATTGCTGCCTTAATTTTCATAAAAAACAAGTCCCACAAATGAAACAAAAGAATTCTTTTGTTTTATTGGTAGGAAATATGTATCATAGAACTTACGGTAGATTACATACACTCGGTTTCAACTTGGCACCAGGCTGCCTACTTGTGACGTAAACATAAAGAACGCAGCCTGGTGCCAATGTCATCGTAACGGCAGTAATAATTTTCAACTCGGCACCAAACTGCCTACTCAAGTTATTATACTGTGAATGTATAGGGTAGCAGCAGCATCAGCTTGGTGCCAAATTGAAATTTATAGGAGGCTGGCGTTTGCCAATTTCATGACAGTAAGTATACCGATAGTATCGGTATCTTTTACAGCCTTTACGTTATCCACTGCTGGATGTAGACCTCCCCTAACTCCTTCCATCTCAATCGATCCATTACCACTTATTGCCTGTTCGTGTTTGCTGTCCGCATTATTCTGTTTGTCCATCGTTCTGGTGGTCTGCCCATAGGTCTTGTTGCAGGCGGTTTCCAGTTTTAGTCCAACATTCCTGAGTCATCCTTGCGATATGTCCTGCCCAAGTCCACTTCAGAGATGCTATTCTTTCCATAACGTCAACGACTTTCGTTTGTTGACGAATCCACTGATTTGTCTTTTTATCTCCGAGCGAAATTCCATACATACTTCGTTCCACAGCTCACTGGGCTACTTTCAGTTTATTCTCGGATGTTTCCGTTCCATGCATCCATGTACAATTCTTCATTTCACTTCAGCAGTCCGATTGTCGAGACCCAATTTTATTTATGGCCAAGGTACACGTAACTGTCAACTCTTTCGATGACGGTTTCTCCAATTTTTTATGGGTTTGGTCCTTGTCTAACGCCATCAACACAATGTCATCTTCAAGTCGTAGGTGAAATAGGTACTTTATGATGTATGTTGATTCCCATCCTACTCCAGTCTAACTTCTTGAAATTACTTTCCAGAGTTGATGTAAATAGTTTTAGCGTTTGTGTTTTTGTTCGGCCTTTACATTAGGAAATCTGAATGAATCAGCCCATCCTCACCAGGAAACTTTCCCTTTTTCATTTCAATCACTGCTGACTTGGTTATATCCGTCTGTCGTGGTCGTTGGCTTCGGTCGTTTTGATGGAAACAAATTTTCATAAAATTTTTCCTGCATCCGTTAGCTTGGATCTTAAAATCTGCATGTTGCAGTTCGCTTCGATTGTGCGTTGGACTAGTTGAATGTTGTATTTCCTGAGATCTGATCTCATTGCCTTATTGATAAGTCTGGTTAGCTCTCGGTATTCTACTGAATCTCTTATTCCGTTTTTGATCAACCCCGCCCGGCTTGCTATCAGATTCAGTGTTTCTCTACTTAGGTTCGATTCATTCAAGTGAATCGATTTGCATTTGGATTCCATCATTGAATCGGCAACCTTGTTGTTCAATTCGTCCAGTATGTTCTTCCTACATCGCCTAATTCTGTATTCATTTTTTTGCAAATTCTTCACTCAGTTCTTTCAGTCGTTGCACATGTCCTTTTTCTTCGCCATTTTCGACCATTGGAACCGTGTATTTAGCATGACCTTCGCGCGTACGATCCGCGGTGATTACTTCCAGTCGTAAAGTTGATCATGCCCGTGACATTCTTAACGGGTGACCTGCGATTTGCTATAATATAATCAATTGCATTTTTCGTAACACCGTTTGCACTCGCCCAAGTCCATTTCCGCTGAATCAGATGTTGATTTTCATGCATACGTATATTTCTCTATTGGATATACTTTTCGTGTGAGTTGGACCGTGTTTTATGTATAAATAATCCGACACCGTATATAAGCATCTGACTGTCCCTTCCTCGGTAGAAGAATGTGTGTCCAGAAGGCATCCTTCTCCAAGTATTATCGCTTAACTCACTCCTACTACATCCCACTTGCTTTTCGCTAGTTGAGCTTCCATTTCGATCATTTTTCCTTTGACGATAACGTTCTGGTATTGTACTTGGCAATGTGTAATTTGGTGTGGCAACCTCCCGTAGCCCGGGGATTCTTCGCACCTTCTGCAAGCCGCCTCTGACCGTTGCCGGAGTCAAAGGACGGTAATATGGTACCGGGAACTGAGGGCCGTCTTTGATCGATCGTTCTTCTCATGGTTTGGAGGTTGTTTAGCATTAAAACGCCACGCTTGCTACTGCGGTATATACTTGGATGTAATAGTTATTTACGCAACAAGGGAGCAGGCCGAAAGTGCTTTGCCGTGTTGCGTATTAAGTTTTTCATGCTTGCTAGCAGGGACGAAAGTTGAAAAATGTAAGCAGAAAGGGCGAAAGCGCCAGCTTTCGCCCCGTGGGATTACATTTTTCTTTTCGTCCCTGATAGCAAGCATGAAAACAAACAAAATACTGCTGTCACTATATTCTGAAAGCGCACGTGATCTTAAAGTGATGTTGTTTTGCAATTTTTTGTGAACAAGTAAATTTGCTAGTTTGGTGTTCCACGTAAAAATAATTTTATTCAGATAACCCTTCAAAGACAATCTTTCACAAAAAGAAAGCATAACCATAACCTGTCACAAGTTACCGTTGCTTTTACTTACGTCGCAGTATGTACCATACCAGTATTTAGCAGTACGGACAGCGCCATCTTTCACCAAGTTAAGCTTCGTATATGACGCATATCATTCTGTACTGCCGTTATAATGACTTTAACTGATTTTCGGCGCCAAGCTGCCTTCTATTAAGAGACTACTTATACTTATCAAGTACGCAGTCTGGTGCGAGTAGTAAGCTAGGGCATAATTATGCAATCGCTTCCCCATCCAGCAGTGTTGAACGAACTTTTTTGGAATCCACCAAGGGTTATTCCTCTAATTTGCAGATATTTAAGTCAAAATTCAAGTCGTTTTCAACAATAAAATTTATTGTATTTATCATCAAATTCCCCAACCTATCTGAAGTTGAAGAGAATCATTTTTTGTCGTCGCCATTGGTAGCTCGTGTAGTTTGTTTTACAAATCGGAGAAGTCTGACGACCGTTGAAGGTGTGACTCCTTGAATTCTGCTAGCTGCAGCAATCTGTCATTGGCATTTTATGATAATTTTTTAAAATTTTTGATAATTTGACTTTCGACTTACCGTTTGCGGTTGAATCATCATCAGTTTCTCTCGTTCTTCATTCGATAAATTTAAGGAACTTCTATAAAATTAAACAGAAGATTGAATTAGTCTGGTTTAAAGTTGCATTAGTAAATTATAAAAAAAAATTAACCAACAAAGTTTACGAGCTGTGGAGTCACGTGAGCTAAAAAATAGCGTACATTCGTTGGAATGATAAACACTACTGAGAACTACGCTCTTCATATGATCATGGCCCCACGGTAGTAAGGGGCTGTCACGCAAGTTTGACACGCCAAAAATTTCAAAAGAAATTTTTTCGTAGACTAAGGAACATCATGGGTGCGCGGAAGCAATGCGCCCGTGACGCAAGTCCACAGACGTACAAAAAAAAATAAGAAAAGATTTTTTCGTAGACGGCGGAATTGTATATAGAGCTAAGTTTTGACTTTTTTCCCTTGCGTATGTCTGAGATCTGGTTTTTCGGATTCTACGTAAAATTTTGATTGAAATTGACATTTTACTCATTAAAATCGGTCCAGTGGATCCGATGATATGACCTTTAGAAAATCGCCAGAGCTCTTAGAAGGCGCCATATAAAGAATGTTTTGTATGTATGTGTGAGTGTATTCAAAGTATGGGTCAAATATGAGGGTGACCAACAAAATGGCAGTCGGTGGTATGGGACGGACTTAGGGGGAAATTTTTTTTTTAATTTTGCTTTGGGTTGAAGATAGATGTTTGGAGTCAAAGGAAAAGTTGTTGGGTTGGGAGTGTAGTGTGTCAGGGTGACCTACAAAATGGCCGACTGTGGTATGGGACGGACTTAGGGGAAAAATTAATTTCTTTTGTTGGAGATAGATGTTTCGTGTCAAAGGAAATTTGTTTTGCCGCATTTTTTCGCCAGAATTTTTTCCGTCGGAAATTTTTTTCGCCGAAATTTTTTTTTCGCCGGAAACTTTTTTCGACAGAATACTTTTCGCCGGAAATATTTTTCGCCAGAATTTCTTTCGCTGGAAAATTTTTTTTGTCGGAATTTTTTTTTCGCCGGAAATTTTCTTTCGCCGAAAATTTTTTTTCGTCGGAATTTTTTTTTGCCGGAAATTTTTTTCGCAAAGTTTTTTTCACCAGAAATTTTTTCGCCGCAATTTTTTTTCGCCGGAAATTTTTTCGGCCTGAATTTTTTTTTTTTTCGCCAAAAATGCTTTTCGTCAGAAAATTTCTTTCGCCGGAAATTTTGTTTCTCCGAAAATTTTTTTTTCGCCGGAAATTTTTTTTCGCCGGAAAATTTTCTCCAAAATTATTTTCGTCTTTTCTTTCAAAACTACTGATATCACAACAAAACTCCTTTTTAAAAAGGAAATGTGACGCAAGTCCTCGTCCCTTCTTCCGAAAAAACTGATATCAATTTGGGTGACGCTTACAGCTTCGGTCGGTTGTTCTCGACATATGTGAGATCATCCATTGGAAGCCCCTCCAAGGATTTTGGAATGAATGTGGATTTTCAACTTCCTTTGAGTTTTTTGATATTTTCGGTCATTCTCGGCATGAGTGAGGTATTCAAACTGAACAAAATTTTCAATTGTTTGTGACGAGAGATTAACTTACAAAAGAACTGATATCCACACAAAAAACTCCTTACAAGAAGGTGTGACGCATTTTGTATACTTACAAAAGATCTGAAATCAGAAAAGAGTGACGCATTAAGCGAAAGTTCTGAAATCAGGGGAGGGTGACGCATTAAACTTCGATACTAAAAAAAATCAAAGCAAAATTACGTTGTGTTTTTAAAAAACTGCGTCACAACGCAAAAATTTACATTTGCACAGTACAATCCTCAAAAGTCCAATTTTTGTCGAGTAAAAACTGAAAGCATAGAAAAATTCTTTCGTTGTTGGATCCGGCATTTGTGACGAAATTTTTCAAGAACACAAGGTGTTGTTTTAACTTTTTTTTTGCGTATCGAAGCTGAATGCGTCACCCTTTTCTGATTTCAAATCTGTCGTAAGTAGACAAAAAGAATTGCGTCACACCTCCTCCGTTAAGGAGTTTCTTTTATGCGGATTTGCTAATACAACACATCAATACCACCCCCACCCATTTTGTTTTGGAACTTACGAAGAGTAGTCTATGGTGGCCGGAATCACCAATTTCTCATTACGACGCACTTCCTCGACTTCTCTAGCTTGGTCCGCTATGTGCATTTCATAAATGGCTTCAATCTTCAACCGTCTACAAAGCTCAGAGTCATCTTTAACCCAACCAAGGATCTCCGGATAGAGTTCAGCGATTTGTTCAACTTCAATTCCATACGTATCAACTGACATCATTTCAAACGCTGATTTAGGAAATGAAGTTCTGCCTTTTTTCAGTTTCAATAAGTCCATCCAATGTCCACTTTGATTGCAAACCGATTTCAATAAAGATTTTGCGTTCGCTACGTTCTCTTTCATCTGAGCCATTTTGCGAAAACGCCGTTCCGAGACCAGACCAATATTATAGCCTAACTCTGTTAAGCGAACGTCGGCGTTGTCTGGTCGTAAACAAAGTCTAAATTCTGCTCTACTAGTAAACATTCGATACGGCTCCGTAGTGCCAAGGGTTGTAAGATCATCGATTAAAACTCCAACATAAGCGTCTGTTCGTCCAATGTTTAACGGTTCCTTGTTCTGCACCTTACACGCCGCATTAGCTCCAGCGATTACGCCTTGACTGGCAGCTTCCTCGTATCCGGTGGTTCCGTTTATTTGACCAGCAAGAAACAGTCCACTAATCCGTTTAGTTTCTAAGTTCGAAAACAATTCCCGTGGATCCACAAAGTCATATTCCACTCCATAACCTGTCAATTAAAGAACATTGGCTCGTTGTGTATTCGAATGAATGAAACTAGAAACCTGGTCGAACAACATCAGCATTCTCTAAGCCGGGAATAGTCCGAACTAAATCAACTTGAAGTTCCTCGGGCAATGTGCATGACAGTCCATTAGGGTACACTAAATCACTATCGAATCCTTCAGGCTCTAACCAAATCTGTAGACATGAAATAGGAAGTTACCTTGTTGTGAACTTGAAAGAATTTTGATTTTACTTGATGTGATTTTTGTCCGAATCGGAGAACTTTCGATTCGATTGATGGACAATACCGCGGTCCAGTTATTTCTTCGGTCACATGGCGATTGACATGAAGATTGTCCTTGACAATTTTATTTATCGCATCTGTGGTGTAAGTCAAATGACAAAGCAACTAGTCGAATGTGGAAAAAAATTATGAAATTCCTTTTTCTATGAATACTTTAAAGGACTCACTTGATCTTCGCTGTTCAACCAAACTCTGTCATTCAAAAATGAAAACGGAACTGGAGGATTATCTCCCGGTTGAATATCTAAGTTGGTGTAATTTATTGACGACTTCTTGATTCGAGGAGGAGTTCCTGTTTTCAGTCTAGACAGACGAAACTTTAAAGATTCTAACGTTTTTGCAAGTCCAATTGCTGGAGCATCACCGATGCGCCCCGCTGGTCGAACTGTTGCGCCGATATTAATCTGTCCTCTCAGAAAAGTTCCCGTCGTTATCACAACTGTTTTCGAAAGTATTTTCTTTCCATCCGGTAATATAACACCTTGACACGTCTTTATCGTACCAAGTTTCGACTCTGCAGCCTCTGCATCGCGCACTATTAAATCCTCGACTGAAGAGCAACAGATTTCTAAGTTTTCTATAGACAACAATTCTTTCTGTATGGCTTTTTTGTAGAGCTGACGGTCTATTTGTGCTCTCGGACCCCAAACTGCGGGACCACGGTTTTTATTGAGTACCTTCAAAGGAGAGGAAATATTGTAAACCATCCCAACATGACGGAAGCTAAGAATACTTTATACTGAACTCCTGATTTGTCACAACATCGTCCACAGACGCCATCCAGAGCGTCCACTTCTCGAATGAGGTGTCCCTTTCCAATTCCTCCGAATGAAGGATTACAAGACATTTCGCCTAAGATGCAATTAGCTGAATGAATTGAGTTCACCTCCAACTTACGTCTACAAGTCACCTATCGTTTCCATTTTATGAGTAACCAGTAGTGTTTTCGCTCCCATTCGAGCGGCGGCTGCACATGCCTCTGTTCCAGCATGACCTCCTCCAATAACAATAACATCATAGAAATCATTTGTCGTGCTATTTCATTGAGTAAACGGTAAATTGAGATTGCATCAGAAAATATTCGAGTGACCGAACCTGAATTTTCGTAAATATGAAGAGCGAACTTGGTAACTAGCTGATTTCACGGTCTTTATGAACACCGCATTTAAATTTTTATAATAAAACATTCTTCAGTCATAGCACATTAGGAAGTGATTCTTGGTGCGAAAAAAATTGTATTTTTCTTTACAGCCCCGCGTGCGGCGTTTGTTATGACATTTTGTAAAGTGACACTTAAATTTCGTATAAAAACGTCAAACTGTTTTTCATATGGGATTGCCATTTTAAACATAAGGAAGGCTATCCGTACGACATTCTGCAGACAAACTTTTTGATCCTTTCTATTTTGATGCTATTGTTTAAACGTAGGATCCGAAGGATTTTTACAATTATCGTCAATTATCGTTTTACAACTGGGCGTTGAGTTATTTTTAGTTAAAAGAAATTTATTAGAGTGAGTCCCAGTCAATAAAACTAAGTTTTCTACACTGTAATACTTCTGAATGCTGCTATGACTCTTTCGACACTCTTACGCTATAGATTGTAAGCCACATAGATTTGCTGTCTCGCACTTTTAAATTTGACAGCAAATTATATAGCTTACAACCTTATAAGGTGCTCCTTTAACAAGATGAAAGAGAGCGAATCTCAGTCAATAAAACTTAGTTCGTTGAAGGCAATGTCAAACTTTTGTATGGAAATTTTGCCAATGACCTTCACTGGTTGACTTTACTTAACTGGTTTTCTGCACACAAACTGGTCAGGTTAAACAGTCAATAAAGAACGTATAGAGAGAGGATTTTAAGCTCAGCTATCGAAACTTCTTTTGTAGAAATCTTCTGCGTTTATTTCAAAGTCCAGTTTGCGCCGATTAATTTTGTACGAAAATATGATCTAACTTTCAGCAAGACAAGTTAAAGTTCTTTCATCATAGATCTGAGTCAATGTTACTTGAGCTGTCGAATTTCACAAAGCAGAACGACTATTTCTACTTTGTGAAACAGTGTCAAAGTGACATCTCCGAACCGCTATTCGACACAGATCTATAGCACTCTATAAGGGAGTTTTAGATAGCGATTTCAGACCAATTTAACTAAACTTGTCTCGGGGACTGCTGTCAAAATACATGAAAGAAAAGACGAAATGAGGAGAGAGAAATTCAAAGTATTCTGTCCTCTCTCAATTATTCATAAGATATAATTTGCACAGAAAAAAGGTTCTCTGTTTAGAAAAGAGACCAATCAGTGAGAGATTTGTCATGTAATTTTTTTTCCAATTTTTCCTTCATTTACGTGAGCGATTTCTCACGTACGAATGCAAAATGGAGTTCCAACAGAGCAGCCAGGGCCCTAAAACTGAATATCTACTAGGGCTCAACGTGTTTTTTCTACATAAATCGGGTAAATCTTATCCGATTTTCAAAGTGCTTTCTTTTCCTGAAAGGCGATCAAAATATTGATTACGAGATTGAATTTGGCCAAATTCGGTCGAAAATTTTTGAAGCTATTTACGCTCAAAAAAGTGGTCACAAACGTAGTTTTTTGAAGATCGATGAAACTTTTTGACTTATATCTCTGCGAAATTAGCACCAAAATCGCTCAAGGTTTTGAATGAAAGATGTGGACATCAGAAAACATGAAAATTATATTTGTGAAAATATGTTGAGTGGTTCGGGCTGTTGTGCCTTTAGTATTGTCAAACTCACGCTACGCGACCCTACACCATTTTTGGTGGTTTTTCGTGAATATTCCTTCAATGGTTAGATTTTTTGTGGACTGATGTAGAGAAAACATATGAAGGGACCCGTACGTATCAGAATAGATGCGGCAAACAGGTCGACCTTTGGACCGACCTACGGTCTTCAGGAGAAAGGCAAAAATATTTCCATCCATTTTCTCTACAACATAGTGAAAAACCATTTTTTTGTCTAGGGCAGACCTTGAGATCGACCTAGGGCCATAAGTAAATGCCTCGGACACATACTTCCATATACAAAATGTTTCCCTCAACTTTCTCTGCAACATAGCAAAAAATTTATTTTTTGGCTAGGGCCAACCTTAGAACAGACCTTAGAACAGACCTGAGACTCACTTTAGCCCTAATCACAGGCACCGGGAACAAATTTGTTTTTGAATATAATTCGGTACTCGATTACCTCTCAAATAGAAAAAGAATCAACAAAATCAGTTAGTATTTATCCAATTTATGTAAGCAAACACGTTGGGCCCTAGTAGAAACTCAGTTTTAGGGTCCTGACTGAGTCCAAGGGTTTCTAATCAAAAATTTTTCTGCTATAAAACGGGAGACAGTCCTAGACCTTTCGATCAAGCAAAATTTGAAAATCGGAAGAGATTTACTCGAGTTAAAAGAGCGCTAGCAGAAACTCGATTTTAGTACCCTAGCTAGGGCCCAATCTCAAAAAAGTTTTTTCTACAAATAGTAGGGCTTTCATAGACCCGTCGATTAAAAAACAATTATGAAAATCGATCTCCTTGGCGGGCGATAGGAGGACAAGGAGGAGGGTGGACCTCACGCCGAAAGGTACTTAATGGTCTATAAAGTTTGATGATGATGATGATGATATGAAAATCGGAAAAGATTTATTCGAGCTATGTACATAAAGCATGTAGGGCCATAGCATAGACTGGTTCTTAGTGCCCTAGCTAAGTCCAAGGACTCAAGTTTAAAAAGTTTCTTCCATAAATTGTCGGCCATGCCCAGATCTTTCAAAGAAAAAAAAACTTTATGACGACCGGAAAAGATTTACTCGAGTTATACAAAAAATATATAGAGCCCTAGCAAAGACTCGTTTTTAGTACCCTAGCTAAGCCCAAGGACTCAAATTTAAAGAAGTTTCTTCCATAAATTGTCTGCCATGCCCTTCGGCCGACAGTGCCAGATTTAATCCCATAAAAGATATTTCGATTACCTTTCAGGGGAAAAAAAAGTTTTTGAAAATCGGTTGAGTTTACTCAAGTTATCGCGGTGACAGACGGACGGACGGACAACGTTTTTATTGTTGATTCGTCATCTAAGCACCAGGATCGATGCTCTCCACCTACTCCCAGGTCAAAATTGGGCTGGTTACAAACGTCGTGGCAAACGCATAAGATCCTTTTTCGAAGAACTTCGTTCTTCGTACGGGTCTAAAAATAACAAGTCTATTCAAGACAAAAGTTAAGAAATGTGTACGGAGTTCACGATGGCATCTGAAATGGTTTTCCATCCTAAACGTATAAGTACGGGCCCTAAAAATGAGCGTGTCTTGTGTCCTGCCCTGTGACGTGTTTTTTTTTGTATAAATCGGGTAAATTCTACCTAATTTTCTTGATTCTGTTTGCTAGTTGAATGCCCAATTATATTCAAGAAAAATGTTGGATTCGAGGTTGTAAAAAAATTGATAGGAAAGTTTTCGCCCATATGGAAGACTTCTTCAAGTCAAGTCAAGTCAAGATGGCGGTGAGTGCGCACGTGGTTTGTTTTGCTCTGAGTAAGTTTTATTTATTTTTTTGCCAGTTTCGCGTTTCGGTTCATAATTTCTAAGATGCAATATAAATTAAGGTATGTTGTTGCCATAATCTTTCGAGCTACACAGATTTGCTCAAGGAATATCTCAATTTTTCAATTCCACAAAATTCTCAGTTCCGATTGTTTTTGTTTCGTTTCTTTTGAACCTCTATTGGATATTATCGCTTCTATTATGGTTACCATAGGGCTTCCCACTGCCCCAACAATATTTTATCAGGTTTGCATCTCAATTAAAGTTTTCATTCTCATTTTCAAACATCGTAATGGTGACATAACCTCAATGCTGCCGCGTTTTTCGGATGTTATGTTGTTCTAATGTGAAGCAATCGATGTTTTGTTGTTTCGTTGTTTGTTATTTTGAAATGCAATTTCAAGTCAATGTGATTTATAATTACGGATACGGGCTTCGCTATTCGCATAGCTATCGCTTTGGCAAAATATGGATGAGCTTGCGCATAGCACTTTAGGCACGTGTGTTAAGTCCCCATTGAGGCTTGTACTTCCGGTGCGGTTCGGCTTACCAGGCCGTCCCACTGTATTCACAAGCGATCAGGCAATGTAAAAAGGTTGGTGGTTTGTTTATTGGAAGTCTAAACGTGAATGGGGGTTTTCGGTGTCGCAAGAATGAAATGGTAGAATTGGCTGAGGATTACGGTGTAGATATCTTAGCATTGAGCGACATTAGAACTAAGGGACAGCGAGAAGAGCAGGTGGGCGGCTATAAAGTGTTTTTGTCTGGTGTTTTTGTCTGGCGTTCAGTCTGGTAGGGCAAACTGGGGAGTTGGAATGGCTATCAAGCAGGAATTAGGAAAATTTGTCTTGAATGTTCGCTGCGTAAATGAAAGGATTATGTGGATATCTTTTAAGTTAGCTGGGGGTATTTATCGGCTGGTTAGTGTTTATAGCCCATGCGAGGGTAGCAATGCTGGCGACCTCGACGCCTTTTACGAGCAGTTAGGAGATGTTGTGGCAAAAAGGCGAAGTGAGTGTGTGGTTTTGTTGGGCGATTTTAATGCGAGGATAGGGAACAGTAAAACCAATGCAGGTTATGAAAGGGTGGTAGGCAAATTCGGGGAAGATACTTTGAACTCAAATGGGAAGCGGTTGTTAGATTTCTGTGATTTCAATGGGTTAGCAGTAACCAGCTCTTTCTTTAAGCACAAATGGATCCACCGGTACACTTACGTCAATGAAAGTTGGGATCATAAGTCAATAATTGATTACGTAATTATAGAACAGGACAAGAGGCAGGAAATATGTGACACGCGTGTTTTCAGGGGTTTCACTGTCAGGCTAAAAGGAAGAAAAAGGTAGTTCGCAGATTTCGCGTAGGAAAGTTCAAGGAGGAGGAAGTTAGGGCTCGTTTCATGGCAAAGTTCACAGAAGGTTTTGAGGGGCTTCCTTCGGACTGCGGGGACATCGAGGCTGAGTGGGCAAATTTTAAGGAATTTGTTTTGAGTGCAGCTGAGGAATGTCTGGGTAGTGTCTCTAGCGGAGGTAGGAACAAAAGGACGGGTTGGTGGAACGCCGATATCAAAAAGGCTGTGTTGGAGAAAAGAAAGCTTTATTTGGTTTGGTTACAGGATAAAACGGATGAGAAGAAAGGAGCTTACAGGGCTTGTAGTCAGGCGGTTAAGGCTCTAGTTAAAGAAGCAAAGGACCTCGCGTGGAAGAGGTTCGGAGAAGAATTGGAAGAAGCAGGTCAAGGAAAGGGTAAAAAATTCTGGTCGACGATTAAGGATATTAGGCGTGGTGGTGAAAAGGAGGGCTGCGGTAGCATTTTGGGTAAAGATGGCCAGTTAATTACGGATAAGGGAGAAGTACTGGAAACCTGGCGTGATTACTTTCAGGATCTATTTGCATCTGTCAATCCGGTAGTGGCACCTGACAGAAATCAGTTTGCTAACTGGGAGGGTGAGGAAGGAATTACATTAGAGGAGGTGACACGAAAGGTCAGCAGGCTGAAGGCAGGAAAATCCGCAGGTGTAGACGAAATTAGGACAGAATTTATTAAGAATAGCGGGTCTGGTGGGATCCAATGGCTTTGTAGGATTTTTAATTTAGCCATGAAGTCCTCAGTAGTACCCGCTGACTGGAGCTTCGGTGTTATTGCTCCGATCTTTAAGAAGGGCAACCGTAAAGTTTGTAGCAACTACAGCGGGATTTCACTTTTGAGCGTGGTCGGAAAGGTTTATGCTAGTGTGCTAGTAGATCGGGTTAGGGTTATAGTGGAAGAGGTTCTGGACGAGGCTCAGAGTGGTTTCAGACCTCTGAGAGGGTGTCAGGATCAGATCTTTTGTCTTAGGCAGGCTATAGAAAAGCTCTTGAGAGGAATATTGATCTGTACTTATGCATCATCGACTTGGAAAAGGCATTTGATCGGGTACCGAGGCAAAAGCTGTTCGAGGTGCTTAGCGAATACGGGATTAATGGAGGTTTATTGGGCGCCATTAAAAGCATCTACTCAGGGAGCAAGGCTGCGGTAAGGATAGATGGTGAAATTAGTGAGGCTTTCGAGGTTAATGAGGGCGTTCGTCAGGGTTGTTGTCTCTCTCCTCTTCTGTTCATAATTTTCATGGACAAAATCATCAAGCAGGCCAATTTGCAGGGGAATGTGGAAATTGGGGATGTAATTATGAAAATCCTGGCCTATGCGGATGATTTAACCCTATTAGCAGATAATGCCGATGATTTGCAGAGGGGGATTGACTGCCTGAATGTAGCATGTGAGGAGTACGGGATGAAGATAAGCGTCGGCAAAACAAAGGTTATGCATGTTGGCAAATTTAGGAAAGACGTATTGTGCAGTTTAAATGGG
The DNA here is from genome assembly GCA_029228625.1 of Pseudolycoriella hygida. Taxonomy (NCBI): domain Eukaryota; kingdom Metazoa; phylum Arthropoda; class Insecta; order Diptera; family Sciaridae; genus Pseudolycoriella; species Pseudolycoriella hygida. The sequence continues at coordinate 22,897,566 of CM055404.1, forward strand.
GAGCAGTTGGAACAGGTTTCTGAGTTTAAATATTTAGGAGCCATGTTTTCAGAGGATGGCAAGTTAGTTAGGGAATTTGAGGAAAGGAGGAGGATGGGAAATGCAGT
>CM055404.1:22898172-22909839 GCA_029228625.1 Pseudolycoriella hygida
AGAAGTTAGGGGGCTTTCACTGGGCGAGCAAACCATCTCCTTGGCAGAGGATAGAAGGGTATGGAGGGGGGTGGTCAATGACCACCGGGTTGCGGCTTAAAGACCCCACACCGGAAGGTATAAAAGGTCTATAAAGTTTGATGATGATGATGATGATGATGATGATGGAAGACTTCTTTCGATTTGTTTTAAATACAAGAGGAGAATCAAGAGTTTGTGCAACGTTTCGTTTTAGCTCGTTCTACCGAAGATCCGAGTTGCATGCGCATGCACAAAACACAAACAAATACGTGAAAAGAGAGATAAAAGAGTTTAAAAACCTCACCCTAAATTGGAGGGTTTTTTAATGTTGCCTTTTGGTCAATTTCCAATTCAATAAATTGACTACGAAAACTATGACATATTCATGTCGATTGGAAAATCCAATGGAATGAACTGGAACTCGTCAACTCAGATATGGTTCCGGATCCCGCCGTCATGGTCTCTGGGTTTGATCTACCCCGCACAATCTGGTCTAGATGGAACTGAATTCAATCGAATCACACGTAAGATACTAGAAGAAGCCTCAAATTATTCTTAACGCAGGAATGACACATACTGCAGAAGCGACATGTTTTTGATCTTCAAACATTTAGCACTAGCGTTCTATTGCAGCCTAAAACTCGAGACCGATGTCATTCGTCATCCCCAAACGAGCAGTAGTTAGCCCATTAAAATCTCATCTAATATCCGACACCTCACTGCGAAAGAGTTGGTGCCTAGCGGAAAAATATTCAAATGTCTTTTTGACGTAGAAAGTGGAACCATGACGAAATAATGGCGAAAATATTAACTATAATTTTGCAATTTCCAGCAATAATTTTTGTCGAATAACTTTTAACTTTCTGTGTTGAAACATTTTTCGGATAATTAAAATTAGATTTCGAACATTTATATACCATAATAGACATTTACTATACATTTACTCTTATTTTTTACTATAGTAAATTTTAATCGTGTAAGAAATAAGCCAACCAATCACAGCAAACTAATATGACGGCATGATTGCTATGATTGGTTGGCATATGTGATCTATACTTATACTAATAAAGCACACATAACATTTTCTATGGAATTGGCTACCAACTCGTTTTTAACCTGTTTTTACCTATATTCTTGAAGGGTAAAAGAGAGAGTTAACAAGCTGGAAATTCGTAATCATCCCTGCAATGAAAACCTATTTATTCGGCGAAATGTTTTCGTAGAGGTTCATTTGATAAGTGTTAAGTGTAGTCGACTGAATTAGATTGTTTTCGTGGTCTTTCGTGTTTTGTGACAATGTTTCAAAAAATCGTCAAATTTTGGCTACTAGCAACTCTTTGGTTACTTGGTGGTGAATCGATGTCAATAACGAGAAAATCCAACATCACAATAACGAGAAAACCTCCGCAAAATTTAACAAAACTTTTACATGTCAAAAATAATTGTGGAAATTTATCGTCAACTGTGTTAACCGATGTGTTAGGAGCGGCCTTTAACTCCAGATATATGAGTATCAACCCACCAGCAAATTTCGATGAGGATTATGAGGACCATCCTCGTGTGAATAAACGGAGCTCGGAATTCGTTCAGTCGTTTGTTGTTGAAGATACATACGCAGTGGATATTAGTGAAAAACCTGCCTGGGAGTTGAGTCATGGAACTAATGAACGGGAAGGACATGTTTTAACAAAAGGTATCAACCAGTACAAAGACATTACGACGATGGGTTCTGAGCGCTTAAAGAGAGAAGTTCATCGAGCGAGCAAGGCAACACAAAACGAACGTCCTTGGGAATGCCAAGCAAAAATTAAATGGACCGATTTGGGACCTGACTATTTTCCACAATATTTGCGTCATGTTGAGTGCACCAAGAAGAAATGCTGGTACAACCATTACACCTGTCAACCTCGTTCTTTTACCGTTAAAATCTTGCGTCGACGAAATGGACAGTGTGTTAAAGCGAACAATCTTAATCGAATTACAAACAATGGCTTACCAGGAGAGTTTAAAAAACTGTGGGTGTGGGAAGAACGGGCTGTAACATTTTGTTGTGATTGTGTCGCCGTTTAAATTCTTTTTATATTAATAGCCAAGAAGAATTTAATAATAAAATTTTCTGTAATTAAAATTTTGTTGTGTTTTATTATAATGTACACCCACCAAATTCCACATTGTTTTATTTCCGTTTTCAAGTTATTTCCCCTTTTCTATGATTTCCCAATTTCAAGTCATTTCCGATTTTTCTATATCTCCCCAACTTAACATCATTTCCCGTTTTTCTATTATCTCTAAACTCAAAGTCATTTCCCATTTTTTATTATTTCCCAACAACAAGTCATTTTCTATTTTCTATCGTTTCCAAACTGTTGTCCTTCAAGGTGATTGCCCGAGAGTCGAACGTCGACCAAATTTCCCGTTTCCATTTAGAAGCTCGAGCGGACTTCCCGGTATCCATTTTTTCGGCTCTAAGATTTCCCGGTATCGCTAGTAGCGAAGCTATTTTGGCAGTCACTTCGCTAGCAGCGACTAGCGATCCGCTAATCAGTCAACTAGTGGACCCATTCCGCTAGTCGCTACTTCGCAATTGTACGAACTCGAATTATTTGAAATTCAAATTTCCACAGTATTTTATTAGTGCAGCCAAAATTCGACTAGCCAAAATCCCGTGGAAATCGTCGTCTTAAAAAAAATTTTACATATGACGACTGAACGTCCGACATATGTAACTGCCGTGTTACACCTAAACTACACAGCATCCCAAAAATTCTATTAGACGAAAGTACACAGTCAAAAGGGGATGAACCTTTTCAACGACGACGACGTAAGTGAAAATCCTTGTAAGTGCACGTTGACTGTGACTTCGGCAATTATATAAATACAGAGTTTGACTAACTTTTCCGATGTAGGGAATTGTAAAGTACAGCACAGTTGTACTGTGTAGCAGTGAAAGATTGTTCAGCTTTTCGGAATATATTTTTCGGTCAAACCATGAATACTTTATACCATTAGCGAAGACTAGCGCGCTAGTTTTTGAAAAGCTTCGCTACTAGCGACTAGCGTCTCTAATATTTTTCGATTTTAGCCTTAGTGTCGCTAGAAAAATTGACTAGCGAGCCCAACCTTGGTAAATTGCTTCCTTCCCTACTCACCGAGTTCCAGCGGTAAGAAGATTGGCTGACAAAATGCTCTTTGGCTGGGTCTCACTTGTCTACGACACGACAGATACGTCTAACCTGTAAAAAACCTTTTTTTTTTGAGTATTCCGAGTAGATTAAATCGAATTTGCTTGAACATGACTCCTCATCTTATGAAAGTTTCATTCAATTTTCGTAAAACCAGCATTTTCTCATTTTTTTGCATATTTTGCTTTTGTGCACGCCTTATATTCAGTTGCCTCCATAGACACTTTTCATCAGTGACTCATTTGGAATTTTTTTTGGCCGGTGGCCCCACACTTTTTGGCATTTTTGTTTTTTGGACCACCCTAATACACACATGCATGGAACGCTAATAAAATAGGACTATTGACTGACTAATGGATGATTTATTATTTATTTATTTATTCACCTGCACATAGATAGACCCTTTATTTGCTTAGAATAATGTCTATAAAGTGGTGACCGTTTTTAAACCTGTACGAAGGTCATTGGAATTTGTATTGTGGTTCAGATCAACATGAAAACTGCGTTGTTTTAGGGTGTCGAATGAAAGAAATCGTTTATTTGATTCTCTAAAGGATCTTAAGTTCAGAAAATTGACTTAAAATACGAAATTGTGTCGTAGAGAATTTTTTTAGTAAAATTATGGTTCTCATTGGTCATGGATGGTCAAGGTTTAAAGATTTTCAAAATTTGTTAATTCGTTGAAATAAGTAAAGTAGTGGTACGAAGTATGTGGGGGTTATGCGTTTACCAAGACGATCGAATTTCGATCGCAAAGTTGTTGGGATACTGTTTTTAGGTCTCAATAGATGAAATCTACAAAAAAAAATTCTGTCTGTCCGTACGTTCGTCCGATAACACGATTACTCGAGTAAATCTTCACCGATTTCAAAAAATTGTTTTTCCTTTGGAAGTTTGTCGAAAAAGTTATGTCTGTTTCGAAAATGCCCAAAATCGGGTAAGAAAACTCGCGAAGGGAAAGCTACTACCTTTGTGTTCATCAATCTGGTATTGTTGCACCTTTTTTGACATAATATCCAAAATCCATGCCATTAGGTCGGCGTCGGCTTATGTCAAAGTATACAAAATTTCCTGATGAAATTCATAATCTGTCAAGCGACGAAAAATGATTAGCTTGTCAGCTCATGTAGTTTGTCATGAAATGTCGTATACTTTGACATCGCGCAAGAAGTAGTGTGGATTTCACTAAAATTACTTTATACCAACCAAAGATTATAGGAAAATTTAAAAAATTGGCTGTTCAGAAATCTTTAAAACTCTTCGTCCTCTTTAACTCATGAAGTAACATCTTTACCTAGGCGAACAAGTTGATAAAGACTTCAAAAATAGGTTCAGTGAAATTTTGTGGTCACTTTTATATAGTTTTTGATAGAGGTGAGCGGGTCGACCTTTTTTCCAAATGAGACCCGAACAAAAATTAAAATTCAAACCCGACTCGAACCGAGCCCGAAACTTTGACCCCAACTCAAACTTTTTTAAAAATATTTCATTCAAAATGTTTTTTTAAATTCAATTTTGAGAAAATAATTGATTGATCCGAAAAAACGTAAATGAAAACCCGACCCGACCCAACAAAAAAATAAATTCCGATCCGACAACTTGATTCGGGTTCAGGTTAGGTTTTGAATCGAGTATCAGGCGGACCGCTCACATCTAGTTTTTGATACTGTTCGGGAATAGGATATGGAAATTTGTCGAAACTGAAGTACGACTTTTGACTTTTAAAAAGTCAATTTTTTGTAATCTTATAATCTTTGGTAAGTATAAAGTAATTTTTCGCGAAATTTTTGAACTTTTGTCAAAAATGGTTCCACAGTACTAGATTTATGAACACAAAGATAGCAGTTTTTTTACGGGGCGCCGCAGAAAACAAGGTTCGTGAAGGTCGGTGAAGCTTTTTCTCCTCGAAAGAGAAACCATCAGAAAAAAAAACAAAATTTAGTGAAAATCTGTTAAGTTCTTCGGCCATAGGGTCTACAAATTTGGGCTTACTCGGGTTTCTCTACTGTGTAAGATAAATGGCAGATTTGCAAGATAACTTCGTTGATATGAAGTGGAAGGTTGAGAGGCGGTGAGGTATGTATTGGTATTATGTAAGAAACGGTTAGGTAGGGGGTTGTAAGAGTAATGAAGTGGGTGGTTAGGATACAATTGGGAGTTGTTTCTCACCCACAAGCGACAAGTTCAAAAAAAGGTTTGCACAAATTATAAAGCATTTAAACCATCTTGAGATTAAATTTTTTTTTGGAATAAATGGAATAAATTTATTTATTCCATTTATTACATTTTTCAACAAAAATTCTTTGAAGTTTTGAAAAGTGGGTTTTTTCACTTTTTGACACATTAGTATGGTTTGTTGTGTGCGTTGCCATCAAAATCAAGTCTATTTGAGGTTTTGACGAATTTGAAAAAATTATCATTTATTCCATTTATTCCATAAACCGCAGAAGTGCGTCACCCCTCGCGTATTATATACGCCGTCGACGTATTATATACGCCGTCGACGTATTATATACGCCGTCGACGAATTCTATATACGCCGCCGACATATTATATACGCCGTCGACGTATTATATGCGCGGTGAGTATATTATGAACCTTATTTAAGTATTGTATAGTATGCCATACGTAACGAACGCGGTATGAGCTCAGATAATACGTGGACGGCATTCGTAATACCTGCACGATGGATAAAATACGTCGGCGGCGTATATTATAAACACAATTCCTACGTAGCTTGTAGATATTTTCCCCATTGCTTATGGGTTTTCTTTGGTCTACATTCGAATAGTTTTTGATACAGTCGTTTAGTTCGTTGGAGCGAATCGTACGGGTCTGGGTAACTCGTGTTTCATTTGAAAAATCAACATCACAACAAAAAATTAACATTCCAAATCACGCATCTGAATACGAATGCACATTATAAAGAGATTTTATTCCAACAACGTCTCACCTGTATGTCCATTGTCCATATGGCATTCCTTCAAAAATACTTAAATGCGTCTAATAAAGTAGAATTACAGCGTACATTGAAAAAGAATTGCATTAATTTGTAGTTGAAACTGTCATATATAATTTTTTTTTGAGGAAAGTGCCCTCAACTCAACCTCAGAAGCAGAGTAATTGCTGTTCATGAACTTATTGACTCCCGCATTCTATTTCCTTATGTTGCTGACGTGTAGACGAACCGTGATTTTCAAACCGGTTTCTTCGACGGTTTACAAATGAAACGAAAGAAGATAGTGAAATGGATTTTTTGTACAAAAACATCTACGCTGTTATGCAGAAAAATCAAAACCACAAATAAAAATTCATTCATTCCGAGTCGCGTGTTGATAGTGTAAACACCTCATAGGTATTCTGTTAAAGTGCAGCTCGATTGTATTTAATAATAATTTGGTGGTTGAAAGATTATCGTCTGATTTGCAAGATAATAACTTAACGGAAAAAGAATACAATTTCATATTCACTTATGACTCGGCGACCGGTTAGTGGTGTTTTAGATTTGTTAAGGTAATTTTTGTTACACTACTGATGAGTTTGACCCAGTGAATGAAAAACGAATTGATTGTTTGTTAAAATAGGAAAAGCTAATAACCCATTGGTGTTGAATTTAAATAAAAGTATAAAAAAACAAAAAAAGTATTGCATAAAATGTCCGAAGAAAGCTCTAATAACATTGCTATTTGGGTTGGTGGTACAATCTGTGCAGCGGTGGGACTAGCTGTATTTTTGTATTTTTTGAGGTACGTGTTAGAGAGCGTAGTTTACGTATATTTTTGTTTGTTCATTGTCATCATTAAAAATTCATTGCCATAAAAATACTAAATAGTCACTTAACTTAGAGGACGCAAAAAGTTCGCCTTTCAATATAACAATTAAAGTCATTATGTTTTTGGCGCTTTTAATGCACAAAAGAATCAGTTTTTTGTTGTTTTTTTTTGTAAAAAATACTCTTTTGTTCAGACGTCTCACGATGAGGTTGTTGAAAGTCATCAAATTAAACCCACCAATCAGTCAACAGCTTCATTTATTTCCAAAATTTACTTGCTAATCACTAATGAAAACATACAAATTTGCTGGAAAGAAACAATAATCACTTCTTATTAACACTTTCGGCTCGTGCCATTTTCATTCCAATTTATTAGTACAAACTCAGAGAGTGAAAGCGGTCATAGCGCCGGGTGTGTACAATTCATCAGGATAAAAAAATCAAGAATTGAGGGTTGGGTTCAAAAATTCTGGAATAATTTTGGGGATGATAGGATGAGCTCTCGTTAAAGGAGTCACTTACGGAATTTAGAGAAGCCCCATTAACTTAAGGTCGTTTGCAGGGTATTGAAGCTCGTCGCAGGTGTAAGGGTAAGGTGAGGGGCAAAGTCAATGCACATGGTTTTATGCATCGTTCCAATTTCTGTATATTTTCACGTTTTCCCGTTCCTTTGTCCTTTACATCAGACTATAGAGCCGCCGTTCTAGCCGCCGCTGACACTTTTCGGTCCAGCCGAGCCGCCAGCCGACAAGATATAGAAAATACGGCTTTAGTTTACAATGGAGAAATGTTAAAAAAAAAGTTATTGGGAAAATGACTGTATCCAAGTTTATAGCACATCATAACTAAATAAATTGGACCCGTTCTTACAAAGACATTTCGCTATCATAGCGCTTTGGCAAAGATAGTACTCCCAGATAACACAGATCACATTTTTAATGTGGATGCGCACTGAATGTATATTAAATGTGCGAAATTCAACGTTGTTGAGAATATGTACTTAAAATGTACAAAAAATGTGCCTGTAAATTATTGCACTAGATCACAAGTACATTTTTCGCACATTTTATTGTTTCGTATAAAATTAATTTCAAATAACAATTAAACAATGAAGATGATACAATAATTTGATGCAGCATCAACATGAGCAGGGATATAAAACCTTTTTGTAAATGTACAACCGCTACAGTGTGTTCGATCAAATAAATTCAAATAACACTCTGTGTAGTTTGTTTAATTTTAATTTACTAACTTTTACTCCATAACTCCATAACTTTTTATCTCAGTAGAAAAAAAGTACATTTAATGTACTTTCTATAATTTCGTTCCAATTTTAGTATATATGTTCTGCCGAACACACACTTTAACACTTTATACACCAACACATAAGTATCCGGTGCCACAATTGGCAAAGCTCATAATCCCGAGCGCCTTGGGTTCTAGCCCCGCAAAAGGCAGAAATTTTTCTAATAAAAATAAATGAGAGCTTGGCATAAAAAAATATGTAGATGGAGGACGTAGCGATCATCAGAATAAGAAAAACCGATATAGAAAAGTCGGAAAACTAAATTAAATTTTCCTTTCTTTTCTTACATAACATTATATGTACATGAAATGTGCTAGTAATTCACACTAAAAAGTACATTAAAGGCACATTAGTTGTGTATTCAAAGTGTTTTAAATGTACATTAGATGTACATGTAATTCACATTTAATGTACATTAAATGCACTTCACGTTCCAAAGAAAAGATGGAACGGTAAGGGCGCTTTTTAATATACATGAAATGTCCTGGAACTGGAGCACATTAAATAGGATGGCACTTTATGTACATTTTGTGGGGACTGTTATTGTACTGTACATTGTACTGAGAATTATTCTGTGAAACAGGCTACCTCATCAATAACGAAAGGCTACCTGTTGAAAAATTAATGTTTATCTACAATTAAGTCTTCAAGTGTCTTTAGCACTTTGAAAATTACAGTTTTGCCTAGGTGACAAAGTACGCAATATTTGCAACTCAATTCAATTCTCTCAACTGAACAATCAAAAGATAATTCTCAATTTTGACAAAGACTTCAATACAGCAATAATTTTCTTGATGTTGGGAATTTTCTTGGGTCATGAAATCGATAACCCAAGAAAATACCCAACGTAATGAACCAACGGCAGAGAAACACCAACCACACAAAATAATTTTCTTACTTTGTGCTAAGTAGTGGAATTTTCCACTTCCAGCCGCCGTTTTAGGCCGGCCTAAGCCGTTTTTTCAGCCGCAGCCGACCCTCTTATTTCGGCTAGCCGCCGCCGACGTTTCTCAATCGGCTCTCATGTCTGCTTCACATTTTGTCAATTTTCTAGTCGTATCTCTTACATTCTGTCTATTTTTCGAGGCGAATGGATTTAAATCTTTAATCCTTAGGATTACGAGACCCTCGCTACTCTCGTAATTTTTACCATTCGTCATCTCTATAGCGCCAAATTGTTGCTGTGTAGTAACAATGAAAATAATTGTTCTACAGATATGATCCATGTTTCGATTGGACAATAACAGAATAAGTTACAACTCCCCTTTTCTCTGAGTATCCTTAAATTGAGATATTCCAACTTAGATTGATGCGTACGGGGTGGGTAATGTGACTAAATTTTTTTGACGATGGATTAAAATGTTACTTTTACGTTTCACAAGCATGTAAGTAAGTACATGTAAACACTATGTAGCTGCGGGTCTTTTTAGCGTTGCTGTTGATGTTGATCCATACTAAATTAAGAGAACAGATTTACTTTGCTAACTTTGTGCATCTGATTGTGCTGTGATTGTGTTTGCATTCCAATTCAACTAAAAATGTCAAACGACATTCTAGGAATTCAGTTGTTAAAAGAAACATTAAAGAAAGTAAAGTCCAAATAAAAGACGTTCTTGAAATCCATTGTAGGGCAAACGCACCAGTTATCTGCCATGTAGTAGTCTCCGGCCAAATCATAGTTTCTCTAGTAAGCCACCACTTTTTGCATTGAAATATGACCAGTTACTGGTGCTGACCGGAGACTACTACATGGTCGATAATAGGTGCATTTACCCTATATGTTCAAAAGAAGTAGGTTTTTTTACTCATCAAACATCAAACAACATTGAACAGAAGAGAACTTTAACACACGAAAGTGTAAAACGAAATTTCTCTTCTGTTCTTTGTTGTCGTCCCGTTTTTGCTTATGTGATAAAAACGAATGCACACTTGTCACGAAGAGTCTCCGTGAACCTCGACGACAAGTGTACAACATTTATTCTATGTGCGTGAGAGTGCGTTGGTGTCAAATAATGAGCAAATGAAAAGCAAATGCAGGAGGGTGGCAGTTTTTGTTTTAATTTGTACAACACCCCAGGGGTATGACACCTCCATATAAATCTTATTGAAACCATAACCTCAATTTTTTCAAATTCCACAACCCGTTTGACGTTTGTTTGTCAAATAAATGTTTGCAGTGAAGTTAGTGACGTTTTTCAATCAAATTTTGAAAAGCGCCATTCTGTCAATTTTGTTTGAAACATGACAGACGTGAAGTTGGCACAGTTTGCATAAATCACAATATAAAACTTTTAATTTTTTCAAACGTCAACCCGGCGGCGCTGATCGCACGACCATTTTTTTTGTATGGAGTGTCATAGGGGTGTTGCAACTGCAAGTAACTTCACGTTGAGTGTTACTTGTACAAATTAAAACCCCCTTAGCAAATGTTACTTAAATCAAACGTCAGGTCTGCACCTGACATATAGTCAAACTTATACGATACTATGAAGTATATAACTCGAAGTGTAGTACACTCGGGCAAGCCCTAGTGTATTGTAATGTACTAATAATAGCAGATTCTCCTGCTTACTAATGAAATGTTGCTGTATGGACAGCCTTTCATATTATCATTTAGTTTTTTACTTGAAATAATGCGTTTTATTTGGTTACACAAGTGTTATTTCTTTAAAAAAAAAGTTTCGATAACTGACATTGATTGATGGTATTTTTAATTTCAGAACTTAATGTCGAAAAAAATTCTTGAAATGTAAATATTTTCGTTATATTAAATCAATCCCACAGCCAATTTACTTGAGATAGAGTTTAGATGGTGTCATACTATTATTTGGAATTTCCGACCTCCTGTTCCCTGTAACTATCTCTGTGACTATCAGCCAAAGTTTTATATAAAAATGTAACCCATTTGACAGTGTTTCACATATCATCGCAAAGTCCACTAGGTGGCGTCTGAGAGGTTGTTTTACAGCTGATGTGAATTCAAGAAGAATGTACCGCAGGGACGATAATAAACAAGAAGCTAGACGATGAAGGACAATTTTAATGAGCAAACACTCTTTCCGTAGGTAGCATAAAGACATTAGTTAGTTTCTCTTACTCATACAACGCAACAGACTGATTCATTCAAATAATATTCGACTCTAATACCGAATGTAATCGAAAGCAGAAAAAATTGTACTTGCACTCACACATAAAAAATAACGAACTATAGTACATTGCTACTGTTCAATGAAGTAATGTAGCTGTTAAAAATTCAACACAAAAATCTCAAAAGCTATTAGAATGTTAATCTCAGAATGTTATGGTTAGAGTGTGTATTTTAACTCAACTTTTTGAACTTTCATCGGCTACGAAATTCCAGTTTTGGTCGATTGCATTTTCAAAAA
>CM055404.1:22920264-22940375 GCA_029228625.1 Pseudolycoriella hygida
TATTGAAGCATTTTCTTGTAATAAAGAGTTCTACGACCCCATGGCACTGTACTCGTAGGTGACAATTCATGTAACGCAGCGTCTCGAACCGTTTAGAGAAAGATGCATTTAATTAAGAGATTGAGAGCATCTGTATATCACTTTACTTCATCGTAAATGTTTATTACTCGGTTAAGTAACAAAAGAACTGTTTGAAGAGAAGAGACGTAGTGACGTGTATAATTCACCTCAAACAGGTAAATGTACTTTGTTGCATCACGACTTCTCGTAGAACAGAGAGGGCTTCAAGAACTCGTCGTCCTTTGCTAAATTACATGAAGTCAGTGAAATCAAATTTATTTTTTTTTTATTTTTATTAGATATTGTTGACTTAAGTTGCTCTACTTCAGACTTTGTTCGTAAATTTCTGTTGGAATCCCGAAGAAGTTCGTGTATTTACTTATATTTTTGTAGGAATCGTCTAGATACCAATCGTCTGTTGGAAATCCTATGCCAGTTATCTTTTCACTATAATCCCACAACCACGATCTCAATTCTGGATCGTCGGCATCTGGATTCACGTGAGCAATTTCAAAATTGCTAGAATAATAAAAATTAGTAAGTCAGTCTCGGCGTTCCCTATTCTCTCAAACCAAGAACTTTTTTCGTAAAGAAAAAGCTCAGAATTTTACTTACTCAATGTACACGCCAGATATATTTTGCAAATTGAAATCTAGAGCCGCATAGAGAGTATTCTGAGCGCCAGATTTTGCTGTCCGTAGAATGATTTTCGCAAAAATGTCTGTAATTCCTCTGAAAAGTAACGCGAATCTAGAGAGTACGGAAAAGAAAAATGTCAGGCGTTTCGGTTACCTGAATATTTCAAATAACAGCGAGCCTGTGATATGGCTAGTGTCCACGTGAAAAATGCCTGGATGAACTGAAGTGGCGGTAACACCGCTGCACGATAATCGATTGGATAACTCGTTGGTAAATATTAAATTTGCGAGCTTACTGTGGCAGAAAGCATGGAAGCGATTGTACGTTCTTTCGCTGTTCAAATTGTCTTTGTTAAACCGTACAAATCTATGAGCATGATGCGACACTGTCACTATTCGACTAGGCGTAAATTGTCTCATTCGCTTAATTAACAGCATAGTCAAAAGAAAGTGTCCGAAATGATTGACAGCCATATGCATTTCAAGTCCATCTTCTGTAAAACTCTTCTTAGCACACGTAACAGTTTCATTGTTGACCAGAATATCCAGCCTTGTTTCCTCTTTCAAAAATGTTTCGGCGAAAGCTCTTATTGATTTGAATGATGCAAGATTCAGGTGCATGGCTCTAATATTTGGATTTCCCGTCTTACTTTTTATCATCGCAGAAACAATTTCTCCTCTTCGTAAATCGGAACATGCCACAATGACTCTTACACCTCGTTCTGCCAGACCAATAGCAGTTTCTACTCCTATGTCAGATGTTGCGCCTTGATTGAGAGAAAAGTATATTACATTGGATGTGGCGGAAATCATTCATTGATGTGTCAATTTTGTGTTTGAAAATGTGTTTTTAAGCAACAAGCTTTGGAAACTATTTGCATATCCGAGCCGAAGGTATGCAACTACACGATTCTAAGCTGACTCCGAATGAATGAATGATTTCCAAGCATCAAATGTAAATAATTTTTTTGGCTGTACTATCCGGAAGTTGAGCATGACATGTAAGTTTATCCTCAAAGCTTTTAGGGGGAGAAGGAGATTCCAGAATCTCAAACGATATAACTAATTTTGAAAGTGGACATTAGGGACTGCGTCACACTTTACCTTTTCAGAGGTTTTTGCTGTCATCAGTTTATCATCAGTTTATTATCGGTTTATCAGTAGTTTTGGAAGTAGGGACAAAATTTGGCGTTACAGCACTTCACACAGCTGCCATAGCTAGCGGCGGCGACCACAACTTTCGTGATAAGGTAAAATCAATTAGTGTCAATCCATTTTGAAAAAAAGGAAACCAATTTTATAGAAAAAAATTTTCGGCGAAAAAAAATTTCTGGCGAAAAAAATTTTCCCTCCCCGGCAAAAAAAAATTTACGGCGGAAAAAATTTCTGGCGAAAAAAAAATTTTTCCGGCGAAAACCCTTTATTGCTGGCGAAACTTTTTCCCGACCAATTTTTGAGAAAAAAGTTTTTGGGCGAAAAAAAATCTTCTGGCGAAAAAATTTTTCGTCGAAAAAAAATGGTTTCCCGCGAAAAAAAATTTCTGGGCGAAAAAAAAATTGTTCCGGCTAAAAAAAAATTTTTTTCTGGCGAAACTTTTCCGAACCAATTTTTGGAGGAAAAATTTTTTGGCGAAAAAAAAATTCTCTGGCGAAAAAAAAATTTCTGGCCGAAAAAATTTTTTTTCCGGCAAAAAAAATTTACGGTGGAAAAAAATTTACCTTGGCGAAAAAAAATTCTTTTCGGCTAAAAAAATTTCTTGGCCGAAACGTTTTTTTCCGACCAATTTTGGAGGAAAAAATTTTTGGTTGGCGAAAAAAAATTCCGGCGAAAAAAAATTTCTGGCGAAAAAAAAATTTCGTCGAAAAAAAATTTTCGTTGAAAAAAAGTTTCAGGCTTCAGGCTAAAAATTCCTTTCACCAATCTTTCAAATTTCAAAATTTCCCCTATACATCGTGCCTCGTCCCAAAGGTTTTTGTATGGCGTTTTTTGAGTTTGTGGAATTCTTTTTTGGGGTGTGAGGACTGCGTCGCGCTATCCGCTACCGCTGCGGGTATGATACCCTTTCCGAGTCCGATCAATTTAAATCATCGAGTTAACGTGTTTACAGTCGGAAGACTTATACACTACACCATTTCATTCTCTTAACAATTTTTCAACATCTACAGTTGGAGAATAAAAATTTTTCTAACATTATGTGAACTCAATCCAATTCTTTCCCACAAGCGATTTAAATGTTTATAAAAATGTTGAGACACATACACATGTGCATGTCGTTATTATATTCATATTTGGTGTTAGCGTTGATGCCAAAGATGAATTGGATCACATTGGATTGAAACCACATAACTTTAGAAAAAATAATTTGCCCTTGCTGTAAAATGAAATGCTTTGATTAGAGTACCGTATATCTCGCACCTGTTACAATTGCTGTTTTACCATCGGCTCGATGTGCTTTCGAAAAGTTCTTTCCAGCCATCCAATTCCTGTGTAACGTAAAACTCGTTACTACTAATTCACGCAACAGTATAAATATTTACCGATAGTAAAGATACGTTAAGCTAAATACAATAATAGCAGCATACACTGCTTCCATGTTGATTTATTTGTTTTTCTCGGCTATCTATCTGTTGAATACTTGAATTTTTGAGAATGAAATCACAAAATAATTAAACAAATTCGAATAAGTGCCTTATTGCAATGAACGGCAAAGTCATATGGAAAATTGCAAAGTTACGTCCGACTTTCTTTTTGTATTTTATTACTCAAGTCACTGAGTTCTATTAAATTTGAGTTGTTGTCTAAAAACCGCGAAAAAATCCCGATTTTATTGCAGTGGAAACACACCTTTAGAGAACTTTATAGATCATTATCTTTGGATTCAAAGATATTTTAATATCTATTTAACGGTACACATTATCTACCACGGTTGCGTTATACTATAACACCCGACGCTAACAACAAGCGAGTCATAAGGTGAATGATTTAAATTCTATTGCAATTACTTAAAATGCACGCGATTAATTTAGCAGCCTTTATATAATATTCATTTCATTGTAAGTAATGTACTAAGAATATTGTGCAGTCACAATGAAAATGGACAGTTACTCCAAACTTTGTATTTACAATGTAAACCTACACACTTTTTAATTGAGTTTCGATTTTAATTGAAGGGCATTTTTTTGCAGAAACAGGAAGAGAACATGCAAGACGATGCGATGATATGATACGCCATCTGCATGGACTAGTTCGCCCCCAATAGAACAGTGTTCTGCAGTAACTGAGTGTGTTCATTGTGGTAACAATTGTCTGACAAAGATGGTACATAACACTTTCAAATAACCAAATTCTTCTTAAAAGTCTGATGTCATTCGGACATTTTCTGAAAATCTGATGTCCTACGGATATTTTAGCCTAATCGTATATTTCTAAAGGAAGTACTTTTGTCGTCCTTTTTTTTAAAAAAGGTCCAAAAGACAACAAATTTTTAACACCGGAAGAATTTGGTTATTTGGGACTGCCAACAGATAAGAGTAGACTAAAAAAATCAAATTACTATTTTGTTTCTTACGTGGTAGGTTCGATGGGTTCGTGGGGTGACAGTAACAATTTTTCGGCTTATTGAGTAAAATAATCGTTTACCTTGATTGATTGATTTTATTATGGGGTACAATAGTACAAATTACCAATTATTATTAAATGAACAATTATCATGGAAAATTTTGTCAATTGAGGACACTTAGGCCAGCTTCATTGGGCCCATTGTGCCAAACCCTATATTGTTGCTGTGGTTGCTGTGGTATTGATGTGTTAGATATTAGGTTGGTTTATTGCTGTGGTGATTTGATGTTGGGTGTTGTGTTATGTGTGTTCAGTGTTACTATTGAGGTATTCCCTCAATCCATTTACTTTCTGTAATAAAAGAAACAATATTAGCAATTGGTATTTTTCGGAATTCTTCCAGAGTAAGGTAGCCCTCCCAGCCATTTCACCCTTAATTTCTTGAGACCTGGACAGTGCAGCAGGAAATGCTTTGCTGTTTCTGGTACGTCTATGCACCTTCTACAGCTCGGGTCACTACTTAGTCCCATTTTATTCAGATGGTATCTTAGCGTGTTGTGGCCCGTTAGCATCCCTACTATCCACCTTATGTTTTTCCTGTTAAGTTTTAAGGGATCTTTGGTTGTATATGGATTACACCCGTCCAAGATCTCCTACATAACCTTAACCCTTCCCAAAGCCTCTGGAGTCTCTCGCGAGTCTTCCTTTTTATGAGTCCCGTTATCAGCCCAGGTTGAATGCCTAGGGTTGGTTCAGGTCCTTCAAAGGCCGTTTCGCTC
Organism: Pseudolycoriella hygida; assembly: GCA_029228625.1. Lineage (NCBI taxonomy): Eukaryota > Metazoa > Arthropoda > Insecta > Diptera > Sciaridae > Pseudolycoriella > Pseudolycoriella hygida. The sequence goes on from CM055404.1 coordinate 22,925,300, forward strand.
TCTCTCGTTGCCTAGAATACCTGAGTGTCCCGGAACCCTAGTGCCACTCTGCTTTCCAGCACCGATTTAGTCGCAAGCTTGTATGATGAAAGCGCCTTTATCGTCAATTCGCTGTGTATGCGAATGACGATCCGCTTATTTATGAGCTGACTCTCTCTCAGGTATTCACAACCTCTACCGACCGCCAGGGTATCCACTTGGAACACTGTCGGGAATGCTCCAAGGGGAATGGAGATGTTAAGTTTCATATCCTCGCAGAAAATACCCGCACCCGTTCCTCCTGCCTTCTTAGAGCCATCAGTATAGACGTTTATGTCTCCTATCACCGGAAAATTTCCGCTCTGCCCTCGCCCTGACTCGGGAACATCGTTTTAAAGTTTCTTTCAAACCGAAACAACGTTCTTTACCCGTCCGAAGCCATCTCCCCTAAGTTTCTCACTAAAGAGTGAAGGATACCCGCGTGCCCTATACTTCTTCCCGCCGCGAGCCATTGGCCACCTCCGTTTCTTGCTTTACAAACAGGCTTATGGGCTCTATTGAAAGTAAGACCTACAGCGTCACTAATCCTTACAGCCTTTTATAATTTTAATTAATTTACAACCGTCGGTATCCGATCTGTTCGGAAGCTTCCTAGTCTGCCTGTTGTCGGCAACAGAAAATTTTTGTACACAAATTAGTTTTTTCCATAATCCCGAAAGTGACAGTTAATATAGATACAAGATCATATAAACTGCGATGAAACGAGTCGTCGTTTGCAAATTACCATCTTAAGGACTAGTGTTGCTGGGAGCGAGAATACTGTTAGTTACTTTACCAATACACTCGTCTATTGCTGTAAAAAGTACTTCAATATACCTCAACCTATGCTTTTCGTGCGGCGTCGACATATGTCATACTATGTGAAGCCACGAAAAACACGAAAAAAAAATTTGGTACTAGCTTATGTACTTCATCATGATATTTTGTATACTTTGACATAAGCCGACGTCACTCTAAAAACGTCGATCGTCACAATAAGTGTTTTGTCTAAATTTTTACAGGTACAATATATTCTGTAAATTTTCTTCGACTAAAGCCCGTACTTTACTGCGATATTTTCCCTATTAACCAAATTCTTCCGCAGAAATTCGTTCGGACAAAGAACAATGAAAACTTTCAAAATCTTCTTTTGTTCAAAGTCTGACTTTCCTCGGAAGAATTAATCCGGCTCGAAGGACCATGAATAGCTCGATGTGAGTGAGTGGACTGTATGTGAGAGCGTGGTGTTGTAAAGTCAGTGATTGCGGTTGGGTTAATTGGGTTTTGGAAAATCATTGAATTAATTTACGCCCTTAGCTACGGGTCTGAAATATTTAATTGCAGAATTTTGATTTGTCGTTCTAAAAAATTACAGGAACAAATAATTTGCCATGTCATAAACTTATAATAAATATTAGGTTAAAATATTATGGAATATTAAATTGAATTGTGTAACTGTCTATCATTCAAGTGTCTTGTACATGTACAATGTACATACACAAATTTTTATCGTCTGTTAGTGGGTTTTCCCCAGTTTGTGTGTACTTCTTGAAGGAAATATACGTTAATTTAAATATAAGAATAAAAAATATTTTGACTTCTGACATCTGATGTTTTATACAAAATGTTGTACTGACAACGCCGCTCCGATAGATTGGACCGGCAGTCAAAACTGTTGCAAAATAAAGCAACAATTTACAACAGCGACAGGATTGTGGTATTAAAAATGGACGAATTTTTGATGAAACACAGAAATCTTATTCTTCTAAACTACACTCGCAGAAATCTAGAAGGGGAATTGTTTGTATTCTTTGGGATAGAAAAGTGACATAACGAAATCATGCGGGGTAAACGACTGTTACAAATATTGTCAGAAGCTAAGCAAAATCTTATTAAAATATTTAGAAAACCAATGTTTAAAACTTTTACGAAAAATCTCTCAATTCACAAATTAAAAAAAATGGCAATAATAACATAAAGCGAACAGAAAATCTCGGTAGACATTAAATGTTACACACTTGTCACGAAGCAGTCGAGGTTCCCGAGACTCTTCGTGACAAGTGTGTATTCTTTTTGATCAAATAAGCGAAAACGGGACGACACCATAGAACAGAAGAGAAATTTCGTGTTACACTAGTCCCCAGTCGATGTAATTTGACATCCGAACGACGCGCGTATGTGATAAAGTTATTTACGTAACTGGGAAAAATATAATGTTTTTGACGAGTGTGAGGTTTGCAGCCCGCGGCGGACGATATAAAAGGCGAACTAACCATACCATACAAGAGATTTTTTTCGGTGGAAATTTTTTTTTCGCCGGAAATTTTTTTCGCCGGGAATTTTTTTTCGCCGGAAATTTTTTTTCGCCGGAAATTGTTTTCGCCGGACATTTTTTCTCCAAATTTGTTTTCCTCTTTTCTTCCAAAACTACTGATATCACAACAAAAACCCTTTTTAAAAGGGAAACGAAGGGAAAGAAAGCAAAGAAAAATTATTACATTGGGATTGGGAGGGCCCGGCATTTGTTACGCATTTTTGTAATCAAATGTAAAAATATTTCAAAACAATTTTCCTGTTTAAAAAGGGTTTTTGTTGTGATTCTCAATTCTTTTACCTTCAATTTGTTAAGCCAGGGGACGGGTGGTCCAGTGGTAAACGCGCTGGACTGCACTTAGAAGACCCGGGTTCAAGCCCCGAAACGGAGAATTTTTCCCTGAGAAATTATAGACTGTTGTACAACGCCCCTAAGTTCACCCAAGCTTCATAAATTGGGTAGTTTCGGTATTCGATGCCCGAAACGAAAAATCAAGGTACACGAATATGTCACGTCACTCACATATGGAGAGGAGAACACACATGTGTACTTTCGCCACGACTGGATCGCTACCTGTAGAACAATAGGAGAATCAATGTCAGCGTGAATCAGTCAAATACAATGGCGCATCGGTGTACGATTTTCGACCTCTCCAGCAGTGGAACCTGTCACAACTAATCAACTCTTTGGGGTTGAGAAGAAGAAAACTCTAATTCTTTAAATTGCACTTTACAATATTTTATTATTGCCGACCGGTTTCTTCAGCTAAACTGACATCATCAAAGGCTATTACTCGACTCGACTCGAACTAATCAACACAAGATGGAGCGAATGTGATTGGCAAGAAAGGAATGTGAATCGAATGGCAGCCCAGTATGAATTTACAATGGGTCTTCACGAAGTCTGCACTGGACGAAAAATGCCATCAAACGTCATCAAACGAAAAAATTTATCGCACTAGTGTATTAATAGTAATTTTTGCAACGCACAATCGATTTTCGACTGTTTTCGATGTTGTTCACGATGCGGTAACGCGATCAAAATCAAAACAGTTTCTAATTTTTTTAAGAGTGGGAGGGGAAGTGAAACAAATTTACACCTTGTAACGATATGACTTTTAAAATTTGATACATGCGCTGAAATGTACCCCTCCGTTGCTATGATACGACGTTAAATGTTGTATGTGTGCATTGCAATCTGATCAAAAATTGTTTGTACACTGTACGATATAATGGTTTCTGTGGAGTGACTTTTTTAAGTTTGGTTGTTATTTTCTTCTCAATCGATTTGTTTGTTGCAAAAAGCAGTGTGTCCACCTCGTTGCGATACGTTGATTTTTTCAGCATACGTCCTAAATATTGTCCAACTCGCTCGTATGGACAATATTAGGACTGATGCTGAAAAAATCAACGTATCGCAACATGGTCGACAAACTACTATTTTGATACAAGTTACGTATGAAGGTAGCTTAACGCACTAGATGTGAGCCGAAGGCGAGTTCGGCAACACATGGTCTGCGTTAAACTACCAGCATACGTAACGTGTATCAAACAACGTTTTTTGCAATTCGCCGACAAAAACGAGATTTCCTGTGCAAAAATACAATTCAAGTAGTGCGTAAAAAAACTTTCATCGCACTAGTGCGTAAAAAAACATTCATCGCACTAGTGCATAAAAAACCCGCCATCGCACTATTGTGTAAAAAACCCATCATTGCACTAGTGCGACAAAATGACTTTATGCGACACCGAAATGACATACGAAAAAGCAAGTTTTTGTCGGTGAATTGCAAAAAAAACTTTTGTCGCAATAGTGCGAAAAGTGACCTCATGCGACACCGAAATGACGCACGACAAAGCGAGTTTTTTGTCGGTGAATTGCAAAATAGTACTTTTTTGATACAAGTTACGTATCGGCAATCTCACATCTAGTGTGTTAAACTACCAACATAACGTGTATCAAACAACGTCTTTTGCAATTCACGAACAAAAACGAGCTTTTTTTAATTTTTTGAACTAATTTTAAATAAATGAACTAAAATTTATTTTTATTCAATGTTTTCTCTTAGTCGTTAGAAAAACTTTTTTTTCGTAAAATCTGTTGCATACAAAAAGCTAATTTGTGAAGGATTTATGTCTCACGCTTTGACATAACTATACGCACCTGTAAAAGAACCGTTTGATTTTAAATATCGCGTTATACGATTTTTGGGAGTCGTGTACCCCTCGCGATGTCGTACAATCATAAAAAGTATTAATGTGTTGACTTGTAGCACCTTTTTTAATCAATAAATAAATAAATAAATAAATAAATTAATTCCGTTATTGCGACAACTCTACCACTAATTGAAGGAATAATTAAAGAGATAACGAGCGAAAGTTCTTTGCTGCAATCAATACATTTGGTTGTAAGCAAAATAACTCAATGACAGAGTTTATGATCATCAAAAGCTTATGATTACTGAAAGCTTTATAGTTTATACACTCTGGTGATGCGTCACGACGACCGACGGACGGTATGGTGCAGGGAATGTATTACGCCTGTTAAATGGGTGAAATTCGATAAACATTCGTCTGTCGCCTGTTGTTTACACAAAAGTAAATACAAAATCTGAGTATTTGCGACATGGATGTTGTTTGAAATTAAAAAAATAAAGAATAAAATAGTCTAGTGCGTAAGAGAGAGAGAAACTGGATTTCGTATAGCTTTACCGCATAACGACAAACAATGTTCGTGGAAACAAAGAAGATTTCGGTTTATCATCCATATAGTCGTCGTATAACTTTTTTCTTTTATTAGAATAGTTATTTTTATGACCGGTTGGGAAAATATTTGTACATTAGTTGCAAAAATCGCATATGCCATTTTAATATCGTCACTAGCTTAGTTAGTATTAGTTACTTTCGCGTTTCTTTTCGATACTAGTGCAATAGTAGGCTCCTATTGCTACGAAACTCACTAAATTTCAGTGAGCGATCTTAGAATGACGTTGGATTATGTGAGAGTATCGAGAGTATACACAATTTCACGATGAAAGTCATATTATAACAAACGATGAATACTGGTTTGTGAATTTGGTATACTTTGACATAAGCTGACGTCGCACTAAACACGTGGATTGCGGTGAAGGCGAGGGGTTATCCACTAGTCAAAAATTTGTACCAAAAATTCCAATTCCATAAAAAAATTCCACAAAACTTCCAAAAATTCCACAAAATTTCCGAAATTTAGAAGTTCCGAAAATTCAAAAAATTCGAGAGATTCCAAAAATTCCACAGAAATTCCAAAAATTCCAAAAAGTCCACAAAATTTCCGAAATCAGATGTTCCGAAAATTTCAAGTATTCTACAGAAATACCGAAGATTCCACAGAATTTCTAAAAATTCCACAGAAATTCCAAAAATTCCACAGAAATTCCAAAAATTCTACAGAAATTCCAAAAATTCCACAGAACTTCCAAAAATTCCACAGAACTTCCAAAAATTTCACAGAAATTCCAAAAATTCCACAGAAATTCCATCGAGATCCCAAAAAGTCCACAAAATTTCCGAAATTTAGAAGTTCCAAAAATTCCACAGAAATTCCAAAAATTCCACAGAAATTCCAAAAATTCCACAGAAATACCGAAAATTCCACAGAAATTCCACAATTCCACAGAAATTCCATCTAAATTCCAAAAATTTCATCGAAATTTCGTAGTTCAGAAATTCCAAAAACTCCAAAAATAACATCGAAGTTCCAAAAATTCCATTTTAATTCCAAGAATTCAATGAGCCACCAAAAAAATGAAGTGAATAACCTCTCGGGTGAAGTGCTGAACTATCTCACAACTTATAGAAAGTCAGTACATTTTCAAAAATTCAAACTGGAACACTAAACTCTCACCCCTTGATTTTATTCGAGCTCTCACGTGAAACAGTATTTCCTTGAGTAATGAAATGATTCTCTCAGATTAGTTTATTTCATTCAAATTATAGATGACTTGACTAAAGTATGGAAATTATTGACGAAAAATGTAGGTACATAAAATTCGACCGTAGCATGTGTATTACAGCACGGATTTCGGTGTTACAATTGCCCAATTATAGACTAAAATGCGATACAAATAATTGTTTGTAATTAAAAATTTCCGTTCACTCATATGGAAATTACTCTTCATGATATACAATGAATGCGCCTGCGTTCAAAGGTCTCAGGCCAAGGAGTATCCTCGTGTTGTATACAAAAGTACATACAACGTATACATCGTATTCATACAATTTAGAATAGCCGTAGAACCGACCACCCTCAATGAATTTAGGTTAGTAAAAAATGTTTTTGTTGAAATTGACGTAACTAAATCCAAAGACGTTCCTAGTTCAAATGTTATTTTTGTAGTTATTGACTTTTCACTTGAGTAGTGACTGCAAGTCCTTTCTAATGTTCCAATTCGAGTGGTGGAGTAGTGTTGATTACAGTGATACAATGTCTTCCTACACATGATACGTTCATTGTAAAACGTTTACATGAGAGAGTTGTAAACAATCGCAGATGATACACGGACGGACGTCGTCTATGTAAGAGAATGAGTGAATACTGAACCGATGAAAGTGATTTACTAATGTGACCTTGTTACTGATTATGTTTGAGTGCAATACAAGTTTATTTACATTACAAATTGTAAGTGAAATAATGAATCTGATAATTTTGTACATAATATAATTACATAACATGACGACAAATCAAAATATTTGCTCTAGTATGCATAAAATTACAAGATAGTGGGTGTCACTTTAACTATAAAAATTCTACACTATGCGCCGATTTTGTCGTTTCGTTGTAAACATCGTTTTTTTAATTTTCAGAATGTTAAAGATTCGGTGAGGGGAAAGCTGCTATGAAAATGCTCGTAGCAGCGTAGATTTTGAAATCATTTCCTGTGTTTTCCTAAAGATTTTTATGACTGAATTCTGAACCCTAAAAAATTATGATTTCCTACGTCATTAGAAAATTCCGAATTCTTAAAACAGGAATGATACTATTCCCATTGATGTGTTTAGTGTGATATCGGCACACAAACTCTATGCAAGTGAACTATGAACTACTGTCATGCACTTCATCACGAAATTCGCTATACTTTGACAGAAGCCGATGACTCAGTAAAAATCCATATAGAGCTTCAGGCTAGATCATTATTTAGTACATATTTTCGACGCGGATCTAGGACCTAATACTCCCGGACTAAATTACCCAGAATGTAATTACCCTGGAACCAATAACACCTAAAGCATCCGGACCTAATAGCCCCAAATATTTTTATGAGTTTTTTTATTCATACCAGGGCCTATTTTTGAGAAAATTTGTGAAAAATTGAGAAAATTTTCTCAAAATTTCTCAAATTTGCTTAAAATTTCCAAAAAATTTTCTGAAAATTGATAAGAATTTTGAAGCATTATTGATGTTTTTTATTCGAAAAATTGATCAAACGACCTATTTTAGGTGTTTTCGGGCATCCTAGAATTATTAACATAAGTACTAAGGGCTGAATTTTCAGCCATCCGTTCATGCTTGGTTTCTTGTGTTTTTTTTTATCTGCACGACCTCTAATAAGTTGAGAATACACTTTACGTCGATTCTTATTAATTCTACACTCATTTTAACTTGTTTGAACGTATTCTTCATTAAAATAAAATTCGAGAAAATTCGAGAAAATTTGAAAAAAATTTCTCAAAAATAGGCCCTGATTCATACTTATAATGTCTCGTACTGGGGAGCTCTGCCCCATAACCCCCACGCCTGCGGCGATCTATTTCATGCCCTACAGGCGGCCTTACGTGCATGGGGCTCTGCCACAAACCCCGCTATTTGCTCTGCCTCTTACATCCCGTAAAGGGGAAACTTCGTCCCTCAGCGGTTACCGCCGCCCCTCGGTCCCGCTTTTTCTTTGCCATTTTTTTCCATGGCCTGCGGGGGTAATTTAGTCCAGGTGCTATTTAGTCCGGTGTTATTTAGTCCGGGTTATTCAGCCCAGGGTAATTTAGTCCAGGTGTTATTTAGCCCGAATTCATTTTGTCTGGTGTTATTTAGTCCGTTAACCGAGGAAATTCTGGAATTCTATAATTTTCAAACTTTCTGACTTACTTCCTAACGTGACCTTCTGTGATTTCGCGTAATTCTAACGATTTATTGAATGAGTCTATTACTTCTTTATGTCTTGTGACATGATTTCCCGAAGTAGTTTTCCCCTCTCAGTTCGGAGGTATCGACCGAATTACGTTGCATGATCGAATCGGCTATTGTTGTTCGGCAAAAATTAGCCTCATTAACGTTAAATTTATGATTGAAGTGACACCCTTTTGAGACACTCTTTTCAAAACGAATCAATCGTATACGCGTTTCAATCTCAGTGTACTGAGAACATTATAAAAAATGACTTAGATAAACCAAACGACAAAAAATTGGATCGTGTGTTAGTTGAGTATAATGACAGCTTCTATTACCTCTTTGGCAGAACCGGCTTGCACACGAGCTTAAAGTACTACGACTAAAAATAGTTTCGTGGAAATTTATTTAAAAATTTGTGTTGTGAACAGAAAACTTAGTAAACAGAATCGAATTTACTTAACATCTGCGTTCAGCAGAACGATTCATCAATTTTGTGGAATTTGTCATGTAATTTAAGGATAGTGCCCGGTTAAAAAAATTAAAATGACCGATAGGACTAGACCTACAAGACCCAAGCCGAATGTAAATCGACCTGCAGGACGTGAATTCGTTAACAAAGCCTTCGAAGTGGACAAAGCAACAATTCAAAAAATTAAGAACAACCAAAAACCAAACGAACCGAAAGATACCATAAATGTTCAGGACTTCGATGATTTGATTCCACATATCGGAGGATTTGGAAGATATCAGAAAATTCTGTTTTTGTTAATGATTCCCTACGCTTATTTTCTCGTTTTTGTTTATTTTACTCAAATATTTATTACTTTGGTACCTGAAGAACATTGGTGTGCGGTTCCAGAACTGGCTCATCTCAGCGTTGAAGAAAGGTTGGTTTGACTCACATATTTTTTTAAATTGTTTTTAAGTAAAGGGGACATATAAAGTACGTACGCTACTAAGGGGGAAGTGGATGCGCTCGTAAAAAGCGTGAAAATATTCGTGCGAGGAGGGAGGGGAGGGTCAAATAACGGCTTCTTTAGCGTGCGTACTTTGTGAATGGCCCCTAATATTTTTTTCGGAATCTAAAGTGAAGAATAGCGAGAATGCAGTTTTTACGCAATTTTCTTAAAGGAATGCCTGCCCGTCCTTTTCTCTCATTTCTCTCTTCTCTCTCACTTTGCAATATTTTTCATCCAAAAATTCCCATCATCTCACCCGTTTGCAACCAAAAAAATGGTCTTCACCATATCCAAACTCCTTCCCCTAAATTTTTTTGCCGGTAAAGTACAAATTTTCCTTAAATTTTTATTTTGAACTCAGATTGATAATTCACTCGACTGAATTTTAGCAACTCGCCATCGGCTCGTCCAAAAATTATCTCTAATGTGATTATACAGCATAAATTTGGATAATGAATAGCACAAAGGAAAAACAGTTTTGTTTTCATATTATCCAGTGAACGAAACGATATATTTATTGATTGAAAATATTCCGTTTCGGGCTTGTGAAATGAATGTATGTCGAACTTTGACCGCTTTTATTTAGGTCATCGTATGTAAATTAATTGATGAAGCGAAGTTATAAAAACGAATGCAGTCTGTTGAACTAATTTGAACCAACTACCGGCAAAATTTCGTATTTATTACTAATATTTCCATTCTTCAAGCCATTTGCATTACAACAATAACTCGCCAGACGTGACTTTAAGTTCTTTTATTGTCTTTGCAAATGTAATGCTTCCTCTGATTATTGGGACAATCGTTGTACCTTTATGTCTGTATTTGTGTTTTTCATTGCAACAAAACTAATGTTTGTAACTGAAAAAATCAAACAAAAGTTTCTCGGCGATAGTTTGATTTTGTCGCTAATTTAATTTTTTTCGGCGAAAGCGATTTTCGATTCTCTACTTCCACCATCAGCACGATAAGTAGCTACTTGGCTGGAAGAAAGGAAAAAGTGCTATCCAGTGGATGTCATTCGGGATTTCTGGATGTAGTGACTGGCTTGCCTCAAGGCTCAGTTCTAGGCTCACTACTGTTTTCGGTTTTCATTAATGACTTACCTCAGGTAGTTAAGTATTCGAAAGTTTATCTCTTTGCTGATGATGTCCAGTTGTATGGATACATTCGTAAAGACGACATGTCAAAACTATCCAATGATCTCAGTTCAATTTCCCTCTGAGCTGGCGCAAACGGCCTGCTCTTGAATGCGGGGAAAACTATGGCGATTAGGTTTTCGAATAGCAAATGGCCAACAGATTTTCAAAAATGCGGCTCAACGGCGTCACGATCGAATATGCCGATGCTGTTAAAGATCTCGGTGTAATGATCGATGATCAAATGACTTGGCGGTCACATGCCCATTATGTATCTGCAAAGATTTTCGCTGGGCTGCGCTGCTTATGGTCGCATTCGAGCTATCTTCCTAAACACACAAAGCTTCTGCTGGTCAGGTCGCTACTCTTACCACATTTTAGTTACTGTTCTCAAGTGCGTGCTTGGAAAATTGCAAATGTCGACCAAAGAGGTTTTGTTGAAAGCGTGAGGTTTGTTTGTGGTTTGGGCCGCTTTAAATCAACTTCAAATATATTATATTAATGTAATACTTGGCTGCGACGTTTTCAGCTATCTGGATCACCTATCTTGCGTGCTTGTGCATGAAATTATTCTAACAAAAGAACCCGGATACCTGTTCGATTTTTTACTCCCCACCTCTAATAGGCGAACGTTTAATATGTTACTTCCAAGAGTTCGGTCCGATGTTTTGCTAAGTTCATTTTTTTGTCAGTGGAGTCTCGATTTACAATTCATTACCTCCTCCATTATTATATGTAATTTATAAGGTCGAAAGACCTTCCTCATGTAATAACAATAAAGAAAGAAGAAAGAAAAAAAAATTGTTGAAAATCTTCGGTGATTTCCTCTAAGTTTTTTTTCTTTTGACGGAAGTGTCTTTATTAAGTAGTGGTAGCTGCTTTATGGGAATGGCTTGGGCTGTATGTCTGTGCACGTTTTCAACTTAGACCAACTATGGCCAAATCTGACTCAAATTAGGCAAGATTTGAGTGAAATTAGGCCAAATTTGAGTTGAATTAGGCCAAATTCGACTCAATTTTTGACAAATCGAAGTGAAATCTGTGTCAAATTAGGCAAAATCTGAGCCAAATTTGGTCAATTAAGAGTTGAATCTTAGTTAAAAGCCTGAGCCAAATTTGGCCAAACCTGAGCTACATTTGACCAAACCTGAGCCAAATTTGGCTAAATCTGATTTCCAATCAGACCGAGTTACTTAAATATATGTCAAACTAATTAAACCCTGGACAAATCAGACAAAATTTGAGCAAAATTTTGTGTAACTCTCTAGCAAATACCGACATAAGGTTGATTCAAATTTGTTTAAAATTTGACTTAAGTTTGACCGCTGCTTTCTTATACCATGACAATGTTTATTAAGTAGCGATAGCTATTTTATGTTTTCACTCTTCATGTAACCGTCTGTGCACTACACCTCACTCCACGTCACTGCACATAGCTACACCTACTGCAACCAGCTGAAGCAACGAAATCAACTTCTTTGACTTCACTTTATCGCTACTTTAATATACCCATTTCAATGGTTTAGTACGTATATACCCTTATAAAGTGAGCGGTAGTTAAAAACATATCGTTAGATAGCGTTGTTTCGGTCAATTACGTTACAAGATGGCGCTGGAGTAGAGTTTGTTTCCGTTAACGACCGCTTTTTAGCAGTCGTTCACCTTTCATTTAAAAATGATGTTTGAATAGATTGATCGTGCCAACGCAAATGTTCATCCTGAAAACGTAAGTGTTTCTCAGCCCACTTTAGCCAACGTCCGATTTAATTAAGTTTAAGTAATGAAAGAAAGTAGCGCCATCTGTGACGTAATTGACTGTGGAATTAGAGGCCACCCATAAAGTATATTCGCCCTCAGGGAGAAGGAGGAGTTGGACGAAAGCGTAAGTTCTATACATTTAAACATTTTTGTGTTCAGGGGAGGGGGAAGGGGGTATGTACTTTATGTTTTATGGGTGGCCCCTTACCTTCAAAGAGATATGTCGCATACGTCTCAAGTGCCTATGTCCTTCGTCAGGATTTAGGTTTTTAGGAGGATCAGGCTAATCAAACGAGTTAGTAGATTGGCTCATAATGATTTAAGCAGCTAAAGTAGATGTAAAAACGTCTTACGAAATTAGTTTTATTGAATCAATTCATAAACTTTACATAGTACCAATCAAAGATCTAACCAGAATTCCAGGAATTGTCTTCCACAATGTGTTGTTTTACTTATTTTACTGAGTGAAATATACCGCTCAACTCTTCCGTACGTCAAGTAAAAGCCAGAACCTTCAGTTCTTCGCAAACAGTAGACTCCATCTTGAGAACACACATTTGCACCTATTGGTTGCCATTGATCGATTGAACCTTTATAGCGAGAGCGAATTTCCAATGTCGATGTAGTGTGACACCGTGGACCACCACGACCACAATAAAAGTCTACACACAGTGTAGCTGGACTTCCCTCAGTCGTTCGAATCAGAATCGCAGCAGCGATTATACACAGAAAAATCAAAAACTTCATCTCAACTGCAAGAAATTAATTTCAAAACTGATCCGTTAATGCAACAGTTACTCGTATTTGTACTTCCACAATGAGACTTTTTTAATTGCATGTTTTAGGAAGGTATTTCTGACCACATTTTATTGTTTGCTGGTGTTTATTGACATGACTGACTTTCGTGGAAATAAAAACAGGTTAAATTTCATTGGGTACAACTCACGGTTTTCGTGTTCCAATTATTGTGTAGGTATTTACCCGGAGAAGAAATCGTCAGTCGGTTTTTTACTACATCTGGTTTTGTAGTTCTTAGAAAAGTATTAGCAACTCACTTCTTCTTATTAGTTGTTAGTAGTTTAACAAATTGGAAAATTTGTCCTCAATATGTGATCTTTCTTACCTTTTTGAATCCAATTTGGCTCTTAATTAGCATACCGTGGCCTTTAGGCCGTCCTCTCCGTAATCCTGTGTCGTGTCACGTGTCGGAATAGACTGAGTCTTGCCGGAGACTTGTCCCCGAACATCAAGTGGTGACATCTATGTTTTTTCATAGCTGAATTAACATAGAACCACCAACCACCACCTTTTCTCAAGTGGCGTCAATCATGTTTTCATAGCTGAATACGGACAAATATAAAACAAAACGCCTAATCTATCAGCGCAGACGACTAACCCTTCCAAGTTTTCATGAATATTTTCATTCCTAATATGATTATCCCATTATTACTCTACACGATTCACATTCACAGAATTCACAATTACAGAATTCATCGTTTCTTATTTGACACATGGTTTTGCATGTTTGCGACAAACATGATGTTATAATGAAAAACAGAAAATTGTTGACTAAGAAACATAAGTATATTTGATCGATTGGACTTCACATTTTTATTGAAGCTGACAAACAACCACTCAAGAATTTGGAAAAGAATGGTAAAAAGCTCTCCAGAATTCGAAATGCCATGTGACTCCATTACTCCTAAATATAGATTTGAAAAATTTTTCCCAGTTAGCATTCCGAACCGGTCCGACTGGACCAAAGACTCAGGTTTTCCAGATTCTCACCGTCTAACATGGTTTAAAGATGGCTCATCTGCTAATGGGACCTCCGGAGCAGGACTTTACTCTTCGGACCTCAACGTAGCTGTAGGTTTACCCCTTGGGAAATTCATTAAAGTATTCCAATCGGAGATTATTGGTATCCTCGGTTGTGTCAACGAGCTGTTATCTTCTCTGGATAACATGCAAGAGGACTATGGAATCTACATTTTCTCAGACAGTCAATCATCTCTCAAAGCCCTAGGGAGTTACAAAATTTCCTCATCACTCGTTTTAGAATGCAGAGATCGAATATAATTACTCTCCACTTTGCGCCAAGTTATTTTAGTTTGGGCACCAGGTCATAGCGGGTAATGAACAAGCTGACGAACTAGCTAGAGCGGCCTCATCTTCTTCTTTTGTCGGTCCTGAACCTACTGTGGCTGCATCAGCTTCCCCTATGTTTAGACTTATTTCATACTGAAAGGCTAAAACCTTCTCCCACCACTGGGAATCCCTCAACTTTGCACGCCATGCCAAAAACTGCATTAGGATAAACGAAAACCATACAACCATTCTCCAAGCGCGACGTCAAGAAGCTAACAGATATCCCAACAGGTCACTGCTCTCTTGATAAACACCTACACACGATTGGCTTTGCCAACAGCCCGCTGTGTAACAGATGCAGGGACATCGAGCCCGCCGAACACCCCTCTGCCGTTGTCCCGCTTATATAATGGCCCGAGCTCATCATCATCATCATCATCATCAAACTTTATAGACCGTTTATACCTTCCGGTGTGGGGTCTTTAAGCCGCAACCCGGTGGTCATTGACCACCCCCCTCCATACCCTTCTATCCTCTGCCAAGGAGATAGTTTGCTCGCCCAGTGAAAGCCCCCTAACTTCTAAATCTGATTTAATTGAGTCTATGAACCTTCTCCTTGGCCTACCCCTAGGACGTACACCCAGGACCTGTGCATTCAA
>CM055404.1:22940841-23006088 GCA_029228625.1 Pseudolycoriella hygida
GAGAGACAACAACCCTGACGAACGCCCTCATTAACCTCGAAAGCCTCACTAATTTCACCATCTATCCTTACCGCAGCCTTGCTCCCTGAGTAGATGCTTTTAATGGCGCCCAATAAACCTCCATTAATCCCGTATTCGCTAAGCACCTCGAACAGCTTTTGCCTCGGTACCCGATCAAATGCCTTTTCCAAGTCGATGATGCATAAGTACAGATCAATATTCCTCTCAAAGAGCTTTTCTATAGCCTGCCTAAGACAAAAGATCTGATCCTGACACCCTCTCAGAGGTCTGAAACCACTCTGAGCCTCGTCCAGAACCTCTTCCACTATAACCCTAACCCGATCTACTAGCACACTAGCATAAACCTTTCCGACCACGCTCAAAAGTGAAATCCCTCTGTAGTTGCTACAAACTTTACGGTTGCCCTTCTTAAAGATCGGAGCAATAACACCGAAGCTCCAGTCAGCGGGTACTACTGAGGACTTCATGGCTAAATTAAAAATCCTACAAAGCCATTGGATCCCACCAGACCCGCTATTCTTAATAAATTCTGTCCTAATTTCGTCTACACCTGCGGATTTTCCTGCCTTCAGCCTGCTGACCTTTCGTGTCACCTCCTCTAATGTAATTTCTTCCTCACCCTCCGAGTTAGCAAACTGATTTCTGTCAGGTGCCACTACCGGATTGACAGATGCAAATAGATCCTGAAAGTAATCACGCCAGGTTTCCAGTACTTCTCCCTTATCCGTAATTAACTGGCCATCTTTACCCAAAATGCTACCGCAGCCCTCCTTTTCACCACCACGCCTAATATCCTTAATCGTCGACCAGAATTTTTTACCCTTTCCTTGACCTGCTTCTTCCAATTCTTCTCCGAACCTCTTCCACGCGAGGTCCTTTGCTTCTTTAACTAGAGCCTTAACCGCCTGACTACAAGCCCTGTAAGCTCCTTTCTTCTCATCCGTTTTATCCTGTAACCAAACCAAATAAAGCTTTCTTTTCTCCAACACAGCCTTTTTGATATCGGCGTTCCACCAACCCGTCCTTTTGTTCCTACCTCCGCTAGAGACACTACCCAGACATTCCTCAGCTGCACTCAAAACAAATTCCTTAAAATTTGCCCACTCAGCCTCGATGTCCCCGCAGTCCGAAGGAAGCCCCTCAAAACCTTCTGTGAACTTTGCCATGAAACGAGCCCTAACTTCCTCCTCCTTGAACTTTCCTACGCGAAATCTGCGAACTACCTTTTTCTTCCTTTTAGCCTGACAGAGTTTACCAACCGACAGATGTGCACCCAAAAGATAGTGGTCCGAGCCGAAGGTGAAACCCCTGAAAACACGCGTGTCACATATTTCCTGCCTCTTGTCCTGTTCTATAATTACGTAATCAATTATTGACTTATGATACCAACTTTCATTGACGTAAGTGTACCGGTGGATCCATTTGTGCTTAAAGAAAGAGCTGGTTACTGCTAACACATTGAAATCACAGAAATCTAACAACCGCTTCCCATTTGAGTTAAAAGTATCTTCCCCGAATTTGCCTACCACCCTTTCATAACCTGCATTGGTTTTACTGTTTCCTATCCTCGCATTAAAATCGCCCAACAAAACCACACACTCACTTCGCCTTTTTGCCACAACATCTCCTAACTGCTCGTAAAAGGCGTCGAGGTCGCCAGCATTGCTACCCTCGCATGGGCTATAAACACTAACCAGCCGATAAATACCCCCAGCTAACTTAATAGATATCCACATAATCCTTTCATTTACGCAGCGAACATTCAAGACAAATTTTTCTAATTCCTGCTTGATAGCCATCCCAACTCCCCAGTTTGCCCTACCAGACTGAACGCCAGACAAAAACACTTTATAGCCGCCCACCTGCTCTTCTCGCTGTCCCTTAGTTCTAATGTCGCTCAATGCTAAGATATCTACACCGTAATCCTCAGCCAATTCTACCATTTCATTCTTGCGACACCGAAAACCCCCATTCACGTTTAGACTTCCAATAAACAAACCACCAACCTTTTTACATTGCCTGATCGTCAACGATGGGGTACCTGTTATGTCCTGTGCTGGTCGTACCCCGTGACCAACACTCGTCCGAGGCTGAGCCAAATTATTTTTACCGCTTGTGAATACAGTGGGACGGCCTGGTAAGCCGAACCGCACCGGAAGTACAAGCCTCAATGGGGACTTTAACACACGTGCCTAAAGTGCTATGCGCAAGCTCATCCATATTTTGCCAAAGCGATAGCTATGCGAATAGCGAAGCCCGTATCCGTAATTATAAATCACATTGACTTGAAATTGCATTTCAAAATAACAAACAACGAAACAACAAAACACCGATTGCTTCACATTAGAACAGCATAACATCCGAAAAACGCGGCAGCATTGAGGTTATGTCACCATTACGATGTTTGAAAATGAGAATGAAAACTTTAATTGAGATGCAAACCTGATAAAATATTGTTGGGGCAGTGGGAAGCCCTATGGTAACCATAATATAAGCGATGATATCCAATAGAGGTTTAAAAGAAACGAAACAAAAACAATCGGAACTGAGAATTTTGTGGAATTGAAAAATTGAGATATTCCTTGAGCAAATCTGTGTAGCTCGAAAGATTATGACAACAACATACCTTAATCCATATTGCACCTTAGAAATTATGAATCGAAACGCGAAACTGGCAAAAAATAAATAAAACTTACTCAGAGCAAAACAAACCACGTGCGCACTCACCGCCATCTTGACTTGACTTGTCCCGAGCTAAATACTTTAATTCATATATGGCTGATTCCAAGCAATCTATGAATGTAATGCTTCCTCTGATTATTGGGACAATCGTTGTACCTTTATGTTTGTATTTGTGTTTTTCTTTGCAACAAAACTAATGTTTCTAACTGATAAAATCAAACAAAAGATTCTCGGCGATAGTTTGATTTTGTCGCTAATTTAATTTTTTTCGGCGAAAGCGATTTTCGATTCTCTACTTCCACCATCAGCACGATAAGTAGCTACTTGGCTGGAAGAAAGGAAAAAGTGCTATTCAGTGGATGTCATTCGAGATTTCTGGATGTAGTGACTGGCTTGCCTCAAGGCTCAGTTCTAGGCTCACTACTGTTTTCGGTTTTCATTAATGACTTACCTCAGGTAGTTAAGTATTCGAAAGTTCATCTCTTTGCTGATGATGTCCAGTTGTATGGATACATTCGTAAAGACGACATGTCAAAACTATCCAATGATCTCAGTTCAATTTCCCTCTGAGCTGTCGCAAACGGCCTGCTCTTGAATGCGGGGAAAACTATGGCGATTAGGTTTTCGAATAGCAAATGGCCAACAGATTTTCAAAAATGCGGCTCAACGGCGTCACGATCGAATATGCCGATGCTGTTAAAGATCTCGGTGTAATGATCGATGATCAAATGACTTGGCGGTCACATGCCCATTATGTATCTGCAAAGATTTTCGCTGGGCTGCGCTGCTTATGGTCGCATTCGAGCTATCTTCCTAAACACACAAAGCTTCTGCTGGTCAGGTCCCTACTCTTACCACATTTTAGCTACTGTTCTCAAGTGCTTGGAAAGTTGCAAATGTCGACCAAAGAGGTTTTGTTGAAAGCGTTTAAAGCATGTGTGAGGTTTGTTTGTGGTTTGGGCTGCTTTAAATCAACTTCAAATGATATTAATAGTATACTTGGCTGCGACCTTTTCAGCTATCTGGATCACCTATCTTGCGTGCTTGTGCATAAAATTATTCTAACAAAAGAACCCGGATACCTGTTCGATTTTTTACTCCCCACCTCTAATAAGCGAACGTTTAATATGTTACTTCCAAGGGGTCGGTCCGATGTTTTGCTAAGTTGATTTTTTGTGAGTGGAGTCTCGATTTACAATTCATTACCTCCTCCATTAAAGAGGAACTCATCGTTAACGGGCTTTCAAATTGCTAGTAGAGACTATTTTAGTGTCTAAGACTCCTTTGACTCATCATCAATCATCTGTACCAACTACGAGCGGCTATTTGCTTACTAGACTTCCATGGTTCCGACTCTAACTGAGCTTCTCGTCTGAGATGATGAGATGGTGATGCGAATGAATTAAAGTTGTTTTATTTGTTTTTAACTGTGAAATTTTCTCGTGAAATATCTCATTTTCATTTTGTTTAAATTTTTCTATCATCGTAACTGACTGTTCTCGTTTATTTTTGTGTAACGCATTGCTCATGACGAATTATATGTAATTTATAAGGTCGAAAGACCTTCCTCATATAATAACAATAAAGAAAGAAGAAAGAAAAAAAAATTGTTGAAAATCTTCGCTGATTTCCTCTAAATTTTTTTTCTTTTGACGGAAGTGTATTTTTTAAGTAGTGGTAGCTACTTTATGGGAATGCTTGGGCTGTATGTCTGTGCACGTTTTCAACTTAGACCAACTATGGCCAAATCTTACTCAAATTAGGCAAGATTTGAGTGAAATTAGGCCAAATTTGAGTTAAATTAGGCCAAATTCGACTCAATTTTTGCCAAATCTAAGCCAAATCGAAGTTAAATCTGTGTCATATTAGGCAAAATCTGAGCCAAATTTGGTCAAATAAGAGTCGAATCTTAGTTAAAGACTTGAGCCAAATTTGGCCAAACCTGAGCTACATTTGACCAAACCTGAGAAAAATTTGGCTACATCTGATTTCCAATCAGGCCGAGTTACTTAAATATATGTCAAACTAATTAAACCTTGGACAAATCTGACAAAATTTGAGCAAAATTTTGTGTAACTCTCTAGCAATTGACGACATTTAGTTTGATTCTTTGACTCAAGTTTGACCGCTACTTTCTTATACCACGACAATGGTTTATTAAATAGCGATAGCTACTTTATGTTTTCACTTCAATTACATAAAATTGACTTTACAGAACACGGCACAATTGTCAACAAATAAGACAAATAACAAGACTAGACAATCCGTTTTTTAATTATGCCAAAATTTTTTATTTTGAACCTGACCGGTTTCGAAAACTAAGTTTTTATTCTCAAAGATTATGGTCCAGACTAAAAACCATTAAATCATTTACATATGTTATTGCAAACCATCTATAACGATAACATTATTTCTCAAATACATAAACAAAATCAATCAAAATCTGATACAATAAGACGCTAATTGGTGTGAACATTTAACATGGACACTACATTAATAAGTTTAATTAACACATCTACTTATATCAAAATTCAACCTCGTCCATAGGTGGAACCCAATAAGGGGTAATTGGTTCATGTCAGGTAATTACTCTCTCATCGTCAAAAATGTATTTGGTTACTCACAGTCAAAAAATAAATCATCTTCGACACTACTGTCCAACGTATCGTCTAAGGTAATGATATTCTCGTCAATCGTTCTCTTTTTAGTGAATAATTTTAAAAGCGGGGAAATTACATTACCGTTGTCAATGTTCAACAAATTCATGTGGGAATTTTTGGCAATGTGTATCGCTTCGTTATATTCAATATTACATGGGCGTCTCACTTCCTCGATTAATTCCAGAGTCGTAATATCAATTGAATGTTTAGTGTCAAAAATGTGTTTTCCCACAGCTGTTTTTTGCTTCCAATTCGCAGATTTTACATGCTCGTTGAAACGAACAAACAATTGACGGATCGTCATCCCGAAATAATACCTACCGCATGTACCACACTGGATGCGATAGATTCCTGACTTTTGGATGTCAGGTGGAACATCTTTAACTGATCCAAGAGCATTCCTCAAAGTGAAATCGTTTCTATGGACGACTTGGATATCATATTCATGGTATAGCTTTTTTAAAGAAACTGTTGCTCTGGGATAATACGTGAAACCCACTCGTCTCATCGGTTCATCGGGTCGTATTGACTTGTAAAACGTGGATAAATTCTCCAATTGTTTCTTCCTTTGATGTTTTTGGATGATATTGGTCACCATTTTTTCACTATATCCATTAACTCTACCTATTTCGATAATCGTTTTCGTCTCTTTCTCAACTTTCGCATCTGTCAAAGGGAGGTTCACCATAAAATGGGCCATGGAATGGTACGCGGCCATTTTATGTTTTATGTCATGGTGGGAGTCTGATGTGATGAGTCTTAGGGTGCTAGTAGGTTTTCGATACACATCCAACGTCAAAACACTGTCTACAATTTCCACCATTGTGTTCAAGAACGGAAGTTTATTGTCCGATTGTCTTTCAATAGTGAACTTAACAGAGTCTTTCTCAATGGAATCCATTTTGTCTTCAAACATTTTTTTCACGACGTCAAATTTCCTTTTGTTTAGTACTACAAAGATGTCGTCAACATATCTATGGTAAACTCTCGGAAAATTAGGATTTTTTGCCATTGATGTCTCGAAATCACTCATAAATAGCTCAGCGATGAAACTGGAAAGTGAGTTGCCAATACTGGTACCTTGCGTTTGTTGGTAAAAGGAACCGCGAAATTGGAACACATTTTGCTTCATGCATAGATGGGCGAGGTCAACATAAGCATTGACTAAGTTATCACTCACGTCATTCTTTAACAACCACTGCCTCAATAGGCCCATTGAATAGGGAATTGGTATGCTTGGGTACAACGATGTCACATCAAATGATCCAATCTCTTCATTCCGGGATAATTTTAAGCCATTGATCTTATTGGCGAAATCTAACCCATTTATAACAGCTTTACTTTCCGGTGCGGGCAAAGAGTTAAAAATAGCTGAAAGTTTTTTGGCGATTTTTTCCGATGGAGCATTCACATTGGACGCCACTGGCCTACCTTTATAATCACCATCAGAATCTTTATCTTTATGGTGTTTCATTAGGACATACAAACATGGAACTTTTGGGTTACTCGTTTTCCAATACTTCAATTCTTTTTTGGGATCTTCACATAGCACACTCCCATACTTTTTTAACACTTCGTCAACCTCTTTTATCATAGTGTTCAGAGGGTCGGAGTGTATTTTTTCATATGGGCCACTCGCAATTGTTTTGAGTACAACTCGTTCATAGTATGATTCATCCATCACTATGACATTATTGCTTTTGTCAGCTTTAGAGAAAATTAATTTTTTATCTCTCAAACCTTTAACTAATTTGTGTAGCTTTTTAGCATGTCTAACTCTTTGGAAAGGTTTCTCCCTGATAATCTCCCTCAACACTTTCAAAGCTCTGCTTTCGATATCTTCTCTCACTTCAGCGGCACTTCTACGGACGGACGACATTACATCAACACATAAGTCATCAATGGGCGGTTTCATAGGATGTATTGCAAAACTTAAGCCTTTGTTGAGGAGGTTTAGTTCATCTGAACTCAACGTAGTTGATGACAAGTTAATGACATAATCCGAGAGGAAAATAGGAGTATTTTTATCAATAAAAAATTTTGGCATAATTAAAAAACGGATTGTCTAGTCTTGTTATTTGTCTTATTTATGTTTTCACTCTTCCTGTTCGTCCTTCTGTGCACTACACTGAGGTTGCACCTCACTGCACCTAGCTGCACCTCACTGCACATAGCTGCACCTACTGCAACCAGCTGCAGCAACGGAATCGACTTCTTTGACTTCACTTTATCGCTACTTTAATATACATATTTCAATAGTTTATTACGCATATACCCTAATAAAGTGAGCGGTAGGTCAAAACATATCGTTAGGTAGCGTTGTTTCGGTCAATTACGTTACAAGATGGCGCTGGAGTAGAGTTTGTTTCCGTTGACGACCGCTTTTTAGCAGTCGTTCACCTTTCATTTAAAAATGATGTTTGAATAGATTGATCGTGCCAACGCAAATGTTCATCCTGAAAACGCAAGTGTTTCTCAGCCCACTTTAGCCAACATTTTTTCTCTCAAAGGATTACATTTTTTCTGTCTGTCAAAATGACTAAAATGTCTGATTTATTAATGAAAGAAAGTAGCGCCATCTGTGACGTAATTTACTGTGGAATGGAAGTATATTCGCCCTCAGGGAGAAGGAGGTGTTGGACGAAAGGGTGAGTTCTATACATTTAAATATTTTTACGTTCAGGGGAGGGGGAAGGGGGTATGTACTTTATGCTTTATGGGTGGCCCCTTACCTTCAAAGAGATATGTCGCATACGCCTCAAGTACCTATGTCCTTCGTCAGGATTTAGGTTTTTAGGAGGATCAGGCTATTCAAACGAGTCAGTAGATTGGCTCATAATGATTTAAGTAGCTAAAGTGGATGTATAAAAACGTCTTACGCATTTAGTTTTATTGAATCAATTCATAAACTTTACATAGTACCAATCAAAGATCTAACCAGAATTCCAGGAATTGTCTTCCACAATGTGTTGTTTTACTTATTTTACTGAGTGAAATATACCGCTCAACTCTTCCGTACATCAAGTAAAAGCCAGAACCTTCAGTTCTTCGCAAACAGTAGACTCCATCTTGAGAACACACATTAGCACCTATTGGTTGCCATTGATCGATTGAACCTTTATAGCGAGAGCGAATTTCCAATGTCGATGTAGTGTGACACCGTGGACCACCACGACCACAATAAAAGTTTACACACAGTGTAGCTGGACTTCCCTCAGTCGTTCGAATCAGAATCGCAGCAGCGATTATACACAGAAAAATCAAAAACTTCATCTCAACTGCAAGAAATTAATTTCAAAACTGATCCGTTAATGCAACAGTTACTCGTATTTGTACTTCCACAATGAGACTTTTTTTAATTGCATGTTTTAGGAAGGTATTTCTGACCACATTTTATTGTTTGCTGGTGTTTATTGACATGACTGACTTTCGTGGAAATAAAAACAGGTTAAATTTCATTGGGTACAACTCACGGTTTTCGTGTTCCAATTATTGTGTAGGTATTTACCCGGAGAAGAAATCGTCAGTCGGTTTTTTACTACATCTGGTTTTGTAGTTCTTAGAAAAGTATTAGTAACTCACATCTTCTTATTAGTTGTTAGTAGTTCAACAAATTGGAAAATTTGTCCTCAGTATGTGATCTTTCTTACCTTTTTGAATCCAATTTGGCTCTTATTTAGCATACCGTGGCCTTTAGGCCGTCCTCTCCGTAATCCTGTGTCGTGTCACGTGTCGGAATAGACCGAGTCTTGTCGGAGACTTGTTCCCGAACATCAAGTGGTGACATCTATGTTTTTTCATAGCTGAATTAACATCTCAACATAGAACCACCAACCACCACCTTTTCTCAAGTGGCGTCAATCATGTTTTCATAGCTGAATACGGACAAACATAAAACAAAACGCCTAATCTATCAGCGCAGACGACTGACCCTTCCAAGTTTTCATGAATATTTTCATTCCTAATATGATTATCCCATTATTACTCTACACGATTCACATTCACAAAATTCACAATTACAGAATTCATCGTTTCTTATTTGACACATGGTTTTGCATGTTTGCGACAAACATGATGTTATAATGAAAAACAGAAAATTGTTGACTAAGAAACATAAGTATATTTGATCGATTGGACTTCACATTTTTATTGAAGCTGAAGCCCGCTCCTCTGTTTTGTGACTAAGGCTAAGCAACTCGCTTACCGAAGTCCTAAACAACCACTCAAGAATTTGGAAAAGAATGGTAAAAAGCTCTCCAGAATTCGAAATGCCATGTGACTCCATTACTCCTAAATATAGATTTGAAAAATTTTTCCCAGTTAGCATTCCGAACCGGTCCGACTGGACCAACAACTCAGGTTTTCCAGATTCTCACCCTCTAACATGGTTTAAAGATGGCTCATCTGCTAATGGGACCTCCGGAGCAGGACTTTACTCTTCGGACCTCAACGTAGCTGTAGGTTTACCCCTTGGGAAATTCATCAAAGTATTCCAATCGGAGATTATTGGTATCCTCGGTTGTGTCAACGAGCTGTTATCTTCTCTGGATAACATGCAAGAGGACTATGGAATCTACATTTTCTCAGACAGTCAATCATCTCTCAAAGGCCTAGGGAGTTACAAAATTTCCTCATCACTCGTTTTAGAATGCAGAGATCGAATACAAAAACTCTCCCACTTTGCGCCAAGTTATTTTAGTTTGGGCACCAGGTCATAGTAGTATAGCGGGTAATGAACAAGCTGACGAACTAGGTAGTGCGGCCTCATCTTCTTCTTTTGTCGGCCCACTTTGTTTAGACTAATTTCATACTGGAATGCTAAAACCTTCTCCCACCACTGGGAATCCCTCAACTATGCACGCCATGCCAAAAACTGCATTAGGATAAACGAAAACCATACAACCATTCTCCAAGCGCGACGTCAAGAAGCAAACAGATATCCTAACAGGTCACTGCTCTCTTGATAAACACCTACACACGATTGGCTTTGCCAACAGCCCACTGTGTAATAGATGCAGGGACATCGAGCCCGCCGAACACTTCTCTGCCGTTGTCCCGCCTATATAATGACTAGTTTAGAGGTTGCATATTAGAGCCGAAGGCGAGGTTTGCAACAACACTAGTCAAAATAACAGTTCACAGAATGAGTTGCTCTAAGTAAACGAATGAGTTTACGTGTTCTCAAAATTGTCTCCGAAGTAATGAATTATGTAGCAGTGTCCAATGTACAATTTTTTTTTGCCCATCCACCTGAAAATTGAGCATTACAAAAGTTTTGCCTCACTATAGAGAACGAAAGTTTTTACTTCACTAGTGACCTCAAGAGTATTACCACTAATTAGACAAGAGTTTTGCTTCCCTAAAAAATATCTCAAAAAGACTTCACATGTAATGCATGGTTTTCGTAGGGGTGTAACGTATACACACGTAATGCTCAACTTTCGGATGGGAGCGGCAATAAAATTGTTTTTTCGAACATTCATTCAAAGTTTAGGATTATATCTGGTCCCCTGGTTACATACTTTTAGTAAATATGGCAAAGGTTATCTTCAATGTAATTTATTTTTGGTTTGCTCTTTAAAAAATGTCAAATAATATTTACTGTGTTAATCAGTTCCAGCGTCTAATCGTGTATGCAAACGTTTCTTTCATTCATGTTGTGCACTTCTGCCGTAAACAATTAACTAATGTTTAAAGAACTTAAGTCATTTAAATATTGGCTGCTACAAGGCCAAAAGTAGATCATGTTTTGATTTTATTTCATAAAATTGGTAGAGCAAATATTATTCAGCAAATAAATTATGAAATAGTTAACGCATCGACATTCTACAGCAAACGTTGCACAACGACTAGATAACACATAAGAGATGCACTTTTATTTATTTTTAATATTTTATTAACTGAAAATTTTTTCTCTGTGGTATTTTATTAACGAACCAATAGCTAATAGAGCTATATCTTCTACCTACTATCTTATATCTATACATGGAGAAAAATTTTTACCTGAGGCAGGTAAGTTCTCTCCAGGTAATATAAAAAACTGCGGCTGCATCATATAATTCAGTATAAATCCGATTAACTGGAGTCAAAAACGATACAAATTTACCACCAGGTAATCTGGATACCTACGAATGTACAATAAGTACAGTTGTAGTGGATCCAGATAATTCACAACACCTGGAGAAAAGTTACCTTCACCAGGTAAAACTTTTTATTTTATTTGCCAATGTATTCAGTAAAGCTTTATTGGAATTTACTAATTTTGATCTCTTGCTTATGTTGTGAAGTCTTTCTGATTGAAGTTTTCTGTTTTCAATTAAGCATTTAGTGGTTTATCTAACCGCGATATTGTCTTCGGTACATTTAAGTGCTCAGATTCAATCATGCCGGAGAGCCCTTAATTTTGGCGATTCTATGATTGATACAGACAGGTTATACAGTGATTTTTCTGAGAGTAGACTCTCTCATATTTATACGTTATCAGATATCGACCCGATGTTGGAAATTTTCAATGTGGACCCGACAGTATGGAAAATGGCGAAAGTGATACCGTCACATAAGAAGGGCAAATTTTTCAATTTGGATACATTCTTCCTGTTTTCTCGAAAGTATTTGAAATATTGATAGAAACCCAGATTCAGGAGTATATTTTCTCGTATCATCATATGACCCCGCAACAATCTGATTTTAGGCCTAAGCATAGCACGGTCACGGCTCTGTTGAAGATCACAACTGATATTAAGGAAGCTATGAATGAAAGGTTTATTACGATGCTATTGCTGCTTGACTTTTCCAAAGCGTTCGATGGAGTGGATCATGAGTTGCTTTGTAGTAAACTTGGGTATGATTTCGGGTTTGAGACATCGGCGATTGCTCTTATAAACAATTATTTATCTGGGAGGTCTCAGGCAGTGTGCATAGATGGAGTGACGTCTGATTTTATTCCGCTTGAGAAAGGTGTTCCGCAGGTAATTATTACGAAAACAGGGTTTGTTTGAAATAAACTCTCCAATTTTAAATTATGCCTTTTATTTTTATTCTTTAACCAACCGGTTTCAGGAACTATGTTATTAAAGAATAAAAATAAAAGGCATAATTTAAAATTGGAGAGTTTATTTCAAACAAACCCTGTTTTCGTAATATTTACACAATTGTGCCGTATTCTGCGTATCAATTAATTAATAATTTGTTAATTGAATTATTATTACAGTGTTCCGCAGGGATCCATTTTGGGACCCCTGCTTTTCTCACTCTACATTAACGACCTT
The DNA here is from genome assembly GCA_029228625.1 of Pseudolycoriella hygida. Lineage (NCBI taxonomy): Eukaryota > Metazoa > Arthropoda > Insecta > Diptera > Sciaridae > Pseudolycoriella > Pseudolycoriella hygida. The sequence goes on from CM055404.1 coordinate 22,953,473, forward strand.
CCTAACTCAATTAGAAATATGTTTTCGCATCTCTATACCGACGATGTTCAGTTGTACAAGACCTTTTCCAGCACTGACATATGCGACTCTATAGAAAGGATAAAGGATGATTTTATTGCTGTGAGTGAACGGGCAAAACTGAATCGCTTGGCGATTAATGCGGAAAAGTCTCAGGTGATGGTCATCGGATCCAACTCAAATGTCAAGCTTGTGCCTTTGATTGGGGTTGATGGGGTAATGTCTCATAAGTTTGAGATCCTGGGAGATGGGGGATTGTATGTTGAGTTGACAGATCTGAACATTGATGGGAAGACTATTGGCTTTTCTCAGAAGGTTCTGGGAGTTATGTTGAATTTTCGGTTGAACTGGGTAGATCATGCTGAAAACGTGTACAGTAAGATACATGCTAGTCTTCATAGTCTGTGGTCATTAGCATCTTCGAATCCCTTTAGAACACGAATGTTGTTGGCTTAGGCTCTTCTGATGCCTCATTTTAATTATTGTTCTGAGGTGTTCTCTTATGGCCTGGATGCATCTTCAACGAACCTTCTTGATAGAGCTTTCCGTTCTGCAATTCGGTATGTATATGGTAGAGGGAAATATGATAGTATTTCGGACGTTGTGGACAGGTTTCTTGGGTGTAATTTGATGGATCAAAAATCCTGAATCCAAAAAATGTTTTATGAATTTGCACCCACGAGCTATGATTACAGAAATGAATTAAATAACACTTAAGGAGCTCACAACAGGCTTCAGCTGAAGTGGATCAGATCCTCCCCCATATGAAAATTTTTACTATAAGGAATTTTCTGGTATTTTCCTTGTAAAATACTCATGAAACAGCTCTCATTTCATGGTCCATAAGTTCTTGAAAATGCACCCACAAAGTTCTTACTTAAATGAAAAGAGGGATCGACAAGAAGGTCAAAACAGGTATTAGTTGACTCTGATCAGATCCTCCACAACCTTATTTTCATTCAGAACCACCGTGTCCTACGGTTTTTTAGGTGGTCATGCATAGAAATTTTTTGCTTTTAGGACAATCCTCTACCAAATCTTCATTTTCGAAATTTGCGACGACATCCAATTTTTTTCTTCTTGATAGACCCCCCCCCCCCCCCCCCCTTCAACCTCTCAACGATGGACGTTATTTATGAACAGCCTCTTATGTGTTGGGAAAACTTTTAACTGAGAGAATTAGTCAGGTGTATTCTGCTGCTACTTAGAATTACATGAAAATGTATAGAAAAAGTTTGTTTCCATTCAAAGCAGTCGTATGAATATTTTTTCCCTCTCTTCATCAGAGTGAAGTTAGCTATACCGATCAAAAACAATGTACACAGTAAATGTTCTGTTTATGACGTCGATTTCAACGAACAAATTGCACTTAACGATACAGAAGATAAATCAAAATGGAAGGAGAAACCATGTTCTAACGGATGGGAGTACAGTAGAGCTGAACTTCCCTACAGCACTATCACAACAGACGTAAGTCCTCTTTAAGATTACCGAATGGAAATGCAAGAAGGTGATATTTCAGTTAAATTGGGTATGCGACAATGATACCTTACCGACGATAGCGCAATCGGTTTTTTTCATTGGTGCAATATGTGGTGGCCTATTACTAGGATGGATTGCAGATCGCTATGGGCGTGTACCATCTTTAATGGTAGCAAATACAATAGGAGCTGTAGCCGGAATAGCCACAGCATTTACAAATGATTTTTGGTCATTTACAGCTTGCCGATTTTTTGTTGGATTCGCTTTCGATAACTGCTTTACCATTATGTACATATTGGGTGAGAAAGTTTTGAACAGAATTTTGAAATGTGAACCATTGATTGATCTTTTCGCAGTATTGGAGTATGTTGGACCGAAATACCGAACGTTTATTGCAAACATGTCGATTGCTGTGTTTTTTGGTTCAGCAGCATGTGCCATACCTTGGATTGCATATTACGTGAGTGATTGGAAGCTTTTATCCATTTATACATCAGCGCCCTTACTATTAGCGCTATTCACACCTTTTGTTGTGCCAGAATCGGCGAGGTATTTTGAAAAATCGATTCGGTTAAGCCGCAACACAGACAATGTCCTTTTTCCAGGTGGTTGGTTTCAAAAAATAAAATCGATCGCGCACTGATAATCATAAAAAAATTTGAACGCATCAATGGCAAAACAATCAAACCCGAAATATACCAAGCATTTGTCGATAGCTGCGCTCGCAGTCAAAGTGAATCCGACTCGGTTAATTATTCCATCATCGATCTCTTCAAAAAACCGCGCCTTCGAAAGATCACCTGTTTGTTGATTTTGTTTTACATGGCAATTTCACTTGTATTCGATGGATATGTGAGGAACATTGAGTCGATCGGTTTGAGCACATTTATTGCCTTCACGGTGGCATCAGCAACAGAGCTTCCAGCATCAGTTATACTCACACTCACATTAGACCGATGGGGTCGGAGATGGCTGGGTCTCGGAACGATGTTTTTATGCGGCGTATGTAGTGTCATTGCTTCGTTCTTACCGACGGGTAATTATTCTACTTGGGAAGAAGACAATATTTGAGGCGGATTTTTTCAAGAAAGTCCTTCGTCTCAATATTGTTCTTGGACCATAATTTTCATTGCAATTCATTTTTCTTAGGTACAATAACTATAGTCTTAATTGTGACTGGTCGATTTTTCGTAAACTTCTCTTACAACATAGGGATGCAATATTGTGCAGAAATCTTGCCCACAGTTGTACGGTAAATAGAAATAAATTACTTATCAAGTTACACGCGCCATGTTATGGAACGCACAGAAAGATAAATAAAAGAAACCATTGTTTTTTAGGTCTCTCAATGTTTGATGTTCTCTGGACGAAAAGCTTTCAAGGAGAGAAATAGTACATTACATCACAAGGAGGTAAAACGGTGCATTGAGACTAGGTGGTAAAAAGGACCTTTTTACCACCGTGGTCTGAGTCAGAACCGTTTTAGCTCCAAGTGATGTATACTATTTTTCGCGCAGAAAAGACTTTTCTTCCCACCTGTCGTTTTCAGTCCTGGTCTAAAAAGTGATGTTCAAATGTAAGCCTAAAACGCGCCTTTTCGGATGCAAATTTGGTGAGGAAATATGGCGTTTTTTGTCCGTCTGCGCGAAAACGAACTTTTCCTTAGTAAGTGAAACAGAGCAAGTCAGCTTACCACCACCTCCTTCGCATTTGTAGTATTTGTTGTGCGTTAGAGTTGTGTAATTTGGAAATATTCGTTGTGAAATATTCGTTAAAATTTTAAGCAAATTACTGGAAATATTGTTCAGCTGCAGAGGTTATTGAACCCGTACGAAGTACAAAGGTCCGATACTTTAATAAAACATGGGGTAGGTCGAGGTGGTATGTGGAGGGATACATTTATTATAGTCTAGTAATGACGAACCAGCAATAAAAAATGTCCGTCCGTTCGTCCGTCTCCAAACGGCTCGACTGATCACCCATAACTTTTTTCCCTGAAAATGCCTACCATGATTCAAGCTCGAAGATGAGCAGAATCTTACAAGTCGTTCCGGAGATATGGTCGAAGAAGTGGAGGTCGAACATGGATTCTCGACCGTACGTCGGTGAAATTTTTCGCAAATATCTCAGCAAGTACAGCACGGAAACCATTCATTTTGACATCAAATTAGAGCATTCGACCTCAAAAAATTGGGAAAAATTTCTTTGTGGAAATCGGGTTGATGGTCTGGGCACTGGGACCATTGGAATGGACGAAATTGAGTTTCTTGGCCATATACGAAAGCAGTTTTTCCTGTATATTTCCTTAACTATGCAAGATATAGGTGTACTGTCAAAGGCAAAGTTGTAGAGAATAAAATTTTAGAAAAAACGTGTTTCAGGATTTTAAGGAAAAATGGCTCAATCCTCGTATATGACCACTTCTAGAATTGGGAGGGATGACTCATATCTCTGGATCTATGGCAGTTAGAAAAATGCTTCCAAAGGCAAAGTTTTAGAAAATACATTTTTAGAAAACACGTGTGTCAGAGTTTTAGGGAAAAATAATCTAATCCCGGGATTCAGTCACTTCTAGAATTGGGGGTGATGACTCATATCTCTAAAACCATGGCAGTAAGATAGTTGCTTCAAAAGGCAAAATTGTAGAGAATAAAATTTTAAAAGTTTTAGAGAACGCATGTTTCATGGTTTTAGGGAAAAATTACCAAATTCCGGGATAAAGCAACTTCTAGAATTGTAAGGTATGACGCATATCTCGAGAACTATGGCAGCTAGAAAGTTGCTTTGAAGGCAAACTTGGTGAGAATTACATTTTAGAGAAAATAGTTTCAAGATTTCTTCGAGAAACTACGTTGGTCCTCTTTGGGCTATGGTGCAGAAGAGAACATTTCTGTCATCAGAATCAATGGTCTCAGACGTACTTCGGTAGGACCTTTGCCATTACCTTCTGGGTGATTTCTATGATCTTACACATTTCTATATTTACATACGTTCGAGTCTTTTTGTAACATCTATCCTGTTTGCCATATCTATTCTGATACGTACGGGTCTTTGCTTATGTTTTTCATCTACTTTCTCAACATTTTATTTTCAACTTTTCGAACTTCCAGAACAAAACTTTTTTCTTTCGAACTTAAAAGTCATTTTCTGTCGACTAAATCGCATGTAACAAGGTTACAATCATAGGAGTATTTTGTGCATGAACTTTGTTTTGTTGTTTGTTTATTCTTAACATGGTGCGTGTAATAGTTATTTACGCCAGTAGGAGGGAAAACATTTGTCTAAACTGAGTGGATTTGCGATCCGAGCTGAAGACGAGGATTGCATCCACCATGTAAAGAACACATTCTTCCCTCTGCATGCTTTTGTTTTTGCAAGGAGATAAACTTTATGCATTTTAAAGTTGTTTCTCGAAAAGCGGCAGTTTCTCTCGTTGAAACACAAAATCATCTCCAATTTTCTGCCCTACAACGCATAAAAAACCTAGCGACGTTATCAGATGAGAGATTTTTTCTCGTTGCTAGGTTTTTTATGCGTTGTAGGTCAGTTTTGTTCATCATAAGAAGTGTGAATTTGTATACTTTTACTGTGTTGAGTGTTACCTCTTGTATACACATGCACAATTCTTTCGATGTGTCAGTGGTTTCGTGCAAGCGATAAAAATATCTATCTCTAACAGCGCTCAAGGTGTTGCGTTCATACATATCATGGGATATGTAGCTAGCATTCTGTCACCGGTTGTTGTTTATCTTAGCACTATTCACGAATCGTTACCGTTATGGATTCTGGGATTTGTCGGAATATTCGGCGGTAGTTTAGCTTTATTCCTACCAGAAACGCTTGGCAAGGACCTACCACAAACACTTGATGATGGTGAAACATTTGGAGTGGATCAGAACTTCTTTGATTTTCCCTGCATCGATAGGTATGATTTCATTGCTAACGCTTCGTTTTGGGGTGGATAACGAAATTATTATCGTCGTTACTGTAAATAGTTCTTCGAAAAATTGATTCGGAAATAGCGAATGTTGCCAACTTAAAATGGAGCGATTTTATTCTTTTTACAAAATACAAATTAACAGAAAAAATTATGACTTTTTTCAGGCAGAGAAAAAGTTTAGATGAAGTACAATCTCAACCGAGTACATCGAAAAAATAAATTTCGCACGAACGTCAAAATGTTGTCAATTACACCGATTACGCCTTATTCTTTAAATTATCTTCAAGTAAATGCGAAGAGTAGGTTTTCTCGTCTCGTTACCTACCATGCTAATTTAGCTAAATTATTTGATTGTACTTTTAAGATTCTAATTAGCTAAATAAATTTCTAATAGAACGATAACTAATGCTGTTTACATTATTTGCTCCGGCGTTCAGAATCGGGCACAAGCCCCAGAGGCCGTAAGAGACACAGAAGCCCCGCAGGCGAGGGGTTATCCACTGGTCAAAAATTTTTGCCAAAAATTCCAATTCCATAAAAAAAATCCAAAAATTCCACAGAAATTGCAAAAATTTCAAGAAACTCCTTCAAAATTCCAAAATTTCCGAAGTTCCAAAAATTCCATAAATTCTACAGAAATTCCAAAAATTCCAGAGAAATTCCAAAAATTCCATCGGAATTCCAAAATTTCCCAAGTTCCGAAAATTCCACAGAAATTCCAAAAATTCAAGAAATTCCACAGAAATTCCAAAAATTCCATCGGAATTCCAAAATTTCCGAAGTTCCGAAAATTCCAGAAGTTCCAAAAATTCAAGAAATTCCAAAAATTCCATCGAAATTCCAAAATTTCCACAAAATTTCCGAAGTTCCGAAAATTCCAAAAAATCAAGAAATTCCACAGAATTTCCATCGAAATTCCAAAAATTTCATCGAAATTCCGGAGTTCAGAAATTCCATCGAAATTCCAAAAATTCTAATAATTCCAGAAATTCCATTTTAACTCCGAAAATTCCATCAGCCTGTACCAAAAAAATGAAGTGGATAACCCCTCGCCCGCAGGTGTGATCTTTCTCTCCACAACATTATTTAAATGATTAAAATCTAAATAATTATTCGATTGAGTCATTGAGTGTCGTTCGCGAAGTGCTTGTCATTCCAGAGGGGAGAGGGCGTTACAGGTAATGTACATTTTTGGACCCGTATGCAGTACAATGGTCCTATGCGTTGGTAAAATTACTAAGTTAAGTTAAGTTGTGTGTGGTAGAGGTCAACGTCCACAGTATTTATATGAAGTTATTTGGTAGCGCAAGCAACTCGATAGCGTAGTGGTTAACACGTCTACTCGCTACTATGAGATTAAGTTGCCAATGCGTTTGGTTCGAAACTCAACCGCAGACGGATTTGTACCGATTGTTAGATTTGTAAACAGAAGCGTGTGTAGCGCCACCGTACGGCTGACTGGTGAAAGGGATTGTTGGGAGGTGTCGGTATTCTACATCTCAAAGATAGAGCCATCAGGTTTGTCGCACAACTTACCACTGGCACAGTAAAACCTTTCCGGTAACGAAAGGATCTCAAAAAATAGAACCACAAAAGTAGCCAAAGTAGCCCCAAACCATCACCAGAATTCCACCGTTACCATCAAATTATGAACGCTTCACTGGGCTCCTCAAAACAGCGGCAAAGAAATCGATTCCCCGAGGCCACAAGGAAGCATATATTCCTGGTTGGAACGAAAAAAGTAAACTGCTCTACGAAAATTTTAAATCTACGGGAAGAGACGGGCAAACTTCTGTTGGAATCATTGGACAAAAACAGAAAGGCGTTATGGAAAGAGAAAATGAGCTCACTCAATTTTGCTAAGTCCAGCAGAAAGGCATGGCGTGTTATAAATCGACTAAATGGTAAATCTCGCAAGTCGTCGAAAGTGTACCCGGTAACACCGGACCGAATCGCCTCGAAGCTAGTAGAAAACCCCAAAGTGAAAAGAAAATCATCGTGAATAAAGGGTATCTCCGCAACCTGAGACTAGGCCTTCAATCATCCAGCTACGCATTCCCAGTATCTTTAAAAGAAGTGGGCAAATCTTTCAGCTACATAGAACTGGAACTGCTCCCGGGTCGGACAACTTTTTTTCCTAATTTTCTAAAAAATGTGGGCCCAAAGTCTGCAATTTGGCTCTCAAAATTATTGACAAACGTGTATAAGACCGAACGAGTACCAAAACAGTGGAAAAATCTGCTTTAGCCTTAGCTTAATAAGCCGCCACACATAACCGAAAACTACCGACCGATCTCTCTTTTGAGTTGTAGTTACAAGCTGTTTGAAAGAGTCATGTTGGCAAGAATTAGAGATGTAATCGAAGAAAATGTCCCCAAACTATATCGAGTGGCTTCCAGAAAGGCTTAAAGACGGGAGTGGCATTCTAGGACTTGTCGGCGGCCTACGACACAGTGTGGAAGCGGGGGCTACTGTTTAAGTTGAGCGGGATTATTCCATGTCGATCAACTCTACAGTTACTAATGAACATACTGAGCGATCGCAACTTTCATGTGGATATTAATAGAAAAATAGGTAGGAAAAGAGTGCTAAATGACGGCCTACCGCAAGGCTCTGTTCTCTCCTGCTTTTTATTTTTCGCGCAAATGATGGATCTTCCGATGGAAGTTCACCTATGCCGACGACAATGCTCTAGCGTTCCAAGTCGAAACCTTTGAAGACCTAGAAAATGTATTAAGCAACGATCTGGACACCATGTCAAGATTCTTCAAAGAGTGACGTCTAAAACCTAACGTAAGGAAAACTTTACACTGTGTGTTCCACCTAAGTAACCAGCAAGCGAACAGGAAGCTAGACCTAAGAATAAACGGTGACGTAGTAGAATATACCCTAATCCTTAGGTGTCATACTTGACCGCAGTCTCACATATCGTATGAATGCTGAACGGATAAAAACAAAATTGAAGACGCGAGTGAGTCTACTCCAAAAACTTACCGGATCTACATGGGGGTGCAGGTGCACAGCGAAAACGCTACGAATCACCACCCAAGCAATGGCGCTTCCCGTAGCCGAGTATTGTGCCCCAGTATGGATGAACAGCTGTCATGCAAAAAAAGTCGACACCTAGTTTAACCAAGCGCTAAGAATCGTTTCCGGCTCAGTAGACCCCACAGAAGTGGAATAGCTCTACATACTGAGCAACATAACACCGCCACATATTCGCAGAAGTGAGGCACCCTAAGAGAATGCGTCAAAATCGAAACAGACATCGACCTGTCTTTAGATGGCGACAAGGAACTAGCTCCCCCACCCTTCGTCTAAAATCAAGAAAACCCTTTTCGAGTTTCTACAAAATTAGGAGCAATTTTGACGATCTGAAAACAAGATGAAAAGAGCATGAAAATAAGCACTTAATTGAAGACCCAACCGAACCGGTTAACGGTCTCGACCTACCTAGACGACTCTGGCTGAGAATTAGCAGATTTAGAACAGGTCAGGGATGCTGCGCTTTTCTCATGCACAGATGGAATTTTGCAGAGTCCCCACTTTGCGATTGTGGGGAAAACCAAACGATGGATCTTAGGCCATTGCCCCAGTCGCCGCTTCTTCGGAAGCTTAGAGGACTTGCACAGCACATCAGACCAAGCAATCGCGTGGCTTGACAGCCTAGATGTAAATGTGTATGTGCTTGTTTCTTTTTCTCTCTGTTTTTCTTTGTATTTCGGAACGTATAAGATGATGTCTCCGGCTTTGTTATTGTACTGTGAAAAATTTTCCCATTTTCTTCGTAATGAGTTAGGGACCCCTTGGCTCGTCCAAAGAAAAAGTTGTATAGAATAAAATTTTAGAGAGGGTTTTGGGGAAAAATTGTTTAATCCTGGGATATGACCACTTGTAGAATTGGGAAGGATGACTTATATCTCTTGTCTTGAACTCTGGCAATTAGAAAGTTGCTTTCAAAGGCAAAATTGTAGAGAATAAAATTTTAGAGAACATGTCTTTCAGGATTTTGAGGAAAAAGTGGCCCAGTCCTGAGATTGGACCACTTTTAGGATTGGGACTGATGACTCATATCTCTAGAACTATGGCAGTTAGAAAGTTGCTCCCAAATGCAAATGCAAAGTTGAACACGTGTTTCAGGGTTTAAGGGAAAAATGACCCAAACCTGTCATATGACCACTTCTAGACTTGAGGGGGATGACTCTATGTAGAACTATGAAAGTTAGAAAGTTGCCTCTAAAGGGAAAGTTGGTAAGAATTATATTTTAGAGAAAATAGTTTCAGAATTTTTTGGAGAAACTACGTTGGATATTTCTGATATAGTGCAGGGTCATCAATGGTTCCAGATGTTATAAGACGTACTTCGGTAGGGCCTTTGACATTCTCTTGGGTAATTTCTGTGGATCTCAGTTCAAAAAGGACATAAAACATTGAATTGCTTTCTCATTTTTATGTAGATACGTTTGAATCTTTTGCAACATCTATTCTGATACGTACGGGTCTTTGCTTATGTTATTTATAATTATAAAATTCAAAAGTTTGTCTGTTTGTCGGTCACAAGTTTCCAGCGTGAACCAACATAGGTCCGACCTGCTTGAAGAGTTCCGAGGAACTGAAGCAAAAAGTCGTTTTGCATTGCCTTTTATAAGCCGAAAGCCAAAGAAAAGGCAATGCAATAGTAGATTCTTTTGCATTGCCTTATATGAATAAAAAAAAAGGCAATGCAAAAGTAGATTCGCATGTGAATCTATCTACGTCCGACCTGCTTGAAGAGTTCCGAGGAACTAAAGCAAAAAGTCGTTTTGCATTGCCTTATATGATTCAAAAAAAAGGCAATGCAAAAGTAGATTCGCATGTGAATCTATCTACGTCCGACCTGCTTGAAGAGTTCCGAGGAACTAAACCCTTTTGCATTGCTTTTTTTAACCCAAAAAAGCAATGCAAACCTAATTTCGAGGGGGAAGAGAAAACCACAAGGGAAACCTAGAGACAGAGAACGAGAGACGTTCCTTTTGTTAATTCTGGACCGCAATGAAGCAGTCCAAAAAAAAATAAAGCGCTCTTATTATGGGTACAGTCTCCCATAACAGTATCGCCATCCGCACCTAGCATCGTTTTGCAACGACGCTTAGCGCTGGACATCACCAACCGGCGATACTTTCAAGCGAATTAAAAAGTGGTATTTATACATTTGGAACTGCGTACTTTCTGTGAAGTATAAAATTTATACAACGAAAAATGATTAGAAATTTTGTATGAGATTTGTTCAAGTAATTTCAGGGAGAATATTTACGTGTGAGTGTGTGCGTACATGTAAGAAGCAATAAACGATAAAACTATTTTATGCATGTGGCTTCATTCACTAATATTCTCAATGCATTTACGTTTGTTTATGTGGCGTATTCAAATATTTTTTTTTTATTTGTATGAAATGAAATGATGTGGCGTATTCAAATATTTTCTTTGTAAGGAATTATTTGTATGGAACGAAATGATGCATTGATTTTGTTTATACATTTTTTTGGTTGGTGAAAATGTCGGGCAGTGGGACATTGGGTCAATTTTTATGTTTTTAAAAATATCTTGGAATGTATGGGAGTTGGGCGATAGGTTTCTTTGGTAAAGTCTCAGAGTTTTGTGAGTAGAAGCCACCAGCATTGGTGAAAATGTCGGGCAGTTGGACATTGGGTCAATTTTTAAGTTTTTAAAAATATCTTGGAATGTATGGGAGTTGGGCGATAGGTTTCTTTGGCAAAGTCTTAGAGTTTTGTGAGTAGAATCTTTATGAATCCTAAGAAAATGGCTGCCACCTGTGAAAGTGACGCCATCTTGGATTTGTGAGGTGTCAGATGAAAGGTTTCGGAAGTGTGAAGGTAGCGAAATCGATTTAAAGAAAATCGGTTGAGCGGTTCGGTGCCCAGGGTCGATCAAAGGAGGCAAAAATGGACAAAAATTTGCTCCGCTGCCCGAAAATTATTAAAAATTTTTTTTTGATATGTTGTCGGGTATGGTGCAAAACGTCGAGAAAACATGTTCCGGGGTGGGATATTGTTCTGAAATAAGGGAGTTATGGGTAAAAAACGGGTCATAATTGAAAATCGGCTAAAAGGCAGTCAAGATGTCGTCTTAGAGATTTGGTCGGGGAAGTGTCAGAGTAGAATACATAGCAAGTGCAACGCTGAATACGGGGAACTTGAAATACGGGGAACGTTGAATACGGGGGAAGTGGAATACGGGGGAAGTGGAATACGGGGAACTTGGAATACGGTTAACGTTGCATACAGTGAACGTGGAATACAGGGAAAGTGGAATACGGGGAACTTGGAATACAAGGAGAGTTGAATACGGGGAACGTTGAATGCGGGGTAAGTGGAATACGGGGAAGTGGCATACGGTGAATGTTGCATACGGTGAACGTTGCATACGGTGAACGTTGCATACGGTGAACGTGGAATACAGGGAAAGCGGAATACGGGGAACTTGGAATACGAGGAGAGTTGAATACGGGGAACGTTGCATACCGTGAACGTGGAACAGGGGGGAAATGGTATACGGGGAACTTGGAATACGGGGAAAGTTGAATACGGTGAACTTTGCATACGGTGAACGTGGGATACGGGGGAAGTGGAATACGGCGGAAGTGGAAAACGGTGAACGTTGCATACGTTCCGCGGAGGAGGTGGGATACGGGGGAAGTGGTATAAGGGGAACTTGGAATACGGGGAAAGTTGAATATGGTGAACTTTGCATACGGTGAACGTGGAATACGGGGGAAGTGGAATACGGGGGAAGTGGAATACGGGGGAAGTGGAATACGAAGAAATAAAATTCGGGGAAAGTTGAATACGGCGAACTTGGAATGCGGTGAACGTTGAATACGGGGTAAGTGGAATACGGGGGAAGTGGAATACGGGGGAAGTGGAATACGGGGGAAGTGGAATACGGGGAACGTTGCATACGTTCCACGGAGGAAGTGGAGTACGGGGGAAGTTGAAACATTACGCATCATTATTTAAAACGAAAAAAAATATGGCTCTCTGAATAGACAATACGCGAAAATGATAAAGCCTGCGTAGCCCCTAGGGGCGGGGGTTTCGACTACGTAACCTACCCTTTAATGTTAAAGCGAAAATGATAAAGCTAGTTTATTATATCTACATATAGTGAGAGGAATGTGTCTGCAAAATGTAAATTTCAGCCTCACATTCTTCATGAACGCAAGTGGTTGGATTTGGATGTTTGTTTTTATTTCTATAAAAATATTCCCATGGAATTTTTTAAATAAAGCCGCCAATTTGATAAAAGTAATTCCACTTTACACTGGTGGTCTTCTATTGAAGAAACGTCAAAATCATTTTGGGTGTTTACGATGTTGGTAAACATTGCACAAGACTTTGACAAAACACAATATGGATAAACACAACCAACGTCAGTCCGGAGTTTTTAATGGCCGCAAGTGAATACAAAGTGTAAAATTGTATCAACTAAAATTGAAAATAATTAATTGCGTTATGATTACAACAGTTCGGTGAAAGTGTTTTTGCAATCAGTGATCTTGCGCTTATCGAAAATGTATTATTCGGTAGATAAGAATCAATCTGGAGGTGGAGATAATTCGTCCCAAACAAAAAATAATGTCAGCAGAGAAGGTGAGTTGACAATTGACATTTTTCTCTTCCTTATGATCACACACACTTTCATTCCACATTTAAAATCATATTACTTTCAATCACAGTTTTCAAACAATTTAAAGACTCCCCTTTCTTTGTTTGCTACAATGTAGCGGGACGATCAAGGTGTCATCACATTTATGTTCTAATTTGTGACATGGACTGATTTGTTTTCAATGTTTTTTTAGTGCAAGTGTTATACGAACAAAATATTGACTGGTTTTAGTGTCAACACTGAGTGAATGTTGATTTAAACTGTTAAAATTTAATTAAATTAACGTTTCCCAACAATGGTCTAATCAACTATGATTGAATGGTCCATTCAATGGTTTTTATTTTCCAATTCGAAACGACCGCCTCACGGACGATTAACGTCATCAAAATAACATTCGCTGTGTAAAATGCAACTTATAGAGCTTAGTAATAACGATGTAACACTGTCACTTAGTTTGGCCATTCATCTGGCCTTTCGAGTGTTATTAAATACTTGTTTGATGTGGTGTGGGATGGCAAAAATGGCGTGTTTCTTGCAAAATTTTCTACCTTGTCCTTTGTTCACTTCTTCGAACCATTTTATTGATGCCAGCAGCTTTTCTGTGTTGAAGTTGAATGTGGAATGAATATTACTTGATTCTTCCATCGTTCTGATACTTTCCACCATATTTTGCTTCCAAAATTGCCTCGAGGCAGGGGTGTCGACTTGAATTTATCTCTCGGAGGCTAGATAAACATTGATCCCATTCATATCTGAACTAAATCGCCCACCGTATCTTGATTAGGAGCCTTAATAAAGTATGTCACACTCCGAGCGGGTAGGAGTTCGGGGAGGGAGTGTTTGGCTGTTTCTGATACGTTTCCGCACAGTGGTCATCGTTGAGTCCCATCTTGTTCAAATGATATCCCAGATTGATGTGTCCCGTAAGCACTCCAACTAGTAGCCTCAGGTAGTTCCTATTCAATCTCAAAAGATATTTGGTTTTCCGCCAATTGCATTCCTCTTTGGCTTGTCTACAGTTTTGTAGTTTATTCCAGGCTTTTTGGCGTCCCTCTTCTACTTACTGCTTGAGAAGTCTCACCATTGCCCCATCTTGAACACCTAAGGCTGGCTCTGGCACCACAAGACCGTGTCGCTCCCTGTTTTCGCCAATTCATCAACTCTTTCATTTCCCAGAATGTCCTAGTGGCCCGAAACCCATACTAGGGACACATGATTGTTCTTTGATGCCTTCTCTCGCTTCTAGAACTGATTTCGCTGAGAATTTATGAGATGAAATAGCGCCGGTTCGCTATCTGAGCTGATAATATGAAATACCTTATGAACGGTCCCTTATGACTCTTGTACATTGCGACTACACTTAGGAAAATATCTACAAGCGACGTAGGAATTGTGTTTATAATATACGCCAACGACGTATTATATACGCGGTGAATGTATTATCAACCTTATTTAAGTACTGTGTAGTATGTCATACGTAACGAACGTGTTATGAACTCACTTAATACGTGCACGGCGTTCGTAATACGCGCACGTTGGATAAAATACGTCCGCGGCGTATATTATAAACACAATTCCTACGTCGCTTGTAGATATTTTCATCAGTGTAGTGAATTACCAAGTGTTTTGATGTTTTGCTTTGTGTTAGGTGGTTGTTTTTTGAAAATGGTTTAAGATTTCCAGACTGTGTGGATGTTTCTTTGTATTTATATTTAACAAAAATTTCGTCCTCGGCAATATCAGCATTGCAGAATCTTTGACTATAACGGAGATTTATCTAAAAATCAATTTAAGAAAACTGGAGTTTCAGAGAAGAATTCGCTCAATAACAAAAATTCATCTCTAACCGAATTTTAAGAATGCGAAAAAAGTTCAACCCAACAAATGAACAACGAACACAAACATCAACTAATCATATTGTTACTTAACCATTTTACAACACCAATTATGAACAATCCACAAGCAAACAACTCCGTAACGAACGAGTAAGACAATCAACCAAAAAAGAACCTTGGATCGCAATACCATACGTAGAAAACTGAACTGGAAAATAACTTTCACTCCAGCCGTAAAGATTTTGCACATGCTGAATTCAAAAAAAGATAAAGAAGAGCTCACTCCACCTTCGATCTATGAAATTCCATGCAATAACTGTGAATCTACATACTTTGGAGAAACCGAACGTCCAGTCCCAATTAGGAAAGGATACGTTCGACGAAGAGAATACAAAAAATCGGCCATCGTTAAACACATTACAAGAAAAAAAGGTCACAGTATAAACTGGGACAATTCAAAAACAATAATGAATGAACGAAACCATCATCTACGTAAAATCAAAGAAGGAATATTCATACAGCAATCCACCAACACAACAATGAATACAGATGACGACTACAAACTTAGCAATGCATGGAATCCAATTATTCCGATAATGCAAAGAAAGCCTTGAAAACAGGGAGGTGATATATAAGCTGGGACACTAGGATATTGCGATTGGGACACGCATGTCCCAGCTCATATATCACCTCTCTGTTTTCAAGGCTTTCTTTGCATTATCGGAATAATTGGATTCCATGCATTGCTAAGTTATACCAGGATATTGCGATTGGGAAATACGTGTCCCAATCGCAATATCCTAGGATCCCAGTTTATATATCACCTCTCTGCTTGAAAAACAGAAAATTTTTAGTCATACTTAGTTCAGTCCTGATGATGACAACAAATGTATGTCGAAAGCTTGGCTAATAAAACGTTAACTAAAACCATCAATTAAATGATAGGAATAGATCTCCCAATACCGCAATCTTAATGTCCTAAATATATATGGCATGACATATGGCACCACGGACAGAAGGATTGTGTTTCGTGTTACCTGATGAAAACTAATGTGCCAGTATCTATTTGAATAATCGAGAGATCCTTCTGTGCAAACATCCTCATCATCTTTAGTAGTTTCCTGAAAACAATAATCCTTTCACCGACTATTTCGATGAAGCACTCAGCTCGCGTATGCTTACGAACATTCCACCTTATTTGCGCCTTATTCGCTCGCGTTTAATTTAATGGGTGCACAAACAGTCATTCCAATTTGCACACAGTCGCTTTTTTTATACAATTCACGTAACAACAAAAGTTGTTATACGCAAACCTGTGCGAATAGTAAGTCAATAAGTCTATCCGCTCTGGTGTGCGAACAGAACACGTGTGCAACGGGAAACTGTTATTTTAAGCATTAATCACACATGAGACTCAATGTAAAAAAAAAGAAATAGAATTTTATTATAATTTTGAGTTCAAGGAAGTGATTGAAGAAAGGTGTGCGTTGAGATAACATAATAGGATTTAAAGTTTAGTTATAGCTCTGCTGACAGAGAGTGTAGAACTTACCTGGTGGCACCTGACATTCTCAAATTGAATTTAATAAAAACTTTTAAGTTGTGAAAGAGTAGGAAACTGATATAAATTCCAACTTAACACAACAGCAGTAAGTTCTCCCGATTATATTTACAACTACTTTACAGTTGCTTGCATTTCCACTACCTTGAGGAATGTTTAATGTAATTGAAACTCAGCCTCTTGTCAATAAAATATTGAAAATCTCACATAGAAAATGCGTCCACAATTGTCGGAACTTTTTATTGATTGTGGAATTATTTTAAGTTAAAATGCAAATATTGGATTAATGCAAAGAGTTGAACAGAACTTTATTGACTTTCATACAGTCGCAGTATTTTCTTTGTATTTATGTTCGATAATGTTAATTTGCCTACAAACCACTTTTTGCTTAAGAATTCCTTTGAATGTAGCCACTTCCCCGTCTTCGGTCTCCGGTTGGTCTTTTCAATTTGAAATTACTTTTTTAATGGAAAGACATACAAGAACATCTTTCAGGATTATAAAATAGCTTCTCATTTATCTCGGTCACACGTAACTTATTTAAAGAGACGTTGCTGCAGAAAGTGATAAAAAGATTCTGTAGTGTCATTCAATACAAAGGAAAGAAAATTGAAAATCATTATTACGTAAGACTCATAACGACTTGTTACGACGTTTTTTTTTTTTCTTTCAAATTATAAAGCAGACGAAGATTACATATGAACTCTATTTTCCATTTATTTTAAAATAATGTGTTTGCTGGTTTTGTAGATATTCTCGAATTTATTTTGTGCTCCACTAACGTTTTATGGAGAAAAAGAAATAAAAAATATAAATGATTGTGTCGTCTGCACGTCTAGTTGCATAAATTTGCAATTATTTCAGGTGAAATTAGTGGCAGTAACTTAAATGTTAAATGTCGAAAACAAAAAAGAAAAAACAGAAAAAATCCTTTCCAAGTTGTTAAGTAATTTCTTTGTAGACCAATGTGTCATGCAATGCCGAACGTCATCGTAGTCGCAGGCTAGTCAGTGAGGTGATAGCGCGAAATGCTGCGAAACGAATTTATTGTTTGACACGTATGTGTTAAACTTGCGGCATGTACGTGAAACGGGTGATACGTATGCTTATACGTGCTACAAACTTGTATGTACTACACATGCGACTTATAGGGCATTCAATGTGATAAACGTACATTAGAATGGTGAGCTTGAATGAAAATTTAGTTGAAAGTGCGTGCATATGGGATTTCTTTTCGAAAAATTGTTTTTGACGTCAAAACTAAACTTTTTTTGTTCTGGGGCTTCATAAGTTGTTCATAAGAAAATTGATAAAAACTATGTTTTTCCATACATTTTCCAAATTTGTGTAAAAATTATTTTTCTGTACTTTCAGTTTTTACGCTGCAAAAATTTGACTTTTATTTGTTATTGCGTAGATCCTTTAGGGTAAATTTAATTTTTTGCGTGTAAAAGCTGAAAGTGCTGAGGAATTATTCGGCTGGTGGGTCCGGCATTTGTGACGCAACGCAACGAAATTTTGCTTAAAAAAGCGCTGTAATTTCAGAAAATAAAACTTTGAACACAAGATTCCACTCAAACAAATTTTTGCGTATTATCAGCGAAGCGATAGCGTCACCTAAAGCGAATTTATTTTGGAAGAGGTGTCATTAATTTTGGAAGCGGACTTACGGACTGCGTCACACTTAGTTTTGGAAGTAGGAACGAAATTTGGCGTTACGGCACTTCACACAGCTGGCATAGCTAGCGACGACGACCCCAACTTTCGTGATAAGATATGATCAGTTAGTTTCAATCCATTTAGGAAGAAAAAGGAAACCATTTTCGGCGAAAAAAAATTTCCGACAAAAAAAATTTTCCGTCAAAAAAACTTTCCGTCGAAAAAAAATTTCCGATGAAAAAAATTTCGTCGAAAAAAAAGATATGGCGAAAAAAAAATTCCCGGCGAAGAAAAATTTCCAGCGAAAAAAACTTTCCGGCGAAAAAATTTTCGTCGAAAAAAAATTTTCAGCCAAAAAAATTTAGGCGAAAAAATTGTTCAGGCTTCAGGCTAAAAATTCCTTTCACCAATCTCTTTAACTTTCCCGAAGAAACAGACCGTGTAACTGTTCTAATTCAGAAGATTGCAAAAAATCCAAGACAGCTGGCAGCCACTTTCTTAGGATCCAAAAAAAGGCTACTCATTAAACTTTGGAGAAGAAACCAACTCTCTAAGTATTGTAATTCCGAAGCTAAAATTCCAAAACAAAAAAACCTAATTTATTGCTTGGGAAAATTCAAGATGGCGCCGGTTTGACTGCTGGCAGCCATTTCTTGAAGATACCAAAAAAATTTCCTGACCAAACTCTATAACTTTCTTGAAGAAATCAACTCTCTAGCTATTGTCACTCCGGAGCTAAAATTCTAAAACTCGAGCATTACCTGAAAAACCCTCAAAATTGACCACTTTTCCACATGCCACGACTTTTCTGAATTTTCCTGGAAGAGCGGCCTATGAAATTTTTCATTTCAGTGAAAATTTCAGAAAGATCGGTTGACTGATTCTCGAGATCGAAAATTATTAATAGATAGAACATGGATAGATAGATGAAACATAGAAAGAAACCGACAGATCAGAAAAACAGTTTTCATAATGATGAGAACAATAGAAAAATCCATGGCCCATACAAAAATGTCATTTTCAAACCTCGATAACTCAGCCAATTTCCAACCGATTTTGATTGGAAAGCTGCTACGACGTAGTTTTTTTTAATAATTTGGAGGGGGAGGGGCGGCAGGGGGAAAAATTCAAAAGTTCCCCTATACATCTAGCCTTGTCCCAAAGGTTTTTGTATGTCATTTTTTGAGTTTGTGGACTTCTTTTTTGGGGCACGCCCTCCGCTATCGCTGCGGGCAATAAAAGGATGTTGATGTTTCAAGAATCAATGTCAGTCATCTACAGTTAATTCATCAGTGTTTTGTTTGGATTTTTTCCGTGCACTCTATAAAATTGAATTTTTCAAAATTTTTCGACCGTTTGTTGAGCACACTTTTTTATATTTGTTTATTTATTTAATAATTCAATAAAATATATTTCGCGTGAGTTTATTTATTTCTAAAAAATTTTATTGAATTATTAAATAAATAAACAAATATAAAAAAGTGTGCTCAACAAACGGTCGAAAAATTTTGAAAAATTCAATTTTATAGAGTGCACGGAAAAAGTCCAAACAAAACACTGATGAATTAACTGTAGGTGACTGACATTGATTCTTGAAACATCAACATCCTTTTATTGCCCGCAGCGATAGCGGAGGGCGTGCCCCAAAAAAGAAGTCCACAAACTCAAAAAATGACATATATTTCGCGTGAGTTTATTTATTTCTAAAAATGTTTATTGAATTATTAAATAAATAAACAAATATAAAAAAGTGTGCTCAACAAATGGTCGAAAAATTTTGAAAAATTCAATACAGTTAATTCAATTATTCCTTTTACAATATAGAACTGGTAGGCTCATTCCAACAATGTAAGTAGTAACTGGAATACAATACACACATAGCGCATTTTGTATGCTCTCTAACAGTTCCTACTTTCGGCTCTCTTGGCAAATATACAAAACTTGATACGTCACTCGGAAAAGCACTTTCGGCTCTCCACGAAGTGGACTTATGACAAAGTACAAACAATTTCATGATGAAATACATACTGCTGGGTTCAAAAGTCGGTCTATTCCAACCAGGGCACAGTGTGACATTTCTTTCAAAATGGCGGCGTGTGTCAAAATCGGGCACTACGCCAAATTTACCAAATAAGGCAAAAGCGGTTAAGGATGTTGAATCTATTATGAGCTACAAGCAACGCTACAGTAAATTTTTTTTAATTTGTACCGATATTGCCTTACTTGGTAAATTTGACGTAGTGCCCGATTTTGACACACGCCGCCATTTTGAAAGAAATGCCACACTGTGCCCTGGTTGGAATAGACCGACTTTTGATCCCCAGTGCAGGCGCGTGACGGTCTTTTGTTTTGATCTTTGCAAGTAATACTCAACCTGCAAAAAATCAGCTGATTTTTGAAATTTTCGATGAAATCAGCTGATTTTGGTAAATTTATGAATGAAATCAGCTGATTTTGCTTGCTACAGCACCTGCAGCTAGCTTCACATTGAGTATTACTTGCAAAGATAAAAAAAAACGGACTGTTACACTCCTGATTCCAACTGTCAAAATGATAAACGTCAAATATTTAGATAAAACGAAGATGTTTCTTTCATGTCAGATTCTTTTTTCAGGAAATATATAAAAATTTACGACACAAACATTTTGAACATTATCCTTAAATGCTCGTTTGTTTCATAGCTGTGACGCTCAAAACGTCATTTTGACAGACGGAATAAACCTCCTTTTGATCCCAACAAACTCGTCAAGCGGCGAAAAATGGGCGATATACTTTTACAGAATGACATGTCGATAACACAAACACATTATAATGTACATTTTTATGCTTTTTTAATGCATTTTTAATGTACAAAATCATAATGAATGCACATTTTGTAGGACAAATTTTTAGCTGAGGCTACACCCGTCAACTACTTGATTGAAGTTATTTTTTAAGGACACTTTCCATTTCACTTTGGCAATGACAAATAACTAACATAACAAAACAGAAATATTGCTTACGAATAAAAGGAGGTGTTGTTCAAAACAAAACAAAAGCTTTGATTTAGTTGAGCGGTGAAAATGAACAGATTCATAAAGACTGAAACGTTCCTCTGCAATCATTCTCAGCTCATTCTTGTGAAAGTGCAAATGATAGTTTCATCGAAACGTCAATGTTCCGCAAATGTTATGTTTCTGTTACAAATACAGAAAATGCTTTCACGTCTCAATCAATTTCGACTTGAACATAATAATCATTGACATAATACATCCACTTGCAATTCATTTGTATATTGCAACCCATAGTTTAATTATTAAATATTCAATGTCTACAACCGCACACGTGCGACGGCTGTGTGCACCATATTAACGTTACTCGCTCATATTTACAACTCTCAACATTACTTTATGTGTGTCGATTTAAATTCATGTATCTATTTTCCCAAAGAGAAATATTTAAGGGTTGGTTTTTCACTGAAGGGTGCATCGGATGGCGGTGTATGTATGTTCTTTAGCATTATTACATTTTTGCATTACGGGAATATGTGTGGATATGATGGGGATGATAGGTTTGCGGTAGTTTCGTCTCGAGTTCGGTACTTCTATTTTATATTTTTGGGGTGCGCAAATAATATTACGTTCTACTCGTCGATATGTTTTTGTCCTACTTGTGTTTTTGTGCTTTTTCATGAAAGTTCCTCACAGAATGTTTTTACGTAATAATGCACCATGATGAGATCAGACGGGGCAGAAATTTAGGGGTCTTTTTGCAGTACAGAATCTCAACCTTATATTTTCGTTGGTGAATATTACCACATTTACATTACGACAAAAAAGCAATAAACTAAGACCACATATGCGGAAAATTCATTTTCTAATACTTTAAAATTTATACGTTTGCGTAGGACTGTCTGATTGTGTGTTCTGTTTCGGGTGAAAGAGACTCGGTTGAAATTTGATTTATATCGAGCGTTTATGAAGATTGAAGATGCCACCGTAAATAACTTTGGTCTTAAGTCGGTTTTAAGTACATTTCCATGACAATTAATTAGAAACTTTGGGCTGGAAATATGCGAGAAAATGTGTAATGCGGTATTTAAATTTATGAAAACATTGGATTATTTAATATTTTGATTCAATTTCAGGGGATTTACAAGTGTTTTGACATTTTACAATGTTTAATGTTCATTTGTTCATTAAGAGGAAATAATGTTATGTGAGATTATTATTCTAGTTTTAATGTATTCGTTGGTGCAACGCTTCAGCTTTTAAACACGCTGACAAAAAGACTTACAAATTTTATACCTTTGTCGGGTAATTTTGCCTTAAGGTAAACTGGTCCAGGTGAGATGACCAACATTGAATTACATGTTGTAGGTTTAGTTGTTAGTGAGTCATAATGAAGCACACCGAGGTGTAGTGAGGCGCATCGAGGTATAATGGGTTGCGCCGAGTTATATTGAGTTGCATCGATGCATAGTTAGGTGCACCAAGGTATTGTGAGGTGGACCAAGGTGTGGTGAGATGCATCAAGGTAAAGTGAGGTGGGCCAAGGTGTAGTGAGGTGCACCATGGTTTGTGATATGACTATCAAATTCAATATCTACATGGAACGGTGAATTTAATTAGAGTATTTGCTGTAAATTTCATTTGAACGTTTAGGGGTCTATAGCGTTTACCACGACGGACGTTTGTAACCAGTCGAATTTCGATTTCTCTAGATGACGAATCAGCAATAAAAAAAAGTCCGTCCGTCCGTCAACACGATAACTCGAGTAAAACTCAACCGATTTTTGTTATATTCTTACTGAATATTAAATAAAATTCCTTGATTCATCAACGTTATAATTCATTTATTAGATGTGAACAACATCACGTTCTGGATTGCACTTGCACTCTTAACACATATCAAATGATATGGTCAATGTCTTTATCTATGTATTTGTTAACGTACATTTCATACAGGGTGTTGCTTAACATACATAACACCTCCCCCAAATTTTTTTTTTTTTTTTAAAAAAAAAATTACACATTCAATGTCTTCAATAAAAAAAAATATAAAACATAATGCAAACTTAATCCGAAAATCCATATCTGTTTGGTGGAATAATCGGTCTTCCATACCTAGAAAACTTTACGTTACTTTTAGAGGGTGATGTTTCGTCATTTACAACAACTGGCCTTTCTTTAGAAATTCCTGCACTCGCCGGTACTAACATACCTTTTGATTCTAGACCTGTTGGACGCACAGGTTTGCGTAAGTGAATCATGTTACGTCTCAAAGTCTGATCGTTTTCTGTCTCTACAATAAATGATCTTGGCGTATTCGCTTTATTTATAACCTTAGCAGGTTCCCAAATTTTCCCTCGTTTGACAACAACAGTGTCGCCTGGAACAATCCTTTCCCTCGCATGAGTTGGACGATCATAATATTTGCAAGCATTCATCTTAATCTTTTCTAAGAGCTCTTTAACACCCTCGACTATCCGAGGTTGTAATAATAAATCTTTTATTGGTAACTTACTTCGGCATACACGACTCATTAATATTTGCGCTGGTGTAAACCCTAACCCCGGAATAGGCGTATTCCTATATTCCAATAGTGGTATATAAAAATCACGATGTTCCTCAACACACTTCTTAATTATAGATTTCGCGATGCCTACTGCTCTTTCGGCTTGTCCATTTGATTGCGGATATACGGGGCTAGTAGTAATTATTTTGAAATTCCAATCTCGTGCAAACTTTCTCAATTCAAATGACGCAAAAGGCGTATTATCCGCAATTAATGCTTCCGGTATGCCATGCGTACAACTTTTTCACTTTCCTAAGAATTTCATCGTTAGCCGTACACTTTCGAAACATCATTTCCTTTTCATCACTCAAGCTTATTGAATGAATCACATCCCGCACATCTTCTTCATCTTCAAATTCAACATTTTCTGCTGAAAAAGATCTCGACAATAAGTCCGCGACATGCATCTGTTTACCCGGTACATGAACTATATGTAACGTGTGCTTCAGTAACTTCATCCGCATGCTCTGTAATCTGACCGAAGGGATGTCCCCAATATCCTTTCGAAATATACCTAACAACGGCTTATGATCTGTCTGTATTGTCACTTCCTTACCATAAATGTAAAAGTGAAATTTTCTACAAGCGAATACTATTCCCAATAACTCTTTTTCTATTTGCGCGTATCTTTTCTCCGCGTCTGTTAAACAACGTGATGCATATGCAACAGGTCTTCCTTCTTGCATCAGACATGCACCCAATCCATTCTGGGATGCATCTGTCTGCACCGTTATCTTTTTGTTCTCATCAAATACACCCAAAACAGGAGCGGTACTTATCAGAGCTTTTATCTTATTAAGTACCTTTGAATGGACAGGTAACGATTTGAAAACCACATCCTTTTTTAATAATTCTCTCAGAGGTGTAGAAATTTCAGAAATCTGTGGAATATAATCTCGAATAAAGTTTATCATTCCCAGTACACTCTGCAATTCCTTCTTTGTTTGGGGATCCTTAAGGTCTTGAATAGCTTGAACTCTATTCTCATCTATTCTTACACCATCCTCTGAATATTTATGTCCCAAATATTTCACTTCACTAACCTTGTATTGCACTTTCTTTTTATTAAATTTGACATTTAGTTTTCTAGCCCTCGCCAGTACCTCTTCTAATATCCTGTCATGCTCTTCTTCATCTTGAGCTGCTATCAGAATATCATCAATGTAAATAATTACCCCCTCAATTCCTGCAAAATTCTTTTCATTGACTTTCTGGAAAAGTTGTGGAGCTACATTGATTCCAAACGGTAGTCTTAGAAATTTAAAACAACCGAACACTGTATTGAAAGCACAGAGGTTAGCTGATCCCTCATCTAACTTGAAGTGGTAGAACCCTTCTTTACAGTCTAGTACTGTAAATATCTTTTTTCCTGCTAATCTTGCATTGATTTCCTCAAATTTAGGAATCGGATGCACTACAGGCTTCAAATTCTCAATAAGCGACTTTGGATCTAAACAGACTCTCAAACTCTTATCCGGTTTTTCTTTCACCACTAAGCTATGAACCCATTCTAAATCCTCATTCCCAATCGGCTTTATTATTTCTCTTTCCACCAGATCATCGAGAGTACTTTTCAACTTAGCATACAAAGCTCTAGGCATTCGCCTCACCGGTTTAATCACCCCACACGCATTTTATTTTAACTTCAACGAACAAACTTCACGGAACGTTCCAACACCATCAAACACGTCTATATTATCATTAATAAATTTTTCCCTTAATGGGCTTGTCACTGAGGAAACATTTCTACTAACTCTCGACACATATCCCAACAATTCACTCGTTTCTAACCCTATCAATGTCACATCGTCATTGTCAAATACTTTGAATTCTTGCAAGTATTTTCTATGACCTCGTTCAATAACGAGAAAGCAGATGCCCAAACCTCTAACTTTCCCGCCTCCATATGTATTAAACATTTCACTTTTTAAATGTAATTCTCTTTTATTCGCGGTCAGTTTCTTAAACACTTTCAAGTTCATACAATTCGCTTCCGCTCCCGTGTCAATTTTAACAGGAACTGGCAAATTATTTATTTTAACTATTTCAATCCAAGATTTGGGTTTATTCACCAAATCAACAGAACCAATATAAAGCGAATCATATTCCAAGTCATTTTTGTCATCCGAACTTTGAGAAATCGTTACATGACTTACCTTTTTGTCCTTAGGTTTTAAGTTTACATTGACTGGTTTGGATTTGCACATCTTCGCGAAATGATTTAATTTTCCACAGCGGTTGCAGGTTTTCCCTCTAGCCGGACAGTTATTGTACTCATGACTCCTATCACACTTAAAACATTTTTTCCCTTGATTATTCTTATTTTTACGATCATTAAATTTAGAATTGTCAAATTTTTTACTATTTTTAGAGAATTTGTTTTTATCTGTAATAAAGTCAATACAACCTGTTTTATGTCCACCCTATTCTTTTGCCTGAGATTTTGCCAATTCCGCTGCTCTGCATAATGATATCACTTTGACCGAATCTAACTCCTTCGGTTCCATCCAGCCCAAAAGTCTCTCTTGTAACTTCGTGTCGTTGACGCCAATCACAATCCTATCCCGTGAAATATTGTCTTCCTCGTCACCATATTCGCATGTCCGTATTAATTTTTGGATCGCAGTAAGACAATTGTCGAATGTTTCTCCAGGTTCCTGGCCTCGTTGATTGAATTTATATCTTTCGTAGATAACGTTCTTTTTCGGAGCGCAAAATTTTTGAAAACTCTGAATGATATTATCCACATTTTTTTGTTCATCCGATGTCAATTTTGCTTTTAAATTTTTGAATAGCTCTCGTCCATATTCACCAATGATATTCAGAAATATCGCTGCTTGTATTTCCTTCGATTTCTTATTTTTTTCCGTTGCGATCATGTAGATGTTGTATTCCTCTTCAAATATTTTCCAATTATGATGTAAATTGCCATCAGCTACTAACGGAGTTGGTAAATTTAAAGGTTCCATTGTTTCTGTTACATAACCTTCAAATTGCAAATTTCCGGTCCCATTAGCGTTTGAATCTTTATCTGAAGACATCCAAATTCCACGTGATTTTTTCTTCTAGCCGGTTTCCTCATTGAAATAATGCTTATTGTATCTTCATGTTTAAGCATCTATTTCTTGATGATATGTAATCCTTTTCCATCCACACGCCCTTTTGTTTCAGCAACACACGTTTCCAAGTAAAATAAAATTGTTCACTGTCTTTGTTTAACGACACAATGTTTATAATTTTTGTTCTTATTTTCACTTGCAATTAACTATTCACGTGTATTTACAACCAAAATGCGGTCCAATTACGTCTGCGCCATGTTATATTCTTACTGAATATTAAAAATAAAATTCCTTGATTCATCAACGTTATAATTCATTTATTAGATGTGAACAACATCACGTTCTGGATTGCACTTGCACTCTTAACACATATCAAATGATATGGTCAATGTCTTTATCTATGTATTTGTTAACGTACATTTCATACAGGGTGTTGCTTAACATAAATAACAATTTTGAAAAACTTTTTTCCCCTGAAAGTTGATCGAAAAATATTTTATGGGATATAATCTGGGCACTGTCGGCCCAAGGGCCGCCGAGCTAGGGTCGTTCAAGTAGTTTTTGGTCTTTTGTTCATAATTCGAGTAAATCTTTTAAGGGATTCTTTTGAAAAACAGCAATCGAACGCATCTTTCAGCGATTTTTTTAAATATGCCCAGATAGGTGTTGGTCCCTAGAAGGCAAAAATATTTTTTAAAAAATTCAACGATGCTTGTGTGGGAGGTGATCAAAGTTCAAAGACATGCAATTTTCTTATGGAAATTTTTCCAGTTACGCCCAACGAATATGGCAGCGTAATGTGTCGTTGGAAAGCTCATTACACGTAAATTCAGGTTAAACTGGGTCTTTTAAGGCTTTCATTCATCTACACTGAGATATGAGCAGTTGAAAAAGTCATGTTTTCGTCATATTTTAACTGGTCATATCTTAGTTTAGATGATTTAAAACTCTACAAGACCGAAACTCGAGGGGAAATCCACTGGTCAAAAATTTGTACCAAAATTCCAATTATGTAAAAAAATTCCAAAAAATTCAGTCGAAATTCCAAAAATTCCAAAAAATTTCCGAAATTCAGAAGTTCCAAAAATTCTTAAAACTCAAGAAATTCCAAAAATTCCACAGAAATTCCAAAAATTCCACAGAAATTCAAAAAATTCCACAGAAATTCAAAAAATTCCACAGAAATTCCGAAAATTCCACAGAATTTCCGAAAATTCCACAGAAGTTCCAAAAATTTCACAGAAATTCCAAAAATTTCATCGAAATTCCGGAGTTCAGAAATTCCGGAAGTTCCAAAAACTCCAAAAATTCCATCGAAATTCCAATTCCATCGAAATTCCAATTCCATCGAAATTCTAATTTCAGTAAAATTCCAAAAATTTCAATAATTCCAGAAATTCCATTTTAATTCCAAAAAAAATGATGTGGATAACCCCTCGCCGAAACTACTTTCCAACGAAACCTCATACGACATTGTACGTTTCGTGTAACCGGAGAAATTTCCATAAGAAAATTGCATGTTTTTGGACTTTGATCACCTCCCACTAGCCACCCAAACACCGATAAATTTTTTTGAAAGAGATTTTGGCTTCTATGGCCCAATGCCTTTCTATGCATATAAAAAAAAGTTCACTGGAAAATACTTGTGATTTCCCATAAGTCGTTTTTTCAAAGAATCCCTCTTTCCGATTTTCATAATTTTTTTTTGTTTGAAAGGTCTGGGCATGGTCGACAATTTATAGAAGAAACTTTTTTGATTTTGAGCACTTGGACTTAGCTATTGCACTGAAACTAAAAACGAGTCTCTGCTAGGACCCTTCGTGTTTTTTGTACATAAATCGAGTAAATCTTTTTCGATTTTCAAATTTATTTTCTTAATCGATAGGTCTATGAAAGCCCAACAATTTGTGGAAGAAACTTTTTTGTGATTACGCCCTTGGACTCAACCAGGACCCTGAAACTGAGTTTCTACTAAGGCCCAACGTTTTTGTTTACATAACTCGGTTAAATCCTAACCGATTTGTCATTCGTTTTCTATTTAAGAGGTAACCGAGTACCGAAACATATCCAAAAACAAATTTGGGCCCAGTGCCTGTGCATAAGGCTCAAGTGGGCCTCAAGTGGGTCGGTCTTGAGGGCGGCCCCAACCAAAAAAACAATTTTTGGTATGTTGCAGAGCAAATTGAGGGAAACATTTTCGTCTATAAAAGTATGTGTCCGATGCCTCTACTTAGGGTGGTAGGTCGGCCTTAAGGTTGGCCCTAAACAAAAAATGGTTTTTTGCTGTGTGATGTAGAGAATATTGAGGAAAACATTTTTGTCTCTCTGGGGTCAATTTTGTGCTTTCGGGAGTGTTAGATTACACTGCCGCTTCGTACGGGTGGCATCCAAAAATGAGAAATGTTTTTTGGGTTCCATTTTTGAATACAAACAATGAAAACTGTTTCAAGCTTTTAATCTTGTAATTCAGATCATATCAGATCAGATAAAGTTCAAACAAATCAGATAATTCGAAATTTGATCGGATTACTTCAGGTCAGATCAGATCAAAGTAAAATCAGATCAGATCAGATTGAACTAAAAAACCGGATTCATGTTCAGGTTAGATCAGATCAACCAAAAATCAAACGCAATCTAAAAATTTTCATAATACTTTGACGCACTAAAGATATGAGTGTGAAAATACGGCTTCAGGTGAAATTTGTAAATCTTTTTTGTCGATGGATTTTTGCGAGAGCCATGAAGGTAACAGTCTTTTGTTTTGATATTTGCGGCTATAGGACCGATTATCCCAAGACAAAATATCCCCTGGCAAATTATCCCCGGACAAAATATCCCACACAAACCGGACAAAATATCCCCAGACATAATGTCTACTCAGGAGTGGTGGGTGGATATAGGTAAGTATTATAAATTAGATGTTATATTGCGTATTGGGGGGCTCCGCCCCTCACCCCCGCGCCTGGGGCGATCTTTTTGAATGAGGCGCTGCCCCAAACCCCGCTAGTGGCTAGACCCCGCAAGGGGGAATATTTCTTCCTTCACCCCCTTATTACGAGGGCTGCCACCCCTCGATCCCGTTTTTTTATTTTCCCGTTAAATTCACGGCCTGCGGCGCTGCTACTTCGCAATAAGTACTTTCTGAGGTGATATTTTGGTTGGGGATCAGGTACGTGACAGTCTTTTGTTTTAATCTTTGCAACTAATATTCAACGTGAAGTTAGCTGCAGTTGCAAAAAAATCAGCTGCTTTTTTAAGTTTTCAATGAAGTCAGCTGATTTTAGTGAAGTTAGTAATGAAATCAGCTGATTTTGTTACAATGAAGTTATTTTCGGTTGCAACTGCAGCTAACTTCACGCCGAGTATTACTTGCAAATATCAAAACAAAAGACTGTCACGTCCCTGTTGGGGATATAACCCCGATATTTGCAATTAATACTCGACGTGAAGTTAGCTGCAGTTGCGACCGAAGCAAACTTCATTGCAAAAAATCAGCTGATTTCATTCATAAATTTACCACAATCAGCGGACTTCATCAAAAAGTTCAAAAATTAACTGATTTTTTTGCAACTGCAGCTAACTTCACGTTGAGTATTGCTTTGGCGAGAGTGCTGTGAAGTGGTGAATTCTCTTCCATATAATTTGACATTTGTAAATTACAATAATGTACATGTACAACGTTGACTGTGTCTTTCGATGTTTTCATTCAAATGGCGTTTCTACTGAATTCTTTTTGTTATTAACAATACTGCCTTTGTTCGGCTATACGAAACATTGTATGTTATTTAAATTATTACCTCTCTAGGGAATCACTTATACACGAAGTGATTGGATAATTGGGTTCTACGAAATGGAATAATCATGAAGCTTTATCAACGATGCTGACTTTTATATAACAAATTATTGAAATTGGATAACAATACTCGTATGTTCTAGCTGAGTAGAGTTGAATAAAAATTTCGAGTTTTCAATTTGAAAATTTTAATTTTTTGTATATTTTATAATTGAATAATACAATTCAGTTGTATTGCTTCGTTCTATACGTACACGAATAACATTTAAATTTTTGAACAGTAGAAAATGAGGTCGATTTGCAGAAAATTGCAAACCGTTTTGCAGAATCAAATTTTCCGCAAATAAAACTGAAAGGCTATTATGCAATTATGTTAAGTCATTGAGATGCAAAATATTGACACAAGTGTCTGTAATGTCGTAAATTAGAAAATGGAAAAGAAAAATAGAAACGCGAAAACGAAAATCAAGTGTGACATACAAACGAAGGTAACAGGTGGACTTTTATTTCATGAATTCGTCATAATTCATCAGATTTTTCCCGAATCAAAATTTTGTTCGGAGTGGCGTTGATTCGTTATGAAATATCAATGGCTTGGAATATTTTAAATTTTCGATGAATCTATTGAACCATGAATAAATTTTCCCTTTCATTGATTTTATTTGTCCTTGAAATCATCTTTTTTACTTTGTGTATCCTACTAATGATTGAAATTTTAACTTAGAGGGAGCGAATTTGGTTTGATGGCACGTTAAAGTGTTTGTTAATTGTTAGAAAAAATTAATCATTTTCTATAAATAGAATCAAAACATTATTGGCAACCAAAAGAAATATTTTGCATTCGCCATACACAGAAACTATATTTTTTGAATATTATTTTTAATCCTTTGAACAATTCGATAGCATAGTGGTTAACACGTCTGCTTCCTACTATGAGATCGAGTTGCCAGTGCGTTAGTTCGAAACTCAACCGTAGACGGATTTTATCCGAGTGTTAGATTTGTAAACAAAACACAGCTGATCGATTGGTTCAAGTCATGTGAATTTGAGTGTAGCGCCATTGTACAGGGCGGCGTACGGGTGAAAGGCATTGTTGCGATTGCCGGTATTCTACTCCTACTAGTTTCGCTCCTAGTACATCTCATAGATGGTACTGGGCTTGTCGCACAGCGTACCACTGGCTCAGTAAAAACTTTCCGGTAATGAAAGGATATCAATAGAAAGTACAACCACAAAAGTAGTGAAACTAGTAAATAATGATCTAGCCCCTAGTTTTTTTTTTTTTAGATTTATCAGGTTGGGATGGCCACTTCTGGCACATAAAACGCAGATCTATTGATCCCTTGTTTTCTTCCCGTTCATCATGTAAATCTAGCCCCTAACCCTTCATGGGTTATTAATGCATTCCTTTGAAAATCCTTACCCTTAGAGGTGTTTAATAGGGTGGTCCAAAAAACTAAGTTATTAAAAAGTCTGGGGCCCCACCCCTAAAAAGTTTCTAAATGTGTCCCTGATAAAAAGTGTATATGTAGCCATCTGAATCCAAAGCCGTCCTGAGGGTTCCCCGAAGCAAAATAGTCAAAAAAGCGTGAAAATCGTGTAAAACATAGGTTTTAAGAAAAGTGCATGAAACTTGTCAAAGATGAGGAGTGGTGTTAGGGCAACTTTGGTTTATTCCGTTCAAAATAGTCCCGAGAAAATACTTTTTCATGTGCTGGACGCATCCGAAGTGTTTCGGTGTCAAGAGAGTCCGTCAAGTGGCTTTCTTAGTTCACAACTTCTTTGCTCCAGGCCTCCACAGTTTTTGGAAAACGGTCTTCTATGAAATTTTGAGTCTAGATAGGACTTCAAAATAACGCCTAAACAGTTTGACTTGGAAGTATAAAATTCATTAAGGCTGAACAAAAATTTATTTTTCGAGAACCTCCATGAAATTTCATGAACTTCCATGAGCCTGCCTAAGTGGCCGTCCGTGTGTTTCGTCATTATTTGGCTATTTTAGGAAGGACTATTACTATAAGAGTAGAATTAAGTTTTTAACGCTTTTGCTAACCCCCTTGGGCTTACATTTTTCAACTTTCGTCCCTGGTAGCAAGCATAAAAAGAAAATTGACGCGTTTAGTGTAGCGAAAGTATAGCGAATTTTATACCCCGTAAAATATGCACTACTCGAAGGATCATTCTTTCAAGAAATTAGCTATAATTTGGTGTAGGTCGATGTCGTACCACGTTTCTAGACTTTCACGACGAAATTCATAAGATTTAATAAATTGTACACTACTTTAGAGGAACGGGTTAACTCAGTTCGGGTAACGTACTGGCCTTCCACCAAGGATATCCGGGTTCAATCCTGGTGGGGACAAATTCTGTATAGAATTTTTCTTCAATGTATAGCATGAGAGTAACGTTCCTAGGCACTCCCAGGCTTCATTTGGTGCCGCAACGAATCGCACGTAGAAGAATGACAAATATGACGTCACCCATATTCGATGAATTCTGTGAACAAATATCTGAGTCTGACTTTAAACGAAGACATAATTAGCACCAGAAGAAATCCTAATGGTATAAAGCTAGCTATGGTTGCTAGCGTGGTTGGGAATTCACGTTAAGCATGAGGTCCAAAAAAATGCCGGCCAGTAAAGCACATTGATGGGGCGAGCCGGCATTCTAAGCCCTACTAGTTCCGTGCCTAGTACAACAGTACCTAGTACTAGGTTTGTGTACAATTTACTACTGACACAGTAAAAAAAACTTCGATAACGAAAGGATCTATAAGAAGAATCCATCTGAGCAGAACCTCATAAAAAAATCGCGTCACTAATAACTAAAAAATGATCTGGCCCGGACGGGTTGTAACGGTGGATTATTATTATCATTATTGTTATAAACTACTTGACAGGTTATGCATCATGAAACTCACAATACTTTAACATTTTAATTGAGTAACATTTCGGTTTTGATGAAATAAGTCTGCGGAAAACGACCAATAGCCAAATTTATAACATATATACATATAGATATAAGTAATAAGTTATATATTTACGTTAAAAGTTACAAGTTTACGTTATAAGTTTACACTACGAGCTATGAGTTATAATTTATAAGTTACAAGCTTAAGGCGCAAGTTATAAGTTTGTAGCCTAGATCAGTATTGTAACTGACCCAAATTAGTACTGATCAGTTTAAAAACTGATCCGAATAAGTACTGATCAGTATCGAAACTGATCCGGATTAATACTGATAAGTTTCGAAACTTATCCGAATCAGTACTGATCAGTATCAAAACATGGGAATTGAATAAATAAATATGAAATATGAAATATGATCCGGGTCAGTATTAATCAGTTTCGAAACTGATCCATATAAGTACCGTTCAGTTTCGAAACTGATACGTGTTTGTACTGATCAGTTTCGAAACTGATTCGTATCAGTACTGATCAGTTTCGACACTGATCCGTATCAGTACTGATCAGTCTGAAAACTGATACGAATCAGTACATATCAGTTCCAAAACTACTAACCCAAATCAGTTTTGAAACTGATCAATTCTGATGCGAATCAATTTTGCAACTGATCAGTACTGGTCTGGATCAGTTACAATACTGATCTGGGCTATAAACTTATAATTTTAACTGACAACGTAAACTTGTAACTTATAATGTAAACCTAAACATATAACTCAAAACAAATAGCGATATGTATATGTTATAAATTTGGCTATAAGTGGCTTTGCCCAAGCTCTCTTTTAATACATCACTTATATTATTGATATAAATTTACGTCATAACACGTCACTGAGAGCTTTCTTAGACCGGACGGATGGTGGTGTTGTCACTGGGGGTTGTCACTGAGAAGACCCGGGTTCAATCCCCGGTGTAGACAATTATAGGAATTTTTCTCTATACAAATCGAACATTGTACAACGTCCCTAAGTCGACCCAAGCTTCATAAATTGGGTAGTTGCTGTGGAGCATAAGACGAAACTGCATACACACAAGGCAGACAATGCATGTCAACGGCAACTTGACACCTATAGTCCAAAAATGGATGGGAAAAAACGTCAGCACATCCCCACTAATTCTCCATAGATGGCGCTGTACTGGAAATACAACACCTTCCAAAAATATGGCAGGACAAACAACACTGTGTGAACGATGTTGGCCGTTCGACAAAAATGGATTGCACAAAATACACAACATCATCACTACGGTTGTTGGACCTGTCAACATGTTGACCTCCCAACATTAATGCATCGTACATGTCAGCAGATTAGTAATAATGAAATACACTTAGAAATAAGATTGTAAACTAGCATTAAGAATATGTAGATATCAAAAACCATACTATTAATAATAATAACTGAAAGCTTTCAGGTTTTCTTGAATAATTACGACTCTCATTGAGTAAATGGCTACATTGAGTATTGTAAGCTTTCTTTCAACAATTCATTGAATTTAAAAATAAAAACCAAAACAAACTACGTTTCTTGCTTTTTCTAAAATATATCTCAAAGTATCGACGTTTAAACGAAATTATGAATGCGACAAAACAATAAATGGCCAAATTAATGGAATATCTGATAGACAAACATAATTGTTCGTTGGGATAGCAATGAGGAACAAGAGAAAAAATGTTGGCACCAATTCAAAACCAATTTTTCGAACTATGTGCCAAATTTTAATATGATTGTTGGGATTATTGATTCGTCTAGCTGAAAATAATGAATTTGTGATATTGAGGTCAACAAATTCCAACAGATAAAGTTGCATTTTCATATTTTCAGTGAAGCTTATCTTTTTTGTATTGTTTCGATTAGTGAATGTAAAAGTCAATTCTACATGGTGTTTCGAATTGGTTTTTATTATGAATGTAGTTCTTATTGCAATGTTTATTTTGAGATCTTGTGTTCCATTTTTCGAGATTTAATATTTCATTTGAATGATTCGGATGGAATTAAAAATGTTTCAATTTCACAATTATTCATTCCAACGAATCGAAATTTGGCGGAGCTATTGCTAGTTCACTTGCTTTTTCATCATGTAGACCGAACCCTTTGGTGTAAAGTAAGTGTTATTTGCATTTAAATCCGCGCCAAGACCTTTCTTAGCAGTCTGTAATCCTGAACAAATCCGAACTACCACAGGAAGTTAAAACTTACTGCCTCTTCTACCGACAACTTACTTAGCAGCAGTACGAACCCAAGCGAGTTTTGACTGACTCCACAACTCATATCCACACTATTCTGTCCAGGGCCGAAGTTCTCCGCTCTCTGACTCCCAATTTTCGCGAATCTACCAGGTCTACCGCTCGCTTTGTTTTTGTCGAATCTCTTTTGCAGAGCTTTTTTGGCATTCGTTCTTCGTCCATGCGCGTAACGTGGCCTGCCCATCGACGCCTGGCTGATTTGATCGCACCAACTATTGTATCTTCCCCAAAGAGCTCAATTAGTTCTATGTTTTTCCTTATCATTTACCTTCCTTGTTCGTTTATTGGTCTTCATATAGATCTCAACACTCGCGTTTTTTCCTGTTTTTGTGTTAGATGCCATGTTTCACAGGCGTATGTAACAATGGGGCGGATGAGGGTTCTGTAGAGGCGCATTTTCGTGCTTCTGCTCAGCAAGGTGCTCCTGAACCAGTGATTAAGTGTGTAAAAACACCTGTTCCCTTGACTGAGTCTCGTTTTGGTATCTTCTTCTATATCATTTTCAATGTTCAGAATGAAGCCTAAATATTTGAATGACTGTACTACTTCAAAATTGTGCTCGTCGTTTTTGATGTTTTGGCCGATCCTTGACCCGTGTATTCTATATAAAGTGAGATATTTTTTCTTGCCTTCATTCACGTTTAGTCCAATTTTCCTTGATGCATTATCCATTTCGACAAACATTTCCTTCATTCCAACTGTTCCTCTTCCTATTAAATACACATCGTCCGCGAAGGCCAGTATTTGTTTCGATGTACCAAATATTGTACCGTTCCAGTTCATTGATATTGCTCCTATGACCTTTTCAAACTTTGGATTAAATAGGATTGTTGACAACTTGTCACCTTGCCGTAGTTCGCTGTTGATGTCGAAAGGATTGGAAAGTACGTTCTGGATTAGCGCTTTGCATTTGGTGTCTGTTAGTTTTGCCTAAACCATGTTCACCAATGGATACCGAAATCTTCCAACATCGCAAAAAAAACTGGTCTTTCAATCGAGTCATACGTTTGCTTGAAGTCTACAAAAAGCTGATGAATAGTTATTTTAAACTCCCATGCTTTCTCCATTATTTGCCTAATAGTGAAAAGCTATTAGGTTGTTGATCTACCGCTTACAAAACCTCCTTGATATCTTCGGCATAGGTTGTTAAACGGTTGAACAGCATTTCCTGAAGTATTTTGAGCGACGTGTTGAGCAAGCATTGTATTGTTTTTACACTCCACCCTTACTCCTTTCATCAGCCCCATCAATCAATCATCCGGCATTTTTTCCTCTTCCCACACCTGTGTAGTCGGTGCCATATCTCTGCTCCCGCAGATTTATTCAATTTCCCTATAATGATATACTTCACACGGTGATTTGTTTGGTTTCAGGTTTTGGATAGCTTCAGCTAGTTCTTCGTAAGGTGGGGATTCGATATTTATCTCGGCACCTTGTCAAATGCTCTGAGCTTGTTGGTCTATTCAGCGAATCTTGGAAGTACCCCTTCCACCTATTTACTACATCAGTTGTGTCACTCAATAACTGTCCATTCCTATCGTTGATTTTAGCAGAATTTGGTTAGAATCCGTTTCGCTGGTTCTTTGTGCTTTTATAGAAGTCTCTTACGTTCCCGTTTCGGTTGTGAGCTTCCTAGTTTTCAATTTGTCTATTCAGGTGTTCTCGCTTTTTTTCATCTTCTTTTTCTTCTTTCTTAGCCCATGTATATCCACTGCTGGACGTAGGCCTCCCCTAGCCCTTTCCACTTTGTACGATTCATAGCCATTTGCTGCCAATTTGTTCCTCCCACTCGTTTAATACTGTTGGTCCATCGTTCTGGTGGTCTGCCCTTCAGTCTCGTTGTGGGTGGTCTCCAAGACATTATATTCTTGGTCCATCGTTCATTGGTCGTTCTTGCAATATATCCTGCCCAGTTCCATTTCAGCTTTGCTATTCGCTTAATGACATCCACTACTTTTGTTTGTTGTCGGATTTTTCCTTAGTTGTCTGTAAACTTGGATTGTGTACGCTGCCATATTGCTGCGTGTACTTGCTCTCAGGCGCGCTATCTTTCTTTCTTCGACGGCCGATTTGCACTCATCATCAAACCAGTCACTGCTTTGGCTTCGTGTTACTCTCCGTAAAACTTCCTCTGCAGCTTCCTGTAAAAGATTACGTTATGTTTGACCACTCATTTACATCAGTTGTGACGTTCGGTGAGATGTCCAATCTTGATGTGGTATCTAGTTCTGGTTTCATCGTCCTTCAGTTTATTGACATTGAACTTTGGTCGTACAGTTGTGTTATCAACGTATCGTCATTTTGCTCGCATCGTTATCTTGACGAGAGCGTAGTCCGATTCGTGTTTGGTTCCTCTATAGCTCCTCACGTTAATGATGTTTGAACTGAACTGTCTATCGATAAGCACATGGTCTATTTGGGATCGTGTCTTTCCGTCGTTCGAGCTCCATGTTTTCTCTACCTGAGGGGAAAAGTTTTTTCTTCGCTTGTCGATGAAAATGAAACCAATTTTTTTATCTCTACCTACAACAGAATTAGTAAAAATTAAACATTATAAAAGTACCAAGACTTAACATTAGTTCATTTGAAAGAAGTCCCAAGAAATTTCTAACAAAAATTCGAAAGAAAATTGGAAAAAATGATAATTCAACAATATATGTAGATATGTGCGCCGTCACAATTTCTAGCTTTACAATTAAAAACAAAAGACTAAAAAATTCAATGGACTCTTTTCGACCACTCAACATTTGAAATTTTTCATCTTTATGATCTTGCACAAGATGGCTACCCGAAATTCTACTGTTTACCATGTATTTTATAGTCGCATGGAACCGTACTGAATTAAAGTAATATTGAAGAATTCATGTGTAAAAAATGGAAGTCGAAACGGAAAATAGAGGAAATTAATGAAATGACATTTTTACACTGGCCGACAGTATTTTATACAATATATAAGTATCGATATACAAAGTGCAAGTACATTATGATATCTGTTACAGCAGTAAGCATTTTATGCTACCAAACGGAAAAAGAACAGAGTTCATGCTTTCGCTTTTGGGTAATAAACTTTTTATGATGTATAACATGCTTTCTGGCTGCATAACATTACTTCACATTGTAATTATTATATTAACGCATGGAATAATATACAAATTGTTACCGTAATTGCCACCTATTCGTTATTTTGTTTATTTTTCGCGCGTCAAACAAATTTCTTAACATTTTCGTCTTCGCTGTGTATTCGAAAATATTATTTTGATTCAAAAAAAAACCGTAAATAATTCGAATTCAAATCGTTTCCTTGAGCAAACCCTTAGAAATACCTATAACTCAACCGGATGTGAAATGCCGACTTTTTGCTTATTTCAATTTAACTTAGTACGGTGGTTTGATATTAAAATTGAAAAATGATTTCGTTCCCAACTCCCCAACTCGTTGAAATATCAATTTTGAAATTATAATAGAACCTTTTGTGTGCATACAGCCAGGCACACACGATGAATTCCATTTATATTTTATTTTACATACATTTATGGCTCGTAATGGGACATTTCATGACAAAAATATCAAATTGTTTAAAACTTTATTTTCTCTTTCCCTTTTGTAGCTAAGGATGTAACCTTTATCCGATTAAGGAAATGTTTCTGATAACGAATTGTAGATTTTTTATTGGAAATAATTTCGAAATATAAATCATCTCAATGGCCACCATTCCATAGATGGATCTGTTCGTAGATTATGTGAAAGTATTACGACGATAATACGAACGAATATATTTAAATGATAAACCCCATTCCATAAATGGAACATTTTTATTGTAATAATTTTTCATTTTTCCTTGTATCGCTGTTGTGTATACCGAAATCCTGAATAAAATGTTTCCCCTCTTAAGTAATCGTCTATCACACAGTGCTATTTGGGTACATATATTTAGTCAAATAAAATCAGCATTCATGCGGGGATTTTGAATGTTACATTTATACACATTATATGCCTTGTGAAAACAACTTACGATTAAAATAGGTACAGCTGAGAAGAGAACGAGTACATTTTCCTCAGTTAAGGATTATGAATGTAAACACCCTACCTATCGAAATTATGTATTGAAATAAAAAAAAAGGAAAATTTATTTCTAAACGAGATTCTTCAGTTCATAAATGCAGGCGAATTTTAAAACCATTTTCAGAGAGTTTAGTATACTTTTCATTTCATTCAATGGTGTCACATTGGTTTTCAACGTTTGTAGTGTGTCATTTTTTAGTCACCCTCTGTTGGAAGTAAAGCTTAAGAAAAAGCGCTATTATCAGCAAAAACATTATAAATTTGGTTGAAGTATTCTCTGAAATATATGAAGGCGCCATTGATGGTTTTCAATGAAAATGTTATTTTTTTCCAGTTTTGTTTCATCCGACTGGGGGTTTTCAAGAGATTGAGTTATTGATTTGTTTGTTTTGGTGATGTTATTAAAACTTGGGTGTCTGGCTTTCAATCATTCAGGTGACGTTAAACGACACTTTAGCATTTTTTTAAACGGAATCGTTTCACCCACATTGTAGAATTTAACCCACAAATACTTTAGTTAAAAAATATTTGGAGTTTGGATTCATGATAACTAATAACATTCTCGAAATGTTTTTAACAATGGATTTGGGTTAAATTTAAGGGTTGAAATTTCAGGAATTTATAATTTCGGAATATTTGTATACGTATCTTATTTTCCAGCAGACAGTTCTTATTTAATGTCCGACAACTGTGTAACTAAATTCATGTTCGTTAATGAATATTATTTCAATCAACTGTTAGTAATAAATTTCAAATTCAGATAACATTCAGCTATAAACGTCAAAATAATTCTGCATTTAAATATTTAATTCGAAATCTTTCTTCGTTTTATTTACTTTCCAAATGTTCATGTTATCTTGGTTGCATGAATGTGTAGGTTTGCATGAGTAACTCCTGATGCTACACTGCAAAGCAAACAACGGCTTTTTATTGGTGAATTTTTAGGCATCCAGCACGAGGTGGAGGATACATTTTCTTAAACAAATGCTAAGAAAATGAACGCTACGAACTGGTTGTATCTCAGCATTAGTTATGAACTCAATATTCTCGCACTTGTGTTGTAATGAAATTATATAAAATTGCTAGAAAATACATAGCAATGTCGCATAAAATATGAGAGCACAGCAAGAGTACTAGGTTACTTACTTTACTTTTTCGGCGCTACAGACACTTGTAAGCCTTGACCTGCTGGGGATTCTGAACCAACGCTGCCTATTCCTTGCCGTGTTTTGCCAATTCCTTACTATGAGCGTCCAAAGATCATGTTCGGCAACATCAATCCATCTAATTTTTGGGCGATCAACTCCTCTTCGCCCCTCTGGATCGTTTATCTCAACCTTTGAACTTTCATCTCCACCACTATATCCGGCTCGCCAAAATCACGTTCTCATTCAAAATTATATCGCCGTTGCCACTTCTCCTCCTCTTCATGTACTTTGTTTTCACTCATCTTGGATTTTCAGATTTGTGAAAGTGTCAACTGCTGCTACGTGTGTACGATGGTGAAATTCACGTCATTAGGAAAGCAAAAATCAGGAATCAAGAAATCAGGAACCAAAAATCAGGAAATGAAAATTAGGAAACGACAATCAGGAACCTAAAATAAGGAAAAACAAAAATCAGGAAATACCAAATTTAGGAAAAACCAAAATTACAGAAAAACCGGTTTTACTTGAGAAACATACAAGCGGTACGTGAAAAGAGCGATAACAGAGAAATTAAAAAGGTGCACAAGCTTATGAAACCCTTCCTGTAGTAGTAAAGTAGTAAAGAAGTAAAATCAGGAAAAACATCACAGTTTTCAATTCCTAAGGAGGTCGCAATCTTAATTTTGGTATGCAGGGGGCTCTGCCCCCTAAACCCCCGCGCCTGCTGCGAGCTACTAACGCCCTGCAGGCTGTCTTCCGTGCATGGGGCTCTGCCCCAAACACCGCCAGGGGCTCTGCCCCTTAGACCCTGCAAGGAGGGATATTCCCCCCTTGACCCCGCTTTTTTTTTAGGATTTATCACGGCTTGCGGCGCATTCTCTCAAAAATAATTTTCCTACTTTTGGTTTTTCCTAATTTAATTCATTCCTAATTTTTGTTTTTCCTGAATTTTGTTTTTCCATATTTTTGGCAAATAATTTTTTCCTAATTTTAGGCTTCCTAATTTTTTTTTCCTAATTTTTGTTTTCCTAATTCGTGTGGAATACCGTTTCAAGGCCCAGCTCCTTCATCGCCGCATACAATTCCATACGCTTAATAATAATAATAATGATCTGCCTTACAACCTATGAGGGTTAGAGGCTAGATCATTATTTGCTAGTTTCGCTGTTTGTGGTTCTACTTTTTACGATCCTTTCATTACCGGAAACTTTGACTGTGCCAGTGGTAAGCTGTGCGACAAACCCAGTGCCATCCATGAGAAGTAACTAGGAGCGAAACTAGTAGAAGTAGAATACAACAATGCCTTTTCCGGTAAGCCGTACGATGGCACCACACTCAACTTTACTTGACTTGAACGATTCAATCAGTTTTTGTTTTGTTTACAAATCTAACAATCGGACCAACGCACTGACGACTCAATCTCGTAGTAGCAAGCAGACGTGTTAACCACTGCGCTATCGAGTTGAATTCCATACGCTTGGTCCTGTCGTAACCTTGTTTGAAGTCGATGAAACGATAATACGTCCAGACTTGAAACTCTCTGCGCTTTTGCAGAATCAGACGAATTATGAATATTTGGTCAGTTGTTGAGCGATCCCGTCTGAATCCGCCTTGATAATCCCCAACGATACTCTTAGCCAGCGGATTTAGTCTTTCGAATAGTACTCGAGCCGTGTTCAGCAAGGCAATTTCGCATTCCGTTTTATCACTTTTCTTGAGTTGCACCCTCTAGCCACTCGTCAGGCAACTCTTCCGTGTCATAATATCATAATCATATAATCATATAATCAAATAATCAATACAATCATAATAATCCGCCGTTGCAACCCGTCCGGGTCACAGGCTAGATCATTTTATTTTACTAGTTCCGCAATTTTTTGTGAGCTTTCGCTCATACGAATTCTTCTTTCGTTACCGAAGTTTTTACTGTGTCAGCGGTAAATTGCACGCAGTTGCTCTAGCAGTTCCGCTAGTATATTATTAGGATGGGATGGCAAGTGGTGAACGCACTTGCCTTCCATGCAGAAAACCCGGGTTCGATCCCCGGGAGGCGGGAGGTATGTGTTTTTTCTGTAATAAACATGTTGTAAGGAACATCCCTAAGTTAACCCAAGCTTCATAAATTGGGTAGTTTCGGGACTCGATGCCCGAAACGAACAATCAAAGTACATAAGAAAAATGTGACGCCACTCACATATGGAGCTCAGTACTTTGCCGTGGTCCTTGTGGACGAAGGAGAAATTGATGGGGAAATTTGTCGACATGAGAACCCCGACTAGTCCTTCATAGATGGCGTCATACTGGGCATATGAGTACATCGGAAATATGAAGAACAAAGAAACAAAGTGTGAACGATGGTGGCCATGATATGTAAGTTTCGCACGGAAAACAGCAACATCACCGCCATGACAATGCCGAACCTGTTACCCATGCACACGATGTGTTACTTGCATATGGAGCTCAGTACTGTGCCTTGGTACTGTGGTGCCACCTTGTGGACGAAGTAGAAATTGATGGGGAAATTTGTCGACATGAGAACCCCGACTAGCCCTTCATAAAAAGCGCCATATTGGGCATATGAGTACATCGGACAACAAAGAAACAATGTGTGAACGATGGTGGCCCGACATAATAGGTAAGGCTCGCACGAAAAACAGCAACATCATCACCATAGAAATGCCGAACCTGTTAGCCATGCTATCCTCCCGGCATCGTCAAGAATGTTACACATAAATAGACGTAATGTTTAGCTCTCTAATTAATGATAATACTGTACAAAAATAGGAATGAAATGTAATTGTAAATATGATGTAAATAGCCGTACGCCTAAATAAATTATTAAGACCGGAAGCTTTGTTGTTTTTGTCACATCATCATCCCCATTGAACAATGCATCAAAATGTTCTTTGAATCTCTCCAAGACATCTGCAAATGATTATTCGGGGGTTGAATCCTTTCCTTTGATTGTTTATACGTTTATAAAACTATCGCGACTCATTTGCGCTACACAATTTCTTCAGCTGAAGTAGCGTCCTATTTTCGAGGTCTCTCTTCTTGCGCCTGTGCAAACGTTTTTCTTCCTTCCGCAGTTCTTTGTATCTAGCATCTGCTGCCAGTTTCTCTTTTCTCGTTCTTGCAGTTTCCCTCCTTAATCGCGCAGCGTTTTTACGTTCTGTAACATTAGCACACTCCGCATCAAATCAGGTATTGAAGTCATTAGAGCTTTGATATCTTAA
The DNA here is from genome assembly GCA_029228625.1 of Pseudolycoriella hygida. Classification (NCBI taxonomy): domain Eukaryota; kingdom Metazoa; phylum Arthropoda; class Insecta; order Diptera; family Sciaridae; genus Pseudolycoriella; species Pseudolycoriella hygida. The sequence goes on from CM055404.1 coordinate 22,997,692, forward strand.
GGTGTTGGTCGCTTCTTATTTTATTACTTCCCTCAGCATATGTCGTTATGAAACCGAGCAAGATGTGATCGCAGTGATGACTCCACAAGATAGTGATCAGAGTCGACATTTGCTCTTCAACATGTTTTGACATCGAGTACTATCATGTTACAAAGAGGAAGAAAAGTTTAACAGAAAATTTTGGCGGCAGCAGCTTCGTTTTTCGTTGGGACGAGGGACGAGTGTAATTGACATGTATAGTGCGTCATCAACTACCGTCAAAGTACATTTTATGATTTGTCAAACAGTTCACATTTTACAGAAAGTGAAATTTGTGCATATCATAGTGAAATAAAGTCTAAGGTGCGAAACGTCGACCATGGAAATAATGTTTTCTTTCCGGGAACCGAGTCAAAGTTTCCCGGCAACCAAAAATCGGCCAACGATTTCCCGGTGTCGCTGTAAGGATTTTCCGGTGTCGCTGGTAAGATTTCCCGGTGACCGGGTTGGGGGGCCCTACAATAGAATTTTTTTGGAATTGTGTTCCTAATTAGCAGTTAGGGTTTTCAGTAACGATTCAACGAGTAAAGCGCCGCAGGCGAAAATGTTTAATTGTAGTTGTAGGGTTCATTGTAAGTTAGAATTTTATTAATTGGCGAATTCCGTGTAGCGCCGCAGGCGAAAATCGTTTATTATAGGGATCATTGTAAGCTCCGCTCGCTCTAATCGCACCAGCGAAATTGTAGACTAAAAAGTTTCACTTCCCAGTGGCTTTGGCTTCCAGGTAGCTTTGACTTCCCGGTGGCTTTCTTTTCCCTGTGGCTTTCACTTCCCGGAGGCTTTTGACTTCCCGGTGGTTTTGACTTCTCGCTTCCCGGTGCTTTTCACTTCCCGGTGGCTTTCTTTTCCCGGTGGCTTTCTTTTCCCCGTGGCTTTCTTTTCCCGGTGGTAATTGCTGTATAGTAAAAAAATTTCCTATGGTACACTTTCCCGGTCGAAATGCAAAAAATCCTTCGCTTTGGGCAGGATCCTGCATAATTTCCATGCACACGAAACGTATTCGTTTAATACCTGTGTGCTGCATAACATACTTACAGGCTACATACATTTTATGAATTACCACACACTGAATTCATTTACAACATTTACAAGATACCGTCTCTTGATGTGCTAAGTTTTACCGCTGTAAACGATATTCGAAAGTTTCTTTTCTTTTTTGATAAAATTTTTAAAACTATTTTGCATTTGAAATGCATTAAGAAGTCTACGCGCACTGCAGATGTTTACCGTATTAATCCACAAAAATGTACAGTGAACGAAACATCTTCCATTCTTTTAATAAAAAGCTTTCAAAGCTCATTTTGCAATATGTCATATGGGCTTACCATGGTCATTGTAGATAATGGGATAAAGGATATGCTTAAGGATAATTTTTAATTACAACAGAATCCACAGTACTCGAAAGTTTATTTTTTATCACAATCAGAAAAGTTCCACTCACTTTTAAAAGCTTAGTTAAAGTTATGCCAAGAATTAAGCTGAGCTTATGGAAACTGTCAAAATACGACTACATAAATCATCAGTTCTCATAAAGTTTGGCTTACATAAGCTTTAGATGTTTCGAATATAACTTAAAAGATATGAATCCAACAAAGCTATGTCACCATACCAAAGGAACGCCATATATGTTGAGAAATTAATGTGTGTAAATCTTATGAACATTTTCATTACAACAGTTTATGATACCTACGAGTAAATGGATACACATAAATAATTTGATAAAATGCTTGTTGTATTGTTGTTGCTGTAACACATTACTCTACTTGCATATATGAATATATCTATATCAAAATAACTCTTTCAACATAAATCTACAAATCTACATACACGCCGAACAACATAACTTTGACTTAAATAAATGTTATAAATATGAAAATTTTAATAATTCACATAATGCGGTAAACAACATTTGTTCGTCTCTCATTTGCTATTTGAACTCTTTAAATAAAAATGGTATTCCAGCGTAGCGATGTATCATTTAATGTTACAGTCACATAAATTAAAACAAGATGGTCGAACGACCCAATTTCCATCAATCTCTCGGGAGATATACCGGCACACATAGGCCAATTGAATTTTTGATTTCGGGATTTCCAAGGCTTGTAGAATTATGTTGTACACGGAATGTTCCGTGCTTCATCTTCATTCATCACAAAGGTAATACCACTTTGTTACAGAGAAAATAAGGGGATGTCGTTTCTATTTTGTACGGCTATGTCTCTAGTTTAATGACATAATTCAATTATGATTTTTGGAATGCTCTGCATTATCCATGGTAATCACTTAAAAACATCGTTCTAATAGGATTTGAGTTTTGTCAATTTCGTTGGTTGATACGATGGTAAAATTTTGTTATATAAATATGACTCGGTAACGGTAAGTGCTTTAACGGGACGTCAATGTAATACACAACAAGTCGTACAATAGCCATATTAATTAAGTTAACATCTTATAATGATTGCGAGTTAATGATATCATTGACATAATTTTGGAAGGAAGCAAATTTGCCGCATTACAAGAGTTCATTGAGTGATAAGCACACTGCAAATGAAAATATTCTTGACCTAATTTTTTTTTTGCATGGCATTGTTGGTTTGTGTCGACAACACACTATGGGTATATAGTCATAATCTATTTTCATAATAGTTTTCATAAAAAGTAACAAGTAATTAATGTCCACTAAATGAGTTTTACCTTGCATTCAGGGACTATTGTCGGTTTATGTCAAAGTATAGCGAATTTCATGATGACATGCATTACACAGTCAAAGGATTCTTATTTTATAGCCAAGCTCCTAATTAGGTCAGTTTTATGTTTAGCTTAATGGTACCAGCCAGACTGCAGAAGAACATAAACAATTTTTCTGTTATTCTAAATCTATTCTTTAATATTTTTTGGTCACTACAACTATCGGTGGGCGACCGAAATGATAAAGAAATGAGTTCAGCTCAGCAAAACAGGCCAACCTGATAGTTTGACCTGAACGCATTTTTTTATCATTTCGGTCGCTTATCAATTGAAGTACTGACCAAAAAATGGTAATTCAACTATTGAAAAATAGATTTAGAATAACAGACAAATCGTCAATTTGCTTCTGCAGTCTGACTGGTACCATTAAACTATATGTAAAACTGACCTGATTGAAGCCTGCCAAGAGAGCCAATAGCTCAGAAAATGATATTGAGCCAGTTGGATAAAGAGCCCAGAAACTGATTTTGAGCCATTTGGACCAATAGTACAGAAAAAACTATTGAGCCGTTTGGTCCAAAAGTCGAAAAAAGGGTAATACTGGAAAAACTATTGACTTACGTGGGTCAGTATCATAGAAAAGACTATTGACCTCGGTTGGCCAATAGCCTAAAAAAGACTATTAACTATGGACCTTCTCGGACAAATAGCATAGGGGCAATTCCACGGACGTCATCATTCCCACGCATGCATGAAATTCACAGTAGTTACAAAATGATAGTCACTTTACTACGACTAACCTCTACTTGTAGGATCAACCTTTATGATGTACCTTTTTCTATGAATATAATTTTGTAACAGCGGGGCATTTCGAGTGTGGCAATGAAGTTTTCGTGGAACGGCCCATAAGGAAAAATCTTGATTCTCGTGAGTTGATAACCTAGAAATACGTGTGTGGAAACATTCTTACAAAGACTACTGACCATGAAAAGACTTTTGACTTCCGGTCCAGAAGCAAAAAGTAGCTAAAACATATGCAAGGAGGTTCCCGTCAAAAATCTCGAAAATTAAAATCCCGAATGCAAAAATGCGGAAAATCCAAAATCCCGAATAACAAAATTCCCGAACATCAATAATCCCGAATGTACAAAAATCCCGAATAACCATAATCCCAAATGATAACGAAAATTGTGAAATAATAAAAATCCTGATTGATACGGTGGCCGGCTTTTTTTACGCTTTGCAGGCAGCCTAACGTGCATGGGACTCTGCCCCAAACCCCGCCAGAGGCTCTGCTTCTTAGACCCCGCAAGGGGGTATAGCCTCTTGACCCCTCACAGCAAGGGCTGCCGCCCCTCGACCCCGCTTTTTTTCCACCTTCGCTGAGACGCAGCTTAAGTTTTGATTGTTGTTTTCTGAATTGCAGATTTTCTGGATTTTTGTACATTCGGGATTATTGATTTTCGGGATTTTTGTTATTCGGGATTTTGGATTTTCGGGATTGACGGCCACCATGCAAACGACCCGTACGCATCAGAATAGATGTTACTCTTAAGTGTATGAAGTTACGTCCACATTAAATTAGATTGGAAATATATATAAAAACAAATTTTTTCACACCAAAAAAGTTTTAGCTTATACTAGTACCTATCTTAGAACTGACCTAGAGCACTACGGAGAGGCCTCTGACCAATACTTCCATACAAAAAAGTTCGCTCCACTGCACAAAAAACCCCATCATTATAGAAATATTCACGAATAACGACCAAATATCGTGTAGGGTCGCGAGACGTGAATTTGGTCCACACTACACCCACGCCACAGCCCGAACCACTCAAAAGATTTTCTAATTTTATTTTCGTGGTTTTTTGATGTTCATATCTTTTACTTAAAACCTTCCATAGCGATTTCGCAGAGATATAAGTGAAAAAGTTCCACAAACCTTCAAAAAACCAAGTTTTTGATCACTTTTGCGACCATAACATCAAAAGTTTTCGACCGACTTTGCCCCAATTCAATCCAGTAATCAATTTTTTGCTTATCTTTCAGCAGAGCCTATTTTTGGGAAACCGGTTTCCCGATTTTCCCGAAATTTCCTCAAATTTCATTAAATTTCCAAAATAAAAAATTTTTTGTTGATATGACGATAGGAAAAGACCATCGAAGTACTCATTTACTTACTAAAACATACTTAAACATATATTTTACCTGCATTCCGTTAAAATAACGGCGGTGAAGACGTCTTGTTTACAATATGTCTTTTGCTTAGAAATTTGTAACTATTTCATCATAAAAAGTATTTCAAATCAATATTATTAGCTTTTCTTGCTATATGTATATATGTATATATGTATATATGTATATATGTATATGTATATGTATGTATGTATGTATGTATGTATGTATGTATGTATGTATGTATGTATGTATGTATGTATGTATGTATGTATGTATGTATATAAGAATATGTTTTATTGTAACAAAAGTTATTGACTCGCTTCACTTTTCCAAAAATTTTCTGGTGTTTTCTTGAAATTCCCGAAAAATTCCCGAAATTTCCCAAAAATAGGTTATGTCTGTCAGAAAAAACACGATTTATGCAGAAAAAACACGTTGGGCCGGTTGGGCCCTAGTAGAGATTCAGTATTAGCGCCCTGGCTGAATCCAAAAACTCATTTAAAAAAAGTTTCTTCCAGAAATTGTCAGGCATGCCATACCTTTTAAACAAAAAAAAATTATGAAAATCGGAAAAGATTTGCTCGAGTTATGTACAAAAAACACGTAGGTCCCAGCATAGACTCGTTTCTAGTGCCGTAGCTAAGTCCAACGACTCAAATTCAAACAAATTTTTTCCAGAAATTGTCGGCAATGCTCAGGTCTTTCAAACAAAAAAAAATTTATGAAAATCGGAAAAGATTTACCCGAGTTATATACAAAAGACCAAAAACCACTTAAACGGCCCTAGCCCATTGGCCCTTGAGCCGACAGTGCCCAGATTCAACCAAAAAAAAATATTTTTCAATTATCTTCCAGGGAAAAAAAGTTTTTGAAAATCGGTTGAGTTTTACTCAAGTTATCGCGGTGACGGGCATCCGGACAAAACGACCCCTGGACAAAAAAACCCCGGACAAAAAAAAGACAAAAAAAAACCCGGACAAAATAACACGGACAAAAAACCCCCGGAAAAAATAACCCGGACAAAATAGCCCCCGGACAAAATTACCCCCGGATAACAAGCAAGGCGCTGCGCCGCAGGCCTGAACTTCATGGAAAAAAAAGCCCGCGATAGGGGGTCAAGGGGCTATCGCCCTCCTTGCTTGTAAGGCCGCTTGCGGGGCATATTGTAGCTCGCCGCAGGCGCGGGGATTTAGGAAAAACAACATATGCAAACCATGCTTTGTGCAAAATTTGTCCGGATTCTTTTTTAGCATTTCATTACTTCCTGAAACCGGACAAAATAACCCCTAGGGGGTTATTTCGTCCGGGGTTATTTTGTCCGGGCTATTTCGTCCGGGTTTTTTTTGTCCGAGTGTTTTTTGACCTAGAGCCCGGTGACGGACATTTTTTTATTGCTGATTCGTCATCTAAGGACCATGATCGATGCTCCCCCCTACTCCCGAGTCGAAATTGGGCTGGTTACAAACGTCGTGGTAAACGCATAAGACCCCTTTTCGTACGAGTCTAAAAATGTTACTGACATGGAGAGTCCTTGTGTGTGCATGTATTGTCTCGACAATATTTTATTGAATTCTACCACCCTCTCTGTTAACTGCTAATGAGAGACGAAATTACCTGCTCTTGCTTCAATTCTTTTGGGTTTTTGGATCCGATAACTAGCTGGAAACTTTACACAGTTTTCTAGCTTCCATAGCCGAATTTAGGTCATATTCCTATTTTCTATTTAATGGCGCCCTCATTTCATACTATTATGTTTGCGCTAACATTAGCAACGTTATTTATTATCGAACCCAATGATGAAGATAGAATAATGGTCCCCCCGCAACGTACGTCATGATTATCTACTGCATGTGACAAGTGATACACGTTTCAAAAAAAAAGTTCTTAGTTTTTATTTCTACCGTCGATCATATATGGTAGTTGTTGCTTACCAGTTATTTACTTGACATAATTTACTTCTAATCTGTCACATCCATGACATCTTTAACTCTCAATCATATGCATTTTTGCAGTGGATTTACGTGAAGACTTTTTTAATATTTTCCGCCGTTCGGTATGTGACGGTAAATATGTGAAACGTACGTTAACTAGCCATTCACAGCAAATAATACTTGTAACATTCAAATCAACACTGTTCGACTGAATCGCTGAACTACAAAATGTTTTTTTAGTAAATAAATTCAGTCGATACATTGTCTACTCGGGGTAATTTTAACAATTTGTGTACAAAAACGAGAAACACATGTTTAATGTTTGTACAAAATTCATATGAAAAACGCATAAATTTGTTTTGCATGCGCTAATAAGAGAATATAAATGAGGATTAAAACAATTTTTTGTTTGGTGTAATTTCTGTGCTATTTTATGTTGAAGTTGGTCTCATTGCTATGTATTTTACATAGAAACATTTGCAGAGATCATGGTGTGTACACTCTAGACATGGTGTAATCACGGTCGCGTTCTACACAAAATAAAAGTGATGATGAGCAATTCTAAAGAATTCTATTCATAGAACTACAACACAAATTGACGATAAAAACTTAAAAAAAAATGGTTCTAGTGACCCTTGTAGTGTGAGAATTTATATGCGAAATTAGTCTTTTTATAACTTAAGGTGTTGTGTTCGCTCACAAATCTTTTCATTTGAAATGTGTGCGATGATAACAGATACACATAGAATGATTAACTCATTGAATTAATTTCCCATTCGGATTTACATTTTCGTTGCCAGATGAGAAAATGTAAAACACAGATGGTACGTTCTGTATATAGTTCGTTAGATTTATGAATTATAGATTACTTACTCGAAATCAGCTTCCACTACATTGGACACTCTAAATTATTGAAGTGCTCTTGACTTCCCGATGGTGCAACAAAATGCATTAGTTTGGGATGGGTAATAGCCAAAGTTTATAAGGGAATTGGATGATCAAACATATGAAGAAAGTTTGTCTCCCATCTCATATTCGGAGAAGAAATTTAGAACCAAATCAGGAATAACGAATAAATTCCTACATAAAATTCAAGTGACTCATTGTGCAGTCTTTACTCTGCTTAGCATAACGCTCGAAAGAAGAACCGAGAGAAGAACAACTTTTGCGCAAGGTTACAAGAAAAACACAGAAGAGAGCGTTCATAAATTCTGTCTCCGTTTAGAGGGAGGAAGGATCTATGAAAGGGGTTTTTTTCAAAATCATATTTTTGATGTAAAAATAATGTAAATTGTATGTATCTTTCATGAAAACATAGAAGGGACCCGTACGTATCAGAATAGATGCGGCAAACAGAGTTGATGTTACGAAAAGACTGGAACGTATTTAAGTAAATGTTGACTGTATTGGAAATTGCCCGTAGGGCAATTTTGAAAAAAACCCGTCCGAAGTACGGTGTAAAAAAATTCTCCGAACGCACAAAATTGATCTCCAAGTAGAGAAAAATGTTCTCCTCAATTTTGTCTACAACATAGCAAAAAACTATTTTTTGGGCTAGGGC
>CM055404.1:23006108-23026664 GCA_029228625.1 Pseudolycoriella hygida
TATGAAAATCAGAAAAGATTTACTCGAGTTATGTGCAAAAGACCAAAAACCACTTAAACGGCCCTAGCTCGGCGGCCCTTGGGCCGATAGTGCCCAGATTCAATGCCATAAAATATTTTTCGACTACCTTTCAGGAAAAAAAAAAGTTTTTGAAAATCGGTGAAGATTTACTCAAGTTATCGTGTTGACGGACAGACAGACAGACAGACAGACAGACAGACAGACAGACAGACCGACAGACAGACGGACATTGTTTTTTTTCGCTGATTTGTCATCTGGAGACAACAAAAAAAGTTTCCACCTTTCTTCCGGGCTCGAATTCGCAATGTAACAAACGTGGTAGTAAACGCATCAGACCTACGTACTTCGTACGGGTCTAAAAATGATGGAAAATTCATGGATAATAATATAAAATTTATGTAAAAAAGATGTACAAAAGATGGAAATTTTATTTTATTACGTTATACATAAATTGTCAATTGATGTAAAAATAATGTAAAATTCATGTGAATAATGGAAACATGATGTAAATCATGTTAGAATGATGTAAATCCTTTTCCAATTCGAAAAAACGATGGAAAAATAATGTAGCAAAAGACATCGTTGTTACATTAATTATCCATCTTTTGTATATCTAATTTAAATGATCTACATAAATGTTACATAATTATCCATTAATTTTCCATTCCATCGTTTTTCCATGAAACATACACAAAATTACATTATTATCATATCGTCGTCTAGAACATTTTCATGGAGCAAAATTGCAGCAAACATAGGTCTGCATTTCAAACTGGGCAGTCTGGTGCCAAAAAAGATTCTATGACAATGCTGGAACGGAAAACGAGGACACTACTATGCACTCGGTTCCAACGCGGCACCAGGCTGTCTGCTTGAGAAGGTTAAGTGACCATAAAGAGTTATATGTTTAAGTTATAAGTTAAAAGTGTATGTTATAAGTTAACATTTTAAGTTACAGGCCCAGATCAGTATTGTAACTGACTAGTACTGGTCATTTTCAAAACTGGTCCGCATCAGAACTGATCAGTTTCAAAACTGATTTGTATTAGTAGTTTTGTAACTCATCCGGATCAGTTTTAAGACTGATCATTTCTTATCCGTATCAGTTTTAAAAGTAATCAGTACTGATCCATATCAGTTTTCTGACTGATCAGTACTGATCCGGATCAGTTTTAAAACTGATAAGTACTGATCCGTATCAGTTTTCAGACTGATCAGTACTGATCCGGCTCAGTTTTAAGACTAATTTGTACTGATCTGCATCAGCTCTAAAACTCATCAGTACTGATCTGGGTCAGTTACAATACTTATCTGGGTTATAAACTTATAATTTGTTCCGTAAACCTGTAACTTACGAATTATAACTCATAGCTCGTAACGTAAACTTATAACTTATAACGTAAACTTGTAACTTATAACGTAAACATATAACTTATTACTTATAGCTATATGTACATGTTATAAATTTGTCTATAAGTCGCTTTGCTCAAACTTTCTATTGTCGCAACAATGACTATCGACACCAGGCTGGCTTCTATAAGGCTGCTAATACCCATGTGAACATTTATGTACTCGTTTTGTCATCCAACATTGCCAAGGGAATTTTTTTAGCACTGAACTGCCTTCCGGAATCGACATTAGGCAAATAGGAAATATTGAGCGACAAGCAGACGAAAAGGATGTGGAAATTAATGAAAATTCGATGAAAATACGGCCAAACTTCCATTGAGTCTAATTTTAGGTGATATGAAAGAGGTGCCCAACAGTATTTTTTTTGGAATGCGTTTATTTGGAGATATCACTGTCACTGAATTATTTGCGGCAACACTGAGAAAACGTTACGTAATTTATGGACGATTCTCAACGAAGCTTTTTTCAGAAATAATTTTGGTTTTTTATACCACAAAAACGTTTAAGAAACGATTACGTGACCCTTTCTGAAAAAAACTGCCTAGGCTCCCATCCGCATTTTATTCCGATTTTGCATCCAGATGATAGCTATTTTCCGGGCGGATTCTGAGCGTATAGGACATAGGAAAATTGTGCTCTGTGTATGAAACTCCCTCTAAATGCATTGTAAATATTCAAATAAACTTCGTAACTGCTACGAAATAAGTTCATTTAACTTTTTCAACTTCAACTCTTAACGTCTTTTAAACAAATACGAAACCTAATTTCGCTCGACTTTTTGGGATCGTGTTTGACCTTAACTCCCTCGACTATAGCAATCGCAGATTTGCATGCTGTATTCCACGTGATTCAATTTTTCAGATTTCCCTTTAGTAATAGCACGACGCTCATTTTCGTTCGTCTGCTTTATAAATATAATTTTATCAAATCATGAATAAGAAACCAAATGCTCGTATCTTGTTCCTTTTTTTTAAATTAGAAAAATGAATTTTTAATACGAAATTACGAGCCAACAACGAATTGAGCTATTTCAATTCAACGTATGTTATTCCATTCGGTGAAGATTCTTCAATTTTTCTTTTTGTTTCATTTATTGGCGCTATGTGTTGAGATGGTTCATTTTATTGTAACCAGCAATGTATACAACATCGCATGTTAAACTTAGTATACGGAAACATTTTGGTATAAATTTGAATTTCTACGTTCTGAATATTTAATACGAATTTTGAATTGTAAGACGTTGTTGAAGCTTCCCGAGGAATTTTACGAAGTGTGATTTATCTTGTCTGTGCATTTTAGCAGAATTTTGTCACATTTCTTCTTCTGTGTTTACCCGAGACGCATAAAACCATCAACTGTTTACACGAGTTTGATTGTGAGTCTTGAGTGATATGAATGCGAAATGAACGTTTTTAATAAACGATAAGACTGTAGCTATCATGTTTGCGAATATATTGATGAGCATTTTAGTTCAAAATGACAGTTTTCCTTCGGCTTGGCAGAATTTTATTCCAATCACACATTTTACACCATATTCACACCACATGGTTACGTATCCATACAACACACCGTTCCATTGTAATAAATCAGATTCTTTTCTTAAAATGACCTATCCACAAGTTTAGGACATGTCTGTAATAGCAATGGGCATGTGAGAAATAAAAAACGTTTGAAATAAAATCGATTTAAATTTATCAGATGAACGTGTAAGACGAGAAAATATCCGATACTTACAACAGGAAATATGGGATTTTTGTGATGGGAACTAAATGGGTCAAACGTATTATTTTGAAATAATGTGAAGACTTTGTCTTGTTGGAATGTAAAAAGTTTTCTACAAAAGCGAAGTGTTTATTTGACATTAATGTGGATGAAAACGGTGTGTTGGGTGATTACACCGTTGCTTTTGTTACCATGGTTTAGTATACGTCATGTTGTGCAATTCAGTTTTTATTTCAAGGCCTGAGTGTCCGAAGAAGTTTTGAAAGCGTAACGAACGTCGAACTTTAAATTAAAATTAAAGAAAAATCTTTGCAATTAGAGGAAAAGAAATTATTTTATGGAAACTCAATTACAACTGAGGCAAACTTTTTTTTCTTGCAAAACTTTGTGCAGAATGTGAGGTGTACATGTAAAATGTTTTTATTCAAGGCAGTTGTTTTAGGTTCCGAGAAAATTAAAGCTAGGTGGTCTTATTAATATTCCATATTCCTCCTCCATTAGTCATAGTCTGAATAACGTTTTTAATATCGAGAAAATAAGGAGGGCGTAGAATTAAACTTGAATCTAAATTCTGCTGTTGAATTCCGAAAACGAAGTAGAAGCAATTCATAAACTTCAAACAATTCACTGGTAGCGCTTTCACACCATTGAAAAGTTGTTCATCGTGCGGCTTGTAAAAGTTTTTCTTCAACAATTTGTTTTAATTAGAAAAATTTTAATAAAAATTTGGAGGATTTCCACAGATTTCAATGGATTTCCGTTTGTTTATACGTTTTTGAATTGTAATAATTATGAAAACCTAAAGTTTGTCTGTTTGTCGGTCACAATTCACCAGCACAGAGAGTAGAACATTTTATTTTCATTTTCTGGGCCTAATTCCTCAAAGTTTTCAATGGGAAGCTGGTGGGTAATAGATTTATCAGTTTGGGTCGGACCTTTATAAGTCCATGAAACACAGATCTAGCGATTCTTTGTTTCGTTACCCGATCATCATGTAAATCTCGGAAACCTCACAGTCCCAGTTGGGAACCTATCCTGAGCGGCAGGTTCCATGTTGGTCACTGTTGGCCTCAATGAGGAACATGAACGCCCGTCTCCTCACCGAGGTGCAGTTGGAATCATTAAAGAGTAGTCCCATTTTAGTTAGATGCTTGCTCAATCCACAGTGACCAGTGATCGCACCCACCACCCTCTTGATGCGTCCCCTGTCCATGTCTAGCAATTCTCTAGCCCATTTCCCCTTGGGCGCCGGTAAGAAACTCTTCCAATAGTTAGTGAATTCCGACCTCATCCAACTCTAAACCACTTTCACACACGCCGAGTGTGGTATGGGTATAAGAGGCTCTATCCCGCAACTTGGTGTTGTCGGGCCTTTCCTCGCACATTAAACTGCTCTCTCTTTACCCTTCACGCCAGAGTGTCCGCGCACTCAGACCAGCGTTACACGATTTCTCAGTTCCATCCGGTTCAGGGTTTCCTTCAACTCTTTTATTCGCTTGGATGTCACGACTGGCGACATGAGCGCTTTAATCATAGCCTCTCTATCATTGTAGACTATAACATTCTCCTTACATGTCTCTTCCGAGACTGCCTCCCCCACTCCCATAAGTGCGGCAAAAGTCTCAGCCTGAAAGACATCAACGAATCTCCCTAGGTAAAACCATCTGTCCATCGATAGTTCCCTAGAGAATATTTCGGCTCCCGCGCCCTCTGCAGTTTTATAACCGTCAGTGAAGCTCACGGTTCCTTCACCTCATAGGCAACTTGGCCAGCCTTCCAGCCATTCTAACCTACTGGGTACAAGGACCTCAAAGCGTCTCCGATTTCATTCGGTCGCTGGGCATCTCAAAGACCTCGTCAGTGATAACCTTCTTGATTTTCCTATGTCCCGAAATGAAGTTCGGAGTCCTGGGATCGTTCTGCGACAACCTATACGCCGTGGCAAAACTTTTCACCTTCAATGCCACGTGGACCGGTGGTAATTTAATCAGGGTCTCAATAGACGCCGTAGCTGTCGATTTCACACCACGTAGCCATGGCTCATCATAGGCTTGATGACCGCTTCAGACATCCATAATATGCCATTGGACGGGAGGTCCCAGTTTTGTCCAAACGAGTTCCTGCAAATCCAGAAAGCTCCTAGAGCCTTCCGTACCTTGTCCGTGACGTGCTCTATCCATTTCAACTTGGAGTCGAGAATGACTCGCAGTTTCACCCTCGCTCCAGGAACAATGTCTTTATTAAATAGCCTTAGTCTCCCTACAAGTTCATGGCCTACTAAAGGGAGCTATGTCCGTCTTGTCCGGGCTTACCTTAAGGCCGTTATTTCGGCACCATTCCTCCACTAGCTTCAGCGAGTATCTCATCCTGTCATCTAACGTACTCTCGTCCGAATACCCTTGGGCGAAAATTCCATCGTCGTTCAGACTCCTGATGAGGGAGTCCACGACCATACACCACAGTAGTGGGGAGAGTATTTCCCCCTGGGGGCAACTCTTAGATGCCCAGAAACTGTCTTTATGGCCACACACTGTTGCCTCAACTGCCCTGTTCTCCGTCACCGTTGATGCTACTCCTCTGCTGTCAAGTGATCTCGAAGTTGGTGTTATCAAAAGCCCCTTGAATGTCCATGAAACATGCAACTGCAATTTCCCCTCCCTCAAATAATTTGTCTACCTTGGCACCACGCTATGCAGAGCAGAGCCGGAAGACTTACCTACCTGGTATGTATGCTGGTTCGCATGCAGCGCAAGCTGGTAGGTAAGATTGACTTGGGAATTCGTCACAAGCAAATCTTTACTTCTTCTTAATATGTGATAGTAGCTATCATGGTTGCCCTATGTTTAAGACAGAACTACAAAAGAAAGAAGATGAAAGAATCTGACATTTTTATACCATTCAACATTGGAATTGAATCCAGCGAAAGCTCTTTCTACTGTATTATGGTGTAAACTATTGACGTGGTGAGTCCTGATTGTTGACTAAATTTGTGCTAGATAATCGGCTCATCTCTACTACCCCTTCCCCTTCTCCTAGCTCAGACGCAAAAATGTATGGACATTTTTTTGAAAATGCATGGAGCGCAAGCTTTTGTCAACTGCGATCCCACTTTAAAATGACCCCTAATTTCGATAAACAAAAGTTGAAAATTTAAATATTTATACTCCCTGAGTACTTGTACTTAACTTACGGAAATATTCACCAAGCAATAACGGGTAAAATTGATTGTGAATATTTCATCAAGTTCACTACAATATTGAACACCAGCGAGGAAAAACCGTATTTTGTGTTGTCACCGTGTCACAATGCCATCAAACCGATGAAAAATTGCACGCGATAAATTGTTTGTGTTCAACAAAATTGGTACTTAAGATATCGTGTAAGAGTGTCTACTCGAAATTGATTTATACTCTCTGTGAGCCGAATGCAAAGTGAATGTTATCTGCAGACTTGGAATAAAATGAAAAGTTATTACAGACGAAATTCATATATCCGTCATTGAAACATGTAGCTGAACATCAAATATAGTTCGAGAATATCAAAATGAAAAAATTTTTTTCTTGTCTTATTTCCAATATATTTCCACTGACTGTAACTACACAATTCTGCACATTTTGACATTTCCCATTTCTTGCATAACTTTGTACATTTTCATAAATACATTCATCTTGGTGTACCTTATATTAAATCAGCGAAAATGCTCCAGTCAGTGATGTAATTGGAAAAAAGTAACAGCTGCTTGTGCAGTTTACTCTATGTTTTGTAATATATTAATAACACACAACCAACAATTGAAAATAGTTTGTGGCAACCCGAAACCGTACAATTCGGAAAAGCGCATTTTGAATGCAGAATTTATTCGAATGCTGAGTGGCATTTTAATTTCATTTCATATGAAGTTATTACGCTACAGTCGATCTCAACGAATCAACTTGGTTATTATATGAATGAAAGTTTGAATTGTTGACAAAAAACGTGTACTAAAAACTGTAAAATTCCAGTTGTCAAAGGGTGAAAGTCGGCTGCAATTTATATCAGTGTTTTTGAAAGCTCTGTAAGAATTTATGACATTCCCGATGGGAAAATACATACGGGAAATTGGTACGATGTCAGACTGAGTTATAGTCTCTAAATCGTATGGGAAATGTTTTACTAACAATGGTTAGATAATATTGAAATGATAGTTAAGGTCAGACAGACGACCTATTTCTGAGTAAGTTTTGTTTTAGGACGAGTCGGGTTATTATGTTTTAAATATAGAAAGTTGAAGATTTGTTTCATTCAGAAATCACTTGGAAAGAGTTGAGCTGATGATAATTTTAACTCTCAAATTATTGTTGGCGAAGTAATAAAATGGAATGTGTTATTTTAAATGAGAATCACTTGTGCGATGGAGGATTTCAAGTCTACAACATGTTTGTTATGAATGCTAGTTCTTGCATCCGTAAATACTTGCGTTCTGTTCTTTTTAGAGTTCATTTTTTTGGATCTCAACACAAACACAAGGCTTGATTTCAGAGCGACGTTGGCTAATGTCAAAGTTTTGAAATTTAATTACGAAGCGCATTCTTTGTCGCCACTTGACGTTTTATGAAAGCAAGTTTGTGTTGAAGATGTAAAATTTCGTAGAATGATCGAATTTCAAGAAAATATGTTTTCAAGAAAATTTACATTTTCAAGAAAATTTGCATTTTCAAGAAAATTTACATTTTCAAGAAAATTTACATTTTCAAGAAAATTTACATTTTCAAGAAAATTTACATTTTCAAAAAAGTTTACATTTTCAAGAAATTTTACATTTAAAGAAAATTTATATTTTCAAGAAAATTTATATTTTCAAGAAAATTGACTTTTTCAAGAAAATTTAAATCTTCAAGAAAAGTTACATTTTCAAAAAAATTTAAATCTTCAAGAAAAGTTACATTTTCAAAGTAATTTAGAAAATTTAAATCTTCAAGAAAAGTAACATTTCAAAGTAATTTACATTTTCAAGAAAATATATATTTTCAAGAAATTTACATTTCCAAGAAAATTTAAATCTGCAAGAAAAACTACATTTTCAAGAAAATTTACATTTCTAAGAAAATTTACATTTTCTTGAAAATGTAAGTTTTCATTCAAGAAAATTTACATTTTCAAAGTAATTTAGATTTTCAAGAAAATTTTCATTTTCAATGCAATTAACTTTTCTAAGAAAATTTACATTTTCATATTTATATTTGTACAAAATGTTAATTTTCATGAAAATTTACAAATTTTACAAAATTTACATTTACTAAGAAAATTTTATATTTTCTAAGAAAATTTAAATTTTATAAGAAAATTTTAATTTTCTAAGAAAATTTAAATTTTTAAGATAATTGACATTTTCAAAGTAATTTACATTTTAAAGAAAATTTACATTTTAAAGAAAATTTACATTTTCAAGAAGATTTACATTTCCAAGAAAATTTACATTTTAAAGAAAATTTACATTTTCAAGAAAATTTCCATTTTCAAGAAAATTTACATTTCCGAGAAAATTTGCATTTTCAAGAAAATTTACATTTTCAAGAAAATTTACATTTTCAAGAAAATTTACATTTTCAAGAAAATTTACATTTTCAAGAAAATTTACATTTTTAAAAAAGTTTACATTTGCAAGAAAATTTACATTTTCAAGAAAATTTACATTTTCATGAAAATTTACATTTTAAAGAAAATTTACATTTTCAAGAAAATTTGCATTTTCAAGAAAATTTACATTTTCAAGAAAATTTACATTTTCATGAAAATTTACATTTTCATGAAAATTTACATTTTCATGAAAATTTACATTTTCAAGGATATTGAAATTCAAAGCTCTAGTTTGAATTCGATGTGTTTCATAAATTAGTATAATTAAATATTTAAATTTTATAATTAAAGACGTGCGTAATTTATGTCGATATCTCACCTGTCGTCGCACACCTTGCATACGTAACATTTGACAATTTGTGTCAAAGAGGTGTTAAATAACTTTGTTGCGAAAATGTGGAATTTTATGTGGTACAAACAGTAACGGGTATCATCAAACAACGTTTTTTGCAATTCACCGATCAAAAACGAGCTTTTCCCTCCGTGGTTCCACTTTCGAAAATTTGTCGAAATTTCAATTATTTTCGCACTAGTGTGTGAAAACAGCTTTAATGCACTAGTGTGTTAACATTTTATCACACTAGTACCTTAAAGTGGTTTTTACGCACTAGTGTGTTAAAAAAGATTTGTCGCACTATTGCGAAACGTGACCTCAAGCGACACCGAAATGACGCACGAAAAAGCGAATTTTTTGTCGGTGAATTGCAAAAAATTATATGAAATTACATTGTTTGTCATCCAAATTTCGATGCTATCTGAAATTCAGAAATCTATTGTATTTCCATACATCGTTGCAAAAACATTTTTCAATCAAAACATGTTGATTTTTAGCGTTAAATGAAATGAAGCGCTTTTCGAGACCCTTCAAATTGAAGAGAACAATAAAAGTAACTGATGTCAAATTTCTCTCTGCCGCCTTATCTGAATTTCTGATAAATTCTATGCTAAACTGATTTGAATCAATAGACCGTATTCATTTCGGAATTTATGTTTTAAAATGATTTAAAATTATGTTGATCGTGAACAATTTCTTCGAATCGGCATACACAATCGAGGAAACACTACTCCGGAAATCTGTTTGTGTTTTTTCTTGTTTTCTTCACTCTCCAGGGATGTCCCTTGGCAAAACACCCCCCCCCCCCCCCCCGTCTTCATATTTTTTGTCCCACTTTAGTGCAGACGGGTTTTATGGATGATTTCTTCACAATACTCTTTGGCGGCTTATCATTAGCCATTCTATGAAAGAGCCTGAATTACTCACTTCGAAACATTTTTCATCTTCTTCTTTGTTTGACTACATAGAAAGGAAAAGATGAAGAAAATATTGAAAAATTGTTGTCTTGCCTGCTTCGACGGTCGAAGCAGGCAAGACAACAATTTTTCAATAAATTCTTCGCCGACCAGCAATACAACAAACAACAACAGAAGAAAATACTCTATTTAGAAAGAATGAGTCTATGAACTGTTAACAGAAAATTCCCGTAATAGTAGCAGCAGTAGTTGTATCAATGTTCTGCATAATTCCATGGATCGATCGTTCGTTATTTGGTTACACTAACAATGTTAAATATGAGAATATTTCGTATCCTCGTAAAGTTACTTCAACTAAAATGCTGTTGCCGTACTTTTTCTGTGGATTCTCGTATGCATGGATGGTAACAAACGAATAAAGTATTGTAACCGAATTAGAGTGAATATACGGACACAAAGTAGATAGAAAATTGAGTACTTGTATACAACGAACCGCTATTGACCAGCAAATAAGCATGTCCGTTGGAGTGTTTGCTTCCGTTTCGCAATTTTCCAACTGAAAACAAATAATTCAATGTTGAACCAACAAATCTTGAGAAAAACAAGAAAATAAATAAATAGAAACGTTTTGATAACTTTACAGTCAGACCTGAAACGAGACCAATTTCCCTTTATATATGTACAACACACCCTTCTACAGCTTGGATGAAATTGAAACCCGGTAACACCATAAAATCCTCCATTTCTCATTATGGATGGTAATCATAATTTACAGACGATACTTTTATCTGTCCAGTTTCTCACACCAAATCAACCCACCCTTTCTATTTCGTCTTTTGATTTAACATTCAATTCCAAATTTATTCGATTCAATTTCAACTCATGTATCATGCACGAAAATAGAAATTCAGGTGAGCCCACAGTTGAGTACTCTTCAAATAAAATTGCAATTATTTTTCAATTTACCTTATGTAATATAAATTTTAACAGAGTTTAGATTTATTGACTGAACATTTAATTCAAAATTTTTATCGTTATACGACATTGAAGGTGTTTCTCATTTTACATAATATTATCGTGCATATCCTATCACGGTTCATATACAACACGTAAAACATATCGAAAAGGATATTACCATACGCAGACAAGTGTATTAAGAAAATAGCAACGGAGGAAAATTCATCGAATTTTCCGAACATTGGTTGAGGGAGATGTACATACGAGGATTCGTTTAAGCCAACAAAAAATTGTGTATGACAACGTTTTGTCGTTGTCAAATAAAAATCACGAAATTCACTTTCATTTCCTACCTCGGAAAGGTGTTCAGTTGGTGTTGGGCATAACAACTCCCACTTATTTAATATTTCATCTTAAACTTCATTTACACAACTTTCACTTAAGCAAATAGCTCAAAGGCGTATTACGTAAAATATTTTATCAACTTCCGAGAACCCAATTAAGCTGTCTTCTGGAGTACAATTTTTTTTTGGCTGCTGTCTATTAAAACTGAAAGCGTTTTCCAATTGATTTCTTTAGTCTTAATGCTAACGTACACATGAAAGTAAACATAATGTTGAATGTCTTTGGTTATTTATTCTTCTATCATTTGGAGCCCGAAAGGGATGATTTGATGATTGCACGATTTCTTCGAAAATAATTCCAATTTGTTGTTGTTGCTAATTGAATGCTTGTGTTTATGCTTGTACATAAGATCATCACGTTTTTTTTTATTTCGTCACAAATTCTCAACGACCAAACAGTGTTAAGTGCTTTGTTTTGGCACAATGGGCGTTGTGTTTTTGATTCAATTCTTTGTAAAGCTTGAAACACTTCACATTATCAGTAGGGATTGCAAAAACCGCCTTTTTTTTTAAACCGGTAAACGATAATACCGTCTTTTCGGAGAAAACATACCGATAAAAAACCGTTAAATTTGACAGTGTTCTGGCATAAAAAATACGATATTGGTACTTGAGCCAATAAATGTAAATGTATTTTAGTGCTTCAGATTCTACAGCTTTAATTTCTTGAAAAAATTTGTGCAAGAAAGTTCAATCAAGTGTGTTGTCAGACTTATTGCACCTAATCTTCGGACACAAGTTCGTATTTATGTTGAGAATTAAAAAGCAGAGTTACACTGAGAATAAATTGAACGGAGCAAAAGGAGATTCTAAGGAGACCTGGAAAATTTTGAAGTCATTATTGATAGAAAAAGGGAAATCGGTCATAAGGGAAGTGGAAATCAATGGAGAAAATGTAATGGATGATAGTTAATTGAAATAATTGGATTTAGTGGTTAAGTTGCTTTTTTTTTGCTTAGCTTTCGACAACTAAGTTGTTGTCATCTTTAGAGCTAAATAGAAAGTAATTTTAAATTTTGATTTTTGTTAATTTAGGAATGATCGGTTGCCATGATTTGTTTAGTTGGAGTCCTTTGTTAGTGTTCATTGTAGGGTTTGTTGCTTGTTTTATGAAAAGCCCTTCTTTTATCTTACGAAGTTTAAAATTTCGTTCGTGTGCAATTATTTTGGAATTTTCCCAGTTTATACTGTGATTTCGATTTCTTGTGATGTGTTTGACAATTGCTGACTGTTTGCACTCTCGCCTACGTACATATCCTTGGTGTTCTTCCTTTCGGATTTCAAATGGTCTTTCAGTCTCGCCAATGTATGTTGCTGGGCATGTTGCACAAGGAATTTCATATATGGATGGTGGTGGATGAGCGACAGGTAGCGGACAAAATGAACGAATTCTATGTGAGAAGTGTAGAAGAGATAAATCAAAGCATCGGTCCTTTCAACCTTATGGACAAGGATATGCCACCGGTAACATGCACATTCGACTTCAAAAGCGTCTCCGAAGACGAACTGAAGACTTTACTGAACGAGATGCAGAACAAAAAGGACACAGAATTCATAATCTCAAACATCGCCCTAGACGCGTGGCCAATTATCGGATGTGTGGTGTGTCAAATCATCAACGAATCAATGGACAAGACATTCCCTGAGAAATGGAAAATGGCCAATCATAGGATAGAACTCATTACGTATTACTTTTACTTTGAACGTGTAAGCTCTAATTTGAATTATTTTGTCATTGACATGACGCTCAGACATTAACACATCTAGAACAGTTGCGTTATGGAGATAATTAGAAGAGATCAACATTTCAGCATCTAGTGCCAATCTTCAGTCAAGTCATGCACCTTGATATGCTGATGGATGTGATGGACAAAGTGCTGACGTATCTATTTGTCTCAGTTAGAGGTATTTTTGGACTAGCGAATTGTAACGGAAATGGTTACAGCTGCCATCTGTTGAAGTTTTATATAAAACATTTCTTACTCTAACCCTGAGTGTATTGTCTCCAAAGTTAACTCAAGACCTTATTTCGTTCATCAAAGCCTATGCGATCTTGTAGCGGCAGATGCCAACATATTGTAACTATGTAATGTGAGGGTTTAGTTCGATTTAAACTGTTGCACACATATCGATTTTACTCAACAACAAATTCTCTGAAGATGGCCACGGTTCCGAAAGAAGCAAGACCAAGGAAGGCGGAAGAATATCGTCCGATAAATATGCTTCCAACGATGGAAAAACTGCTGGAGATTGTAATAAAAAATCAGGTGGTAGAATACATCGAGGATAACAATTTGCTATCGAGATTCCAATCAGCGTATAGAAAATGTCATTCCTGTGAAACGGCTGTAAATCTAGTTCTAGCTAAATTGAAGGAATTGAGCAATAATGGTGACATGATGCTAGCAATCTTTCTGGACTTAAGGAGAGCCTTTGAGACCATTGACCGCAGGAGACAAGTGGACAAACTAAAATCATTCGGTTTTCATCTAAGGGTCATTCGATGCTTTGAAAGTTACCTTAGAGATAGAGAACAATGTACAAAAGTAAACGGACAAATATCCAGCCCTATACGCAACAACCTGGGGGTCCCGCAAGGCTCGGTTCTCGGGGCAATTTTATTCATAATGTACATAAATGATATGCCCGCATACTTGCAACACTCATTCATAAATCCATCTTACGGAGGGTTAATGAATGGCTGAAGCTGAATAAATTGAAATTGAATGTTGGTAAAACAAAATGTATGGCCATTGATTGCTACAATAGATCGTTAGCATTCGACTCAATAATAATGGATGGCGAAGAAATCGGATTTGTCAATGAAATTAAATACTTAGGAATTATCATCGAATAGAAACTGACATCCAAAGAAAATGCGAACAATATCGTCAAAAAAGTGGCCCAAAAAGTTGGAGTACTAGCAAGGATATCCAAATACCTGACAAGAGAAGCTAGAATTAGCGTATATCAGGCCGTAATAGTACCGCACTTCGATTACTGTGCGACACTACTGCGGTAAAACATATGTATGGCGTTAGAATGGCTTAATGTAAAGCAAAGAGTATACGCTTCGACGTTAATGTTCATCTTCAGGCTGAAGGAGGGGAAGCTACCGTCATACCTTAAGGAAATGTTGACATTTAACCGTGAGTTTCACGACCATCCGACGCGATCGAGGAACGATTTCCGAGTTAGTGTAAAAAGAAATCACTATCGCCCAAAGATGAAAAGTCTCTGTCGTGTATAAACACCAGACAGACTTGCATGCCTTTCTGAGATGCGCCTTCCCCGCATCGACTAGTTTTGCAGACAAATTAGAGGCTTTATTTTGTAGCTGCGTCATTTTAAACGCCTCCTACTTTTCGCCTTTTTCATTATTTGTATAAAAAAATCCATCTAGTCAGTCAAGTACGGTCCGAAACGTCAATGCAAGCGCGTTATTTTAATTTGAAAATATTGATGGAAAAACCGGTATCACAAATTCGGACAACCGGTAAACGGTTTTCAATGAATACGGTTTTTTACCGGTTTTTAAAACCGGTTGCAATCCCTAATTATCAGACATCTACGAAGAAACTAGATTTTCTCACCCCTACAACACGAAAATTCGAGGGAAATTTTCAAAATAAATTCCTTAGAAAAAATCCGAAATAATCGCTAATTCAATGATTAGGATTTTTTAGGAATTGCGATATTTGATTATCTTTGAAGATGTTTACTTGGGATCAAATGACTTTGTTTGATTTTTTTTATTCAAAAATTAGGATTTTCTATTGAGTGAAAGGTTTCCTATTTTTATTTGTCTGTTGGGTAAATGCTCCAGTTATCGGCCATGTAGCAGTCTCCGGCCAACCCATAGTTTCACAAGTAATCGGTCACTTTTTGCATTGAAATATGACCGGTTCCTGGGGCTGGCCGTAGACCACTACATGGCTGATAACTGGTGCATTTACCCTATAAAGAATCCACTTATTTCGTAAAAAAATCCCCAAAAATCCTTTAACTTCTAAAAAAAGAAATTAAAGTCGAAAAAAGCTTTGCAGAAACTTAAAACGTGGTGTTGCCTAAACGAGGCCTCTGTAACAATTTTTCTCCATGAAAATGTTCAAGCGACGATGAAATAAGGAGTTCAGGCACTAGACTGATTATTTGTCTTGTGCCTGAACTCCTTATCTTATCGTCGTCGAGAACATTTTCACAGAGAAAAATTGCAACACATAGAGTTCTGCATTTCAAGGTGGGCAGCCTGGTGCCGAAAAAGTTTCTATGCAATGTTGGAGTGCTAAACTATGCATTCGGTTCCGACTCGGCATTAGGCTGACTTGAGAAGTATAAGTATACAAAAAGAACGCGTCCTCGTGCCAAAAATATGTTAATGTCATCGTAACGAATACTATAGGCAGCTCTTAACGAAATTAAATGGCACCAGCATTTGACGAAAACAGACGTCATATTCGGTAATGTCGCTCAATTTGAAACTACCACCGTTTTCATAATGAAAGCCGTTTCTCGAGCACACCATAGTTGTCCCATCCCATTTCCGAACAAAAATTTTATTCGTCTTTTCATTTCGAGAACCACGAAAATTGTAATTTCTCGATATTCAAACATAAAAACAACAACCAACGATATTGGCGATGAAATCACACTATTGGCTTTCGCATTATGACCCTTTTCTTTTCGCATCAATTGTGTGTTGACTTTCGCACTATGCACGAACGCATAACTTGACTTGAACGCAAGATCGCTAATGAGTGAACTTTTTAGATATTTTTTAGGATTTCGCCCCTTTGCATGTAAAGTTTTATATGCATCTGTTCTGGACGACGGTTTTTAGGCATTTTCGCTTGTAGACCTCACTTCATTCGGTCTACAACTCGCAAAATTGCCTAAGTTCAGTCTTGGAAAACAGATACACAAAAAACTTTTTTTTTTTAAAATCGAAGAATCTTCAAAAATATTGCAAATAGAAGATGAAAAAATGACGTCTGTTTTCGAGGGGAGGGGGGCGGGGGATATGGAAAACAGACAGGGGGTAGGGGGGTGTCTGAAAAAGCCGAAAAAATGCAGACGTCATTTATGGACGCTCCCTAATACGTCATATTTATTTCAACTCAGCACCAGGCTGCGTAAGAGTCTCGTAAGAGGGCCGAAAATACTTTCGGTTCCCTCAGCAAGCATGAAAAACTCGTTTAATTTAACAAAACGTGAACAAAGTACATACAATATACAAGATTTTCTGCCCTTGTGTTAGATAGTCCCTGTAGTAATATTCATTCGGTCCTGACCTAATTTCCCTTAAACTTTACAAAAAAAATTCAATGAAAGCAAGGCTTTTTGAAGTAAACAAAACGAGTTATCAACAAAAACCTCGTTTCATCAATTCGTAAATATATTTTCATTAAAACGCTTGTTCGACTCCAATTACCCAGTTTCGTCAACAAATTAATTATTCCCACCGAATAAATTACAAAATTTAGCTGAGCACAGAAAGTGTTTGATAATGAGAAAATTTGCTGAAAAAAATGCAGCAAAACAAGTGAATCAGTGAATTACAACACTGAAAGTTTTTAATTTGACTTTGATTATTTCAAATTGTTTTTAAAACGTCGATCGATTGTATTTTAATTGATTCATTCTGAACATTAAAAAGGAGTTGTGTACACGGTGTGGTGGATGATTTATATTTGTTCTGTTTATTTGCTTTGTGAACACGTTTTAAAGTCGGTTGGTTTCTTAAAAAAGAAAATCGTTGAATAACAAGGGAAAACTTTATGTAAAGCTATCGTGTGGTAACGAGGAACTGTACGGTAAACTTTTGCGAAAAATGGATTTTAATTATCAATTTTTGAATACAGAAGGCAAAGTAGAAAAGACTTAAGATTAAATGAACTCAGAATTGTATGCAAATAAAGACGTAAATCGTAAAGAACCCAAATTCTCTTAAAGCATTTTCAAGACTCTTTATTGAGCACTAAAAACTTAAAATATTGGCAGTCCTTAATGAACGTCATCGACTAAATGAATTAACTAAATTGACTAGTTCTTGAATCGCTTAATTCGCTTTAATAAAGATAGGCGATCGAGTTTCGTTCCACACGCATGCTAAATTTATGTCGTTGCTTTAAGACTTTATTAATTAACAATTCCCTTATCGTTTCACATGAGTACTTCGTGTACTGTTACTGAGTATAATCTTTCTATGGAAACGACCAATAGCAAATGATTATAATAAATAACCGAAACTTATGAAGCTCTGTTCACATTTACATCTATAGTGGAGTACAACTTAACACTTAAGCGGAGTGTCTAAGTCTGCAACTTTGTGTGAAAATTTAACGCTCTCAATTCTTTTGTTGAAGAAAATCTGGAGTGTTGTGTTACATTTAACACTTCGGTTATATGGTTCAAAACATTGTTGCCCCCGCTACGTGTAAACTCACGTTGACAACAGTGTATGCTTACGCTCAGTGTACACTTGAAAACTGAAACGCTACATATTGTCTGCAATATTTTTGATGTAGATGTATGTTCGACAAAATTATATTTTTGATGTAGAAATAATGTAAATTTTCTGTGTGTTTCATAGAAAAATGATGGGAAGTTCATAATTATGTAAAATTTATATAGTTCATGTAAAAAAGATGTACAAAGATGGATAATTCATGTAAGAACAATGAATTTTGCTACATTCTTTTTCCATCACTTGTACATTTCAAATTAGAAAAGCATTTACATCAATTTAACATGATTTACATCCTTTTAACATGATTTACTTATTTTTTTCATTACGGTCATGGCAAGATGTATATGAGTTTTGTACTTCTGCGCAGGTTTTCGCGGTGCTAAAAACCTGCGCATAAGTACAAAACTCATATTCATTTTGCCATAACTGTATTTACATAAATTTTACATTATTTTTACATTAATGCAAAATTTATGGAAAACTGATGTGAAGTTATGCAAATCATTTTAAAATGATGAACAAAAGATGGAAAGATAGTGTAGTAGTTTGGTTTTTTGCTGGTTCTTTTCCATCTTTTGTACATAAATATTACATTAATGTAAAAATGATGAAAAAATAATGTAGCAAAATCCGTCATTGTAACATCTTTTGTACATCTTTTTTACGTGATCTACATAAAGTTTACATAATTATCTATGAACTTGCCGTCATTTTTCGATGAAACATACACAAAATTTACATTATTTTTACATCAAAAATATAACTTTTAAATCATATCCTTCATGTAAAACAACGGTAAAACATTAATGTGCATTGAGTAGAATTTGAGCCATATATTACAAACAGTAAAGGCTCGAGCGCTTTTTAGATTTTGGCAGCTTGGGAGGATCACTTTTGTGGTCTGAAACATAGATCTTGTGACCCTTTGTTTCTTTTCCCGTTCATAATTTAAAAATCATGGAAACCTTTGCGTGCCGACCTGTTGGTCATAGTTCGTCCACTTTCGAAGGGTGGACGACATAGCCGCCTAGCGTCCCGTGTGTTAGCTGATGGAATTTAGGGCATTCACATATAACGTGAAAGTCCGTTTCCTCTTCCAAGCCACAGGAACAATCTGGGTCACTTGAAATTCTCATCTTCGTCAGGTGCTTGTTGAGTTTGCAATATCTGGTCGTCCCACTAACCCTTTTTATGCGATCCCGGCCCATCGTCACGAGCTCCCTAGTCCATTTCTTGTTCAGACTGGAGAAGAAATGCTTGGTATGCATTCTTCCTTCGTAGTCTGTCCAGGTTTTCCTATGCTCCGCCTTTCGCGTAAAACGAATTCGGGATGGGGATGTGAGGTTCGGGTCCTTATGTGATTGCCTTTGAGCCGGTTTTTGCCAGCTCATTAGCCTTCTCATTACCGTCCACTCCGGAGTTTCCGTGCCCAGGCACCAGGCACCCAGACTAGTTTGACTCGATTTCTTAGTCCTATCGTGGCCTTTACATTCCTCTACCAATGTAGAAGTCACAATAGGTGATACCAGCCCTTTTATTGCTGATTCACTATCAGTGCACACGATCACGTCCTCACTATTCAGTCCTTCTGGCAGAATTTCTCGAGTTCCCAAATGAGCTACTGAAGTTTCCGCCTGGAAGATGCTGGATAAACTTCCCGGATGAATCCAGGTACCGGTATCCGTCCTCGGGTCATATATTCCTGCTCGGGTCCCTTCACCTGTCTTCGACCCGTCTGTGAATCTGACCCATTCACTGTCTGGTAGAGAAAGAGGTCTGGTCACTCATCTCTGTTTGGGAACAGTACTTCAAAGTTCCTTTTGAAACTCAATTTCTGTGTCATAGAGTCCCGCGGCATGTCACAAATCTGATCAGGGATCATATTTTTGATCTTCCCTTGCCCGGTCTTTAAACCTCGACACCACCAGCCATTTTGTGTCAGCCAGTCTGCTGTTGCGAAAGCTCTGAGTTTTCCATAATTCCGGGAACAATAAATTAGGCAATTACAAAATAAATAGATTTATAATTTGGTACGTCCTTTACATTAGAATTTCACAAAAAGGCTGAAAAAAAACTTTTTCTTCGAGGAGAACTTGATGAAAAGACAGACTACTCTATTATTCTGATTGTACATAACCCAACAAAAGCTTTCGCCTTCACTACTATATCGATAGGTGTCACTGCTAGTAGTTCTTCCAGGGCCGCCGTTAGCGTCGCCTTCATGGCACACACACCAACCTCTGAACTTCTTTCATCCTTTACCTCGCCACCTACACGTTGAGTCTTGGCCACATTACTACCCAGCTATGACTTATCGCGGGCCTTACTACCGCTTCATACATCCACAGCATTGTTTTGAGGATAGGTCCCAGCCCTTCCCGATGGTACTTCTACAAATGGACGGGTTGGCACAGTGGCTAGCGTACTGGCCTTCCACCAAAATGATCCGGGTTCAAATCCCGTGTCGGAAAAATTCTACATGGAATTTTTCTAGCAAGTGTAGCGCATCAATAACGTCCTAAAGTTGACTCAAGCTTCAAAAGTTGGGTAGTTGTGGTGTCTTTGGTGCCCACAACGACGTACACACTGAATGAATCGTATGACGTAACCCATATGCGACGAATTTGTGCACGAAATATCTAAGCCTACATTTAGGCGAGATAATAATCAAGCGCCTAACAATTCTTGGAGTAATTGCATAATAAC
>CM055404.1:23035849-23100335 GCA_029228625.1 Pseudolycoriella hygida
TTTCCTGAGAAAATATTTTTCCGGAGGAAAATTTTTTCAAAAAATAGAAAATTTTTTCAAAAAATTGAAATTTTTTTCATAAAATAGAAAATTTTTCACATGAATGTTAGTTATAACAACTGAAAACTTCCAAAACGACTGATATCACAACAAAAACCTCTTAAAAGGTAGAGTGTGACGCAATCCGTAAGTCCGCTTCCAAAATTAGTGATATCGCTTGAGGTGACACTTACGCTGAAAATACGCAAAAAATGACGATGCAAAAAAAATTTTTAAAGAAAATTCAAATGTTTAAAATTGCGTCACAAATGCCAGAGCCATCAACGTAATAATTTTTCCCTTTTTTCAGTTTTCACCTGCAAAATTTTCTCAAAAACTAACTAAATAAAGCTACTTGGGTATCTTTTAAAGCAATTTGAAAAATTTATTTTGAATTCAGTAAAAAAATTCTTCTCAAAATTCAGGCATTAATAAGGTCAGATTTTTGCTATGTAAAAACTGAAAGTACAGAAAAATTATTTCGTCGTTGGCTCTGCCATTTGTGACGCCATTTCAAACATTTGAATTTTCTTTAAAAAGTTTTTTTTGCATCGTCATTTTCTGCGTATTTTCAGCGTAAGCGTCACCTCAAGCGATATCATTAATTTTGGAGGCGGACTTACGGACTGCGTCACACTCTACCTTTTAAGAGGTTTTCGTTGTGATACCGAAAATACTGGACGCTGGGGAGACCCTTTAAAGATAAGTCTGAGAACACAACAAATGTCAAAAGTCTGACAGTTTCAGAACCAAAAAGGTTAATCGAATCCTGTAAGTCTTATCATCTTCTTGTATCTTAATGACTCGCTTTTCGTTATTCTGTGATAAAAACGTATCTTTTTTAGAAGCAGTGTCGGTGTCTATAAGAGATGATTCTAAAATTCTAACATTTCGGTATTCCTCATTAATTTCCCGGTTTCCCGCATCTCTTTTCTAACATTATTTACTTAATTAAAGTCATTTACAGCGTAACTTGTCAAGAATCTTTTTCAATAAATAGACCACACACAGAACATGAATCACGTCCACATGACACAATTAAAAGAAAATATAAATTAAAGAAAAATAAAATCGAATACGCTGAACATTTATTCATTCAGTCATTGCTTTAATTGACTGTTAAATCACATGGCCATTGAACAGTTTAAATTTCTGTTGCATTTTTTTTTATAAAGAAAACCTTGATGCGGTCGATCGACTTCCCAAACAAATAAGGCGTGGTAGAAAGTCAAAACATCAAAGAAAAGTTTGGCCTATAAAATTTTCCCGATTCTAATTTTAAATGCAAAAAAAATGGGTGTTACGTATAACGGAAAATAAATTCAATTTTATGTTGAAAATGACTAAATAAAAGAGATCAGCATGAGGTTAGATGATTCAACCATGCCAAATATATAAATGTTAATTTGAGTGAAGAAGAACATTATAAGGTCCTAACGTATAACACATTTCATGAGGTTTTCTCAAGGAGAAAGTTTTATGAAAATTGAAAACAATCGGAAAAACAACAAGGAAGAAATTAATTTATTCTTTTGCTGTGGATTCACGGGGGGAATATTAAATTCGCATTCCATTTCTTTGAAGAAAGAAATCTGTTTCCACCAGTGAACGGAAAGTTTTTCTTAAGCTGTTATACCTTTGTGGTTTCCCGCATTTTGTGGTCATTTAAATATTGGTTTAACATGTTTTTTTTTTTAATTTTCCTAATGACTTCTACCTGGAAAATATAATCTGAGTAACGTACACCACCTACACACCACTCATCTCACAAACATACTTCTTGTTTGTTGTTTTCTCAGTAGACGTCAATATTGAGTCTCGTTATGATAAAAAACAATTTCATAATGGCATTAAAAGCTAAAGAAAAATTTTCTGAGCATTTTTAAATGCTCTGCGAATTGTGTTGATAATGTTCAATGAGTGAAGAACAAAACACCTTTCTTCGCAACAACGAGTAATTTATTTATCATTAACGAATAGCTTCACATCTCAAAGGAATTATTTCTTAATTCAATTGCATGTTGTCGCATTATACGTACCGTACGAGAAATGTTTCAAGGTTCAAGTACACAATAATTTTATAAACGTGTAAATAGCAGTGTTGGGCCTTCGTATTTTAGAGTGTAATTAACTTAGAAGTTATTTTGTTACTTTACATAAATCTCAGACGCTAAAATTACCCGTTTGAGATTTTGATGTTAACAAAGATTATTAATTACTTTCAAAAGCGGAGATGAAGAAGATCCAACTTGTACAGAATTGGATTGTGGAAAATAGAGATTTCAAATCGGCGCAGATGGGTACCGGCGGCGGCGTAAATCGGCGCACTTCAAAATTATTATCGGCGACGGCGGCGCACTTTTTCGGCTGGCGGTGGCGTAATTCTAAAATTTTAAACATTTTTGAAACAAATCGACCTAACTTTAATTCATAACATTTCTTTCCTTTCATAAAAAAAACACCAACTGTCGTATATTTTCCATTTGCCCGAGTTAGGACCCGAGGGCCCGAGTCTATGGACCCTACGGCTAGAACCACTCAACCAATTTACACCAAATTTATTCTTTAATTCCTGGAGGTCCATATCTTTCATTTAAAAATTCCGTGAGATATGAGATATGATAAAAGCAGGTTCCGTGAGATATTTATATACGAAAAAGTTTTACCAACCCTCAAAAAACCATGCCTTGACCTCTTTTTCGACCGTATTTTCGGAAGTACTTGACCGATTCTTCTCATCTTCGAACTCTTCTTCACTTTTTCTATTAACTTTCTGGCGAGGGATATTTTCCCCTGACAAAGCGATTATTCCCCGGCTGTCGATATTCCACTTTAGGCGGTATTTTCCTCCGGCGCTGTGGGCGTTAATCGTTTTGCGTAAATAAGAATATCGCGCGGCTAGGCTCTAATATCGTCCTCTGGGGAAAAATCGTTTTATCCGGTGGAAAATATCCCCCGCCGAAGGAAAAAAACGCCCAGGGGGATAATCGTCAAGAAGAAATGTCCTGTCACCGAATTCTTGCATGAAAATCCGCTATATTGTTAAACAGTGTGGAGTTCCCAGGTATACAGACTTGATGAGAAAACCCTTTCACTATATTTACACTACTTTTAATGGATCCGAATTTTAAAAATGTTTTGCAAGGATTTTTGATATTATTGAATAAGTGGACAGAGCATTTTTGTTTTTAATAATTTTTCTCGTATTGTCTCGAGTGGTTACTTCAATTATTAATTGTGGAATTTAATTTCCTTGATATTCTTTGCGCCCGCCGATAGAAACATATCGGCGGCGGCGGCGATGCATTTTTTTCATTTTCGGCGTCGGCTTAAATCAGCGCACGTCAAACCTATTTTCGGCGGCGACTTACTTCTTCGTCTGGCGATCGGCGCGGCGACGACATATTATGCATTTCGACATGAAATCTTGTATACTTTAACGCAAGCCAACGCCGCACGAAAACGTAGATTTAGTTTGTTCTTTCACAACTTAATATATCATTTCATATATTTCTCATGAAAAAAAATCACTTGAAACATCATTCATGTCCCATTATGAACATTTTGAAGGGACATAAAATATCAAAGAAAAAACATCAGATTGGCAAATAAGTTAAAAACAGTTAAAAAATCATTTAAAAAAAATCATAACATTGCTACATTCACAGAAAAGAAAAATAAAATAAAAGTAAGTGAACAGTGAAACGTAAAATGCCACCCATCCCGAATTCGAACTGGTCTTGATCCAAGGCATTTAGATCCAGACCAGCCCGAACCCGGGGGAGAGACCGTTAGACGAAGTCATGAGGTTGTAGTATGCAAGAAGTGAATTTCACAAAATCAACCCTTGTACAATAAATGTAGCTTCAAGGAATGACAGAATTGTTTATGCGTATGAGATACCCGTATGTTTAAAGGCAGTGAGTTAAATAACTTTGCTCCTGCGACACTGACTCTTCGCGCACCAACACATGTTCTAGAGTATGGAACAAACAATAATACAGAACTCCTTGTGGGATAGCGGTGAGTCGGCCTTCGGAAACTAACCGTATGGTGACATAGGCATCTAATTGATGCAGATACGAATTTACATACCGCACTCTCAAACATTCCTCTTACATTCAACAGATTCGGAAAATGAGTCGAGAAAAGCGCATTGGTAGTAGGGTACCTGCTAGGTAATCTATGAATGACCTTCTCAATCAGACGATTGCTTGCACATCCTCATGCACCAATACAATAAGACAAACGCGAATGAATCAACGAATAGTACAAGGGCTCCAAAATTTTTACAGGCAGGACGTTACGCAATTTCCTCAGAATCCCAATCTTTCCAGATATCTTCGAACAAATCTCAGTAATTTGAAAGTTCCAACTAAGGGCTGTCAATCGTAGTTCGAGGGGACCTAAAATGAACAACATTATTTTATTCAAATTCAGAGTTAGTCTATTGGCACTGAAAAACAACAATAACTTCAAGTCTTCATTAATCGCCATAATGTTATTCACAAAAGAGATTGACGAAGAGAAGAGACTGGAATCATCAGCAAAGAAATATGGTTGAGATTTCAATGGCAAAAGGTGGAAGTCGTTAATAAAAATCTAAAATAGAGGAGGTCCTAAGACACTGCCTTGATTCACTCCCAGGGAAATACCCACCCAAGGACTTTCATGTCTATTGACTACAACTCGTTGATATCTATTTTGCAAGTAACTGGTAGGAAGATCAAGCGCCAGACCCCTTATACCAGCACCTGACAGCTTATCTAGCAACAGCCCATGATTGACCGTGTCGAAGGCCTTAGAAAAGTCAAAAAAAAGACCAGTCACAGACTTCCCTTTGTCCATGTGAAAAGAAATGTAGTCAATCAATTTGTACAGAGCAATATGCGTTCCACTCGAAGATCTAAATCCATATTGCTTACAATAGAAAAAGTCCTTAGAATTAAGGAAATTCACAATTTTTGCAAAAATCAACTTTTCGAAGATTTTATTAACTACCGGTAGAACCGATATTGCTCTATAATTAGAGATATTTGATTGAGATCCCGATTTAAAAACTGGCGTAACTTTGGCGTGGCAACGGCTTATGCCGAAGTATGGTGACTTTCATGTCGTAATGTTAAAACAGTCAAGAACATTGAGAAATTGAGATATCATAATATCGCTTTACACGTTTTAAAAATACGTGTTTCTATTTCGTTTTGATTAATTTTTGAAACAGTTTAGGACAAGTCTTCGAAAATGGGATGACGTTTGTTAAAATCCTTTTATTATTCGAGAGAATTCATCGTGTTTTCCATCCAAAATTTCTTTCGAGCTTTGAAAGCGTTGACTATGTGAATAAAGCTTTTACTTCCTTCGTAGTAAATTTTTAACTAGTTTTCTTGTGCCTCTCAATGCTATTCAAACATGTGAGTTACACATAGCGAATTCTAGACCACAAATTTTCTTTTATGGGTAGTTTCTAAAGAACACGAACCGGTTATAAAAACATTATGTACATAATGTATAACTTAAATGGAAAAGACTATTCATCCTAACATACATAAGATGGAAACTATTATCTTTTTGTTTTATTTTTTTTTCAGTTTTTCTTTCATTTTTTTTCTCTCTTTATTTTGCTGCAATGCATTATTATTGAAGCCCGATGGAAATACAATAGACTTTGTCAATTCATTTCTTTTCTAATGGAAAATTTTCGGATAATTGAGTTGTTTTCAAAGAAAACAGTCATCATAACGTGCTACTAGATTTTCTTGCTTGTCATTGTGTAAAGTTGCCAGTGATTGATTATCGAAAGCCAACGAAATTTATTGGCATAAAGTGAAAGTGTTCCAAAGATTCGCTTCGTTTGAAACACTTACCATCCATTATTTACATAGATTCGCAATTAATTCGCTTTTTAATAGACAGCAGGATAAATATCAGTCAGTTAAAAGACGTTTCTGGTTTTATTAAAAAGAGATTTCCTTCAAAATTGTAGAGCGGGAAAAACAAATTAGAAACAACAGTTAATCTTATTTCATTCTAAAGCAAGAGTTTACCGTTTTTAAAACAACGTGTTACTTGAATTGTTGTAAGGATTTCCAGGCTTGTTGTAAGATTTTTTGAGCGTGTGTGGATCACCGAATGGGTTTCGTCAGGCCTAGAATAATTCACACAATAATGGGCACAATAAGTCCAATAAAAATATTTTCGAATAGCTCATAACTTGAACTAACAGGGTGCAAATAGCCAATATGAAGGACTGTTGATAAATATCCGCGAGTTCCACCCATGAAATTTAGGGAAATTAAGAGTTTGTAGGGATCAAAAGTCCGTATATTTCAACTGTCAAAATGACAGTTCAAACGTCAAACTCAAAGCAAACGAACAGCAGAAAAAATGTTCAAAATTTTGTTTCGTAATGTTAATATTTTTAATCAAAAAAGGATCAAAGACAAAAAATTTATTTAAATATTTGACGTTTGGAGTTGGGCTAAACTTTACTTTAGGTTGTAAACTTCCAATTTTTTTAGCCTGTAGAAGGTGTGGGAAGGTCACCAGATGACAATATAACAAGAACTACGCCGCGGAAAGCCTTCACCAAGCTCCTAGCCGTGAAAAAAGTAAATTTTCGTTAATATTTCAATTTTTTCAGGCAGGGTAAGGTGAGGGAAAGTCACCAGATGAGAATACAGCAAAAATTAGGGACCGACTGGAATTTCAATAAAATATTTCAATTTTCTTTTGAGTTGGGTGGCGCAGAAGGCTCTTATTAGAATCGAAAATACGGTTAAACGTTTTTATTTTGTTACACAATTACAAGATTTTTGTTTATTGTCAATTCCACAACTTTGACAGTAGAACCATAGACTTTTTTTGACTAGACGAGAATGTTAGCATGGCGCCAAATTTGAAATGAGAAATGCAGAAGCATAATAATTCGTCGTATTTTATGTTCTTCTAATGTTTTTTAAACTTTAACAATTTTGTCGTAGTTTATGTTCTTCTAACATTCCTTAAACTTTAACAATTTTAGTTTTTCAGCCAAATTTTTGAAAGTTCTCAAATTTCTCAATTTTTGTGAAATTTATTAAATTTACAAAAAATTTCAAATTTCAAATGGAGATCGGAATTTTGAAAAATAATGGAAATTATCAAATGTGGATGAATTTTTATTGGCCATTCCATGTAAGGTTATGAGATAACGATGTCTGCACACTGAAACTTTGATTTTTGAGATATATGTTGTATGGCAGAAAGTATTACAGACGTTTTATCTGCAATTTGTTCATGGAACGAAAATTTAGAAAAAGCTTCGTTTAGCCTGCAGTCGTCGTTCTCTCATAATCATGCATGGAATGGGGAATTTCTATGAATTTCAGATTTGACATTTTCTCAGAAATTTGGACTCTTGTAACTTCAACACTTTTTAAACATTTTAGAAATTGATGAAAATTCTTGAAATTTCAAAATGACTAATAGAAAATCATGAAATATTTTCAAATTTGAAATTTTAGTAATATTGAAATTTCAAGAATTTTCATAAATTTCTAAAATGTTTAAAAAGTGTAGAGAAGTTACAAAACTCAAAATTTCTGAGAAAATGTTAAATCTGAAACTCATAGAAATTCTTTATTGCATGAAAATTCTTCAAAATTTGATAATTTTCATTATTTTACAAAATTCCGATTTCCATGAATTTGAAAACTTTTCAGAAATTTGAAATTTTTCGTAAATTTAATAAATTTCACAAAAATTTAGAAATTTGAGAACTTTCAAAAATTTGGCTGAAAAACTAAAATTATTAAAGTTTGAGGAATGTTAGAAGAACACAAACTACGACAAATTGTTATGCTTCTGCATTTCGCATTTCAAATTTTATTTTGTAAATTTAATAAATTTCAAAATATTGAGAAATTTGAAAATTTTCAAAAATGTGGCTAAAAAACTAAAATTGCTAAAGTTTGAGGAACATTAGAAGAACATAAAATACGACAAATTATTATGCTTCTGCATTTCTCATTTCAAATTTGGCGCCATGCTAACATTCCCGTCTAGTCAAAAAAAGTCTATGGTTCTACTGTCAAAGTTGTGGAATTGACAAGATCCACAATAAACTAAAATCTTGTAATTGTGTAACAAAATAAAAACGTGTAATTGTATGTTCTTTTACAAAATACTAGCAAAACATTTCCCTTTTACAAAGCATTTCAGACTTGGCAGCCTGGTGCCGAAAAAGTGTCTATAAGAATGGTGGAAAATGTACGCAAGCGGTCACGACCTCGGCACCAGGCTGCGTACTTCATAAATTTGATTGTCAATGTAGAAGGCAGCCTGGTGCCGAAAATCGATCAGTGTGATCGTAACGGCGATAATGAACACTATATGTCATACAAATTTCAAGTCGGCACTAGGCTACGTGCAATTTTTGTTTTATGAATGTAGGTGGCAGCAGCAGCTTGGTACCGAACTGAAACTTGTTTGACTTTAGTTATTTGTGTAGACAATTTCACATATGAGATTTTAAAAAAGGGAGGTATCGGCCTCGTTTGGGCGCCAGGGCCCTTAGAAGGCGCCATATGAAGCCCATGTGTATGTGTTGGTATGTGTAATGTGTATGGAAGCACATTTTGTATGAGACAAGGTTGGGTGTTCGAGATAGAGGTTTGGTGTCAAAAGGAAAATTGTTCGGTTGAAGGTGTAGTGTATCAGGGTGGCGGAAAATAGCTAGGACTCAAAAAAAAAAACTTTTGATTTTGAATTTGAGGGAATAATTTTCGCCCATGGAAGCAGTAGCCGCCGCGCTTCGGTTTGGCGGCGGCGATATGTTGTAGAGGAAGTTGAGAGGATCATTTTCGCGCATGGAAGTAGTAGAAGCCGCGCTTCGGTTTGTCGGCGGCGGCGGCGGCTCAAAAAAAACATTTCATATGTTGTAGAGGAAGTTGAGGAGATAAATTTTTTTTTCACCGGAAAATTTTTTTCGCCTGAAATTTTTGTACGCCTAAAACTCGCCTTAAGGCCTGTAACTTGTATGCTAAAATATATTCTACCTTTAGGCGCTCAAATATTATATTT
Source organism: Pseudolycoriella hygida (assembly GCA_029228625.1). Classification (NCBI taxonomy): domain Eukaryota; kingdom Metazoa; phylum Arthropoda; class Insecta; order Diptera; family Sciaridae; genus Pseudolycoriella; species Pseudolycoriella hygida. The sequence continues at coordinate 23,044,952 of CM055404.1, forward strand.
TCGCTGATATCAGTGGACAAAGACGCAGTTTCAAAAAAGTAAGTCAGCATTTTCCTTCCTAAATATGTTGCCTTTTAATAGCAACTAAACTTATTTTTTGGGATCCTACCTACTCTGAAAACGGCGAAAAAAATCGTGAAAATTTGCACAAAAACTCGTCGTTCTGATACAAGGTTCAGTACCAAAAAAAGGGTTTAGTTCCTCTTAAAAGGCAACATATTTAGGAAGTAAAATGCTGACTTACTTTCTTGAAAATGCATCTTTATCCTGGGATATCAGCGAAAATATAATATTTGAGAGCCTAAATGTAGACTATATTTTAGCACACAAGTTATTGGCCTTAAATTTTTTTTCGCCAAAAATTCCTTCCGCCGGAAATTTTTTCTCCAACATTTCTTTCCTCTTTTCTTCCAAAACTACTGATATCACAACAGCTGAAAGCTGAAAGAACAGAAAAACTATAACACTGGGGGTCCGAAAAAATTTTTTGCGTTTCAAAGCTTTAAGCGTCGCGTCACTTCAATTGATATCAGTTGTTTTGGAAAAAGGGACGAGGACTTGCGTCACGTTTCCCTTTTGAAAAGGGCTTTTGTTGTGAAAAATTAATATTTTTTGACGACCGGGCGTTTGGTAAGGCTTTCGGCGGCCTAATTCATCTAGTGATCTTTTACCTAACAGAATTTGATCCAAGTGTTACCTAAAGTAAACTTTTGACCCTAAAATAAGTCCCATAAATTTGTAATAGGAAAGTGCATGTAGTTCCACATGCAAATTGTCAGTCAGGAGTCAGGAGTAGTTTTGCTGCATTCAACCAGTTCATATTTGCGAAATGCCCAGTTTATATGAGCTTCAACCGCATGGTTCTACGACAGTTGAAGCCAGGTCATATAAATAAAATATAAATTCATCTCTGATTAAGTGAACGACTAATTTCACAAATCATCATTGTTCTGCATTTGATTTCATTTAAATATTCGAACACGCCACTCAATTCATGTGAGGCACACTTAATTAAAATTATTGACCACAAATTAAATATGAAAACTTGATAAACCCCTTAGTACAAACCACATTATTGTTCCGGAAACATTCACAGAATCGCATTATAAGCAATACAGTATCCCAATATGAAATGAAGTACATCAATCAATCAAAGCAACATATTTTATGAGGTCAAACAATCCAATAATGAACGATAATATGTCAAGCAACATGACATACAACCGAATCAAATGTGTTGTATAAATGCTACCGTCAAGAAGTGCATAACAATTTGGTTGCTAAATTCGTTTTTGGGGAGCATTTTCTTTTTGATATATTTTTCACGTGTGTGATTACAAATTGTTAGAACAATAACGAGAATGGAATGGCACACAGCCCTCTTCGTATGTTTCCTCGACGTGTTCACATATGCAGACTCGGTTTAGTGTAGTAAATAGAGAAAAACGACCCTTCGCTTCGAATAAACATTTTGATTAATCAAAAAGTTACTTTATGAAACAATATGTGAAGTGATATTAATTTTTTAGCAAACTGCGTGCAACTCGAATCGCGAAGGTGAATTTCGAGCGACAAAAATAATAATTTCTACTCTTTCCCATCAAACATCGTGTCTGAAATTGTAGGTTGCGTACTAATTTAGTGCATTTGCTGTCTTTTCAAACCATTTCAAGTGTTTCATCTTTTTAAATTGTCATTTTGTCATCTACACTTATACTGCGGCGTCAGCTTATGTCAAAGTACACACAATTTCTCGACGAAATTCATCATGTCAATCGACGAAAAATGGTGCGCTGGTCAGCTTATGAGCTTCATACTGGCATTTCGTATACTTTGACGTAAGCCGACGTCGCAGCACATGCATGGATTTGTTCATTAAATTTTTTTGTTTTGATGCAAAATTATATTTGAAAATTTAAGTTCGGAATTTTTCATTGGAAATAACAGACACACAGACAGTTCTTCAAAGTTAACCATAAAAGACGATACGTTATTGTAAATTTGGGTGATAAAAAGTTAAGTACACGTAACTTACGTGTAAAATACGGACTAAATTACCGCCCTGACATCATTTTGACACCGAAACGCAGGTGCTTTCATACTTTTGAGTGAAGGCGTGTGAGCCAGACATGATCTATTACCGATTACTTAGGTCGTGTCGTCTTTTGAAATCGTTCTGCAATATAAATACAACGACCACAAATGTCTTAAGTTTTCAGAAAAGTTGGTAAATAGAAACCTTTTTGAGTCAATTTTCTATAAGCATAGAAGCTTCTGTTTGTATGGAAATGTTTCCATCAAATAATAAATTCCTTATTAACACTTTTTACGTTTTTCTTCAAGCTTTATAAATTTTCGATGAGAGAAATCGATAAAGAAAACGTCACTAAGAGAAAATAATTTTCTTCACGTTTTGTTCTATTTCAGTCTACTGAAAAATAAATTTGTTAAATTGAAAACTAAAATTTGTCGTGCGCCTATAAAAATCAATAATTTATTTAGAAAATTTATGAATATTGGTAATATTTTGACCCGTACGAAGTACAAATGTCTGTCAACAATTTTATTGTAACATGGGGTAGATCGAGGTGTGAGTTATTTATTATCGTTTCAATATGACGAATCAGCAATAAAAAAAATGTCCGTCTGTCTGTCCTTCTCCTCCTTTTTTTCAAACGGCTCAACCGATACCCCTAAATTTTTTTCCCTCAAAGGTACATTCCTTCCATGATTCAAGTTCGAAGATGAACAAAATCTGCAGGCCCGGACTGGCCATATGGGCTACGCCCCAGCTAAAAATTGCATTTACGGGTTTCCGTAAAAATGCCGTAAATGGCATCTGCAGCATACAACATGTAAATTATTGCACCATTTTTAATACGACCATATTCAGTTTAGTATTATATATCAGAAGAGTCATCGTCGTGAAGTATCCTGTCACGCTGGTCCCGATGGTGGGTTAACCGGTTGGTTTTAGTCGACGCCGGTTGGTTTTAATCAACCGCCGGTCGGTTTCAATCGACCGCCGGTTCATTTAAATCGACCGCCGGTTGATTTTAATCGTCCGCCGGTTGGTTTTAATCGACCGCCGGTTGGTTTTAATCGACCGCCGGTTGGTTTTAATTCACCGCCGCTTGATTTCAATCGACCGCCGGTTGATTTTAATCGACCGCCGGTTGGTGTTAATAGACCGCCCGCCGGTTGGTGCTAATAGACCGCCCGCCGGTTGGTGCTAATAGACCGCCCGCCGGTTGGTGCTAATAGACCGCCCCTGCCGGTTGGTTTTAATAGACCGCCGATTGGTTTTAATAGACCGCCGATTGGTATTAATCGACCGCTGATTGGTTTTAATCGACCGCCGCCGGTTGGTTTGGTTTTTATTTACTTGCCTGCTTGGACATTGATAGTGGGTGCATGAGCCGACGACGAATACTGTAATTCTTCGAGTCTCAACAAACAGCTTCCAAGCAGACAAGCACCACGTAACTCTACATGTCGATGCAATCTGGGCGCAATTATCACGAAAACTACAATACGATAACGACACCCTTGCATGTAAAAAAATTGTTAGATTGGCGCATCACAGTTCGCCCGACCGGTGCGCCCTTCGATCGCCAGTCCCGGACTGAAAATCTGCAAGTAGTTTTGGAGATATGGCCGAAGAAGTGTTCAAAAACGTGGATTTTCGTGGGTCGGTGAAACTTTTTCGCAAATATCTCAGCAAGTACAGCACGGAAATTGTTCATTGGTGTCATATGAAAGAATTCGATCTCACAAAACTGGGAAATTTTTTTTTGTAGAAATCGGGTCAGGGGTCTGGGCACTGGGACTAATAATGGAATTGAAGAAATTGAGTTTCTTGGTCATATACGAAAACAGTTTTTCGTCTATATTTGCTTAACAATGCAATATGGAAATTTGATGTCAAAGACAAAGTTGTAGAGAATAACATTTTAGAGAACACGTGTTTCAGAGTTTTAGGGAAAATGGCCCAATCCTGGGATACGACCACTACTAGAATTGGGAGAGATGACCCATATCTCTAGAAATATGAGAGGTAGAAAGTTGCTTCCAAAGGCAAAGTTGTAGAGAATCAAATTTTAGAGAATTCTGGAGAACACGTATTTCAGGGTTTTAGGGAACAATGGCCGAATCCTTGGATATAACCATTTCTAGATTTGAATGGTCTGAGACGTACTTCGGTAGGGCCTTTGACATTACCTTGGGTAATTTCTATGGATCTTTGAAATTCTCATAGTTATAAAAGAACATTAAACATTAGATTGTTAGAATTAGATTGTTTTGTTTTCTATAACTTCTTTTTCTATAACGTATCTACGTTCGTCTTTTGGCAACATCTATTCTGTTTGCCACATCTGTTCTGATCCGTACGGGTATTTGGTTGTGTTTGATGATTTATGTTCATCTTCACCATCTTTAAGATTTTTGAAGCTTGAAGCTATTTAATTTCGATAATCCTTTCAAAGTCTACCTTTTAAACAAAGAAAGTTAATTAAAATGACTTATCGTTGTAAATGCTTAATCATCATCGAATCAAAACTGCAGGAGATTCGATACAAGAAACGTAATGACAATTTCGTCTGAAAATTTGATCAAAATGTAACATTCCGTTTCATCTACAAATGCAACATTGTAAAATGTAACAACGAAATGAAAATTTAAAGCGAGTGCTTTGGTGAGATTAGCAGAGTTATACCAACAAAGCATAAAACGTTTAATCCAAATTATATAAACAATGGAATTACTAGAACTTTTACGAGAATATCTTTTTATATTATTTATTTTTGTTCATTGTACTTGCTGTGTGGTCGTTTTGATAGATAAATGATTGGTTATTTGCCAAGATATAAAAATTGTCATCAGCTGATTTGATTTAATCTGTAAGCCTACCAGTCATCAGTCAGCCTCTTCTACCGACAAAACCACAATTATGTAACGTAACGTAACGCTCTAGGGGAGGGTCGAGTCTGAGTCTGTGTTACGCATGCTAACTTTCTTATATTAAATACATTGGTATTGAGCTATGTGTGTGTTAGGCTAGGAGGGGCTGGTAAAAGGTCAAAAATTGTGTCACGTCCCCTTACGGCTCTTTACTGCTCATTGTCACTTGTGTAGACATTAGCTCCACCAAGTCAGATAAGGGGCCATTCATAAAGTATGTCACGCCGAGTGAGGCGGAGGAGGGTTTGGAATTGCGTGACAAGTTGTGACAGGGGGAGGGGGGTCTAGGTCAGTGTGACGTCACATTGAAAAGTCGTATACAATTATCAACCACATGAAATTTGTACATTAAGAGTTCGAGAGAAGAATGGCACCTTTGAGTCGGGATTTAGCCGGACTAGTCATCGATCACCAGAAACTCGGTTCCCATTTAAACGAAAAGGGTGAGACCATTGACGCAGAGCTAGAAATGAAAAACTTCGAGGCTGCCGGAAGGATATTGGAAGAAATTTGGTCTGAAACAGTGATTGATAGTCATCCTACAGTACATATCGCGAGAAGAAAGCGAAATCGATGAAATAGAACCAATGTCAGCTGTTTATATGACAAAACATGTTAGAGAAAGTCATTACTTTCTGCAAGTTGTGAAGTGCTCAAACCGAAGCTGCTGTAGTGAACCGAGAAGCAGCTACTTTCAAACAATGAAACAATTTGTTCCTGCGCCGATGTGTATCGGAGAGGGTGCATCACCGACCGACGAAACTGAAAAAATTTTCGTCTTTCCTCGGTTCGAGCTCATGTGACACAAGTGTGACATGGGGGGAGGGGGGTCTCAAAAACGTCGATTTTTGCGTGACATACTTTATGAACGACCCCTTACGCAGATGTTCATTTTTCGTTTAAACGTCCCGCTTCGCCGTACTCACTTTGCCTTAGTGGCGGTGGTGCCTATACAATACGAATATCAGCAAAGTGAAAGTTGCAATCCACGCATTTAACACGACGTCATCGGCTTATGCCAATGTAAAACGATATTCCATTTAAGAGTTTGGGCAAAGCTACATACAGCGAAATTTATAAATTTTAACATATTTTTTGTATAAATTCGATTTTCGAAATTTCCGAAATTTTTCCGGAGTTCTATTATAAATTATTGCGTAATGGACAAGCACACAGTTTTTCCACGCTTGTGAAATTTTACCTGAAATTGTGTTTACTTTGACACAAGCCGACGCCGCACTGAAAGCGTGGATTCAAAACAATATCTTGCAGCAACCTATGTAAAAAAACGATGGAAAAGATATTTAGTACGCCCGTTCGATAATGTACTATTTTTAGCTTGCTATGGAAGTAAATTTGAATATTTTGCATCTTCAACTTTATGTTATGTACGTTATTTCACCTGTTTAAAGGACAATTTTTGAACAATTGTTTCGACTATTTCAATTTTTACGTGACCGAAACTTTTTAGTACATACAATGGCAACTATTCCTGTTGAATTATTTAAATATCCACAGAAGATATAAAACGGGACACTGAAACTATAATATTTCCCTTAAAGTCCGAATGACTAAACCACCATTTTCCTACAGAAAACTGTTTTTCCGACAATAAAACTGGCGATAAAGCCACCATAAATATAATACCCACATATGTCTGAACCAATATATAACGTCGTTCATTTGAAATTTTTGGCATTTCCACAAATATACTCATAAAATTGCATCGAAATTTTCAGTGTTCATGCCATGTTTTCTCAATTTCATATAAGAACGTAAAGTCATAATTTTAGCAAATATTTTTTCCCCATATTCCAATGGTCTTTCGGTATGTTCTTCTGTCATAACTCAAACTGTTATTTTCATCCTCACACCAACATATTTGATTGTAATGTTACATAATATATGGAAAAATCAAATTTTCTTCCCTTTCTTCTGGTCACCCTACATTCACGTTTAAATTGTGGCATGTTTGGTGCTATAAGAAATCAGCATTTTCTCATACTACCAATAGTGGACAACGTTCGAGCTAGACACATAATATTTACTCTTCTTTTTATCTTTTGATTGAAGTTGTACTGCCGAGTTTTATATTTATTTTTGTAATCGGAAAAAGTCAATGCACTTTTCAAGCACGTTTTCCACAGACAGCCTAAGGAGTCGTTTAAAAATTACGTAGCGCAACACATATGAGGGGGTATGACATGACGGTTCTAAGAAAACACTGTGTGAAAATTGACACTTTTTGGGTGAAAGGGTAGGACGGTGTGGGGGTATATTTCAAAATTACATTCGGCAAAGTTATATTTTTGATGTAAGAATAATTACAAACTTCAAAATATTGCAACTGCTAAAGCAGTGATGAAATTCAGCATCGACAGTGCAGGACAGTTGTTCATGAAGTGCTTCGCCGTTTCCGGTACGTCTCCGCACCTTCTACAGTTCTGATCATTGCTAAGTCCCATTTTGTTCAAATGGTATTTTAAGCAGTTGTGCCCTGTTAGCACTCCCACTAACAACCCTAGCCTTGCCTTATCTAAGCTTATGAGATATTTCGTGATCTTCGAGTTGCATCCCAAATAAACTCTTTCGCTTGTCTTCCTTGCGTTCCGCTGCTCCCACGCTCTCTGATGCTTGTCTTTGCCCTTGTGTCTGATGAGTTCTGGCACCAATCCAGAGTTAATGCCGAGTGCTGTTTCTGGCCAGTGAACTCAGATTCGCCCGCCTTCCTTGCCAGCTCATCAGCCTTCTCATTCCCCTCAATGTTCGAGTATCCCGGAACCCATACCAGAGTTCGTTCTTCTCTGATAGGGCATCCAGAGCCATTCTACCTCTTAGGACTGATTGAGCCGATAGCTTGCAAGATGACAGCGCTTTTAGCGCCGCCTCACTGTCAGTACAAATCGAAAACTTCTTGCCCTCCAGCTGCTGCTCCAATAGCTTTTCGCAACCCACACTGATGGCAACTGTTTCTGCTTGGGAAACTGTCGCGAGATTCCCGAGCGGGATCCAGTCCCAACTCCGCACAGTATATTCCCGCATCTGCTCCCTTCTCCTTCTTAGATCCGTCAGTGAAAATTCTCACATCTCCCTCTACGGATGATCTTTCTCCCTCCTAATCCGCTCTATTGGGAATAATGGTTCGGAATTTTTTATCGAAACGAAACTCAACTGGCATATAGTCTTGTGGCATCTCAATCTCTCTGATGTCATTCCTCAGCTTAGTTAAGATACCCGCATGACCCATGCTCCTGTCGAGCGCCAACCAATGACCGCACCCGAACAGTCTAGCTACTATCATCCATGCCTCTCATAAATAGGTCAATCGGACTCAATGACAGTAAAACTTCCAGAGCCGCAGTCGCAGTCGATGACATCGCTGCCGTTATGCTAAGACACGCTAGTCTCTGTACATGCGCAAGTCGCCTACGTACACTCATCGTCTCTAGCTTGTGTGGCCATACCATGCAGCCATAGCTCATTTATTGGTCTCACAATGGCCGTGTGCAACCAGTATAAAGCTGAGGGCCTAAGCCCCCATCTCTTCCCGTTCGCAGTGCGATATTGCCAGAAAACTCTGATTGATTTACTTATCCTCTCGAATATGTGTTCTCCCCAGTTCAGCTTCTCGTCTAGTATGACCCCAAGTACTTCGCCTTGTCCGTCAGCACTAGCTGCTGCCCGAAGAGTTTCGGTGGTCTCATTTTTCGGATCTTATTCTTAGTGGTGAAATGTACCAGTCCAGTTTTATCTGGGTTAACAGAAAGTCCTGAGTCTCGGCACCATGCCTCCACCAACGCGAAAGCTCTCTGCATGAGCTGACCTTCAAAAGGTCCTGATACTAAAATCGCTATGTCATCGGCGTATCCTATTGCTAGGTACCCCTCTGAGTTAAGCTTAGTGAGAAGGTCGTCGACTGTCATGTTCCATTGGTGGTAACACACCTCCTTGCGGACAACCCCTGTCGACTGTTCCTGCTTACTGACTCCAAATAATTTCACTTCCAGCAGTCTGTTCGCGAGCATTGCCATAATCCACCTAATCAGTGTCCTGTCGAGATTGAACTTTCTCAAAGCAGCGTTCACTGCTCTAAAAATTACCTTGTTGAAGGCCCCTTCCAGATCTAAGAACGCAGCCAAGGTCAGCTTCTCGTGCTTTACATTCTTTTCCAGAGTATAGATTACCTGGTGTAAAGTTGTTTCCACCCATTTCCTAGATTGATAGGAATGCTGATTCCTATGTAAGGGCTTGACCCTCAGCACGCCAGCCTTTATATACCTGTCGCACATCCTTTCTAACGCCTTCATAATGAAAGACGTAAGGCTAATCGGCCTGGACGAGCTCGCCTGATCATACGATTTACGTCCAGGTTTTGGTATAAAAAGGATCAGGACATCCCTCCATGCTCTAGGAATAAAACCTAATGCCCTCATGATATTCCTAAGCGGTTTCATGATAACATGCGCTGTCTTCTGCAGCACTATCGGGTAGATGCCATCTTTTCCTGGCGACTTATACGGCTTAAACGTGTCAATAGCCCATCTAAGCCTGTCCGTCGTCACTATGGCATCCGCTACATTCCAGTCCGTAGAGTTCGGCGTTCTCACCGAAGTCTCGGATCTAGCTTTGAAGATGTTCGACAATAGAATAAAGAATAAAAGCAACAGATTTAAGTCCCTGTGAAAATTCTAAGTTCCAAAGACTAATAATTTCCGTAAATAAAAGTACAGCATCATGTTGCACTGTATGTTCAACTATTTTCTCCGCTATTTTCCACTCTAGTTTTTGTAAAAAATTCTAGTCTGTAATATAATTAGTTCGTAGTAGTTTTAAGTTTTAATTTTTGACGAAGACTTATGTAGCATATAATTCATACAAACGTTTCCTGAAATATAATGAACATAGAGGAAGCAACTCTTGGATGCAGTACAAAGGATACAGCAACACTAAATTAAGTTCTTACCTCCACCGCGATGTAAAGTAAAAGCTTCTACGAAGAAAAATAAAAGATGAGAAAATGATACGCCGTAATTTAAGCTTTCCATGAATATTACTCAAATTTTCTCGTAATACTAAATGAACCCACCGAAAGGAAAGAATGAGTTGTGAGTGTTTATACTGGTATTGTGGAATCACTTCGTTTGAACCATTCAGATCATCAATGTGTTATTGAAGTCATGAATGTTATACAACGAATAAATGCCTTCACATCGGATGTATAAGTTTGCGTTACAACAGCAAGTTGTATGGGTAAAGCTGATTCATTCACTCTTTTCATTATTATATGCACGTACCAATCTATTCGAATGTGTGTACAAGTTTTTTTGTTTACATAAGTACAGCGCATGTGTCTGTCGGAATCCATCCACTGATTCAAAAAAGAAGCTTATACTTCTCGCAACAGTATAACGAATGTTTTGTTAGAGTATTTGGATGCTCTAGTCTGTCCAGTGTTTCCAGTCTAGTCGTAGAGTTCTGCATTGTCGGTGGGTTATTAATGCTGATCAAAATATTGTTAGTTTTGATACTGAACAACTCCTATATCGTCCGGTCAATTTAACTTTGCTCTTATAAAATCGTATGTTATCTACTGTGTGATAAAGTTAAGTGAGTTAAGTTTCGTCAACAATATTTGGATAGGATGAACATTTAAATTGTTTGTGTTGCGATGTCTCGATAACAAGCAATTTTTACGACATTTCCAAATCGAAAAGTGTTGCGTTATATTCAATTCAAATCGTGTATTTCAAGTAAGGAATAAAACATAAACATCACCAGAACTTTGTCAAATTATGTTGAAACGAGTGCAGGTCATTCGTAACCGAATTTAACTGGAAAAAATTGCTGTGTATTTAATTCCGTGTTCCACATAATACACATTTAGTGGCTTTATTTTGTTACCAATTTCCATTCAAACAAACGTTATCGTTTGATAGAAGTTTCGTTTTTTTTGTGATATCTTTTTGTAGGTGTTTTTCTGCTTACGACAAAGCCAAGCAATACCTACGTCAAATTTGTAACAAAAAAATTACAAATTATACTTAACGTGAATTCAATATTGTGTAATACACACGAGTCAGTTAGGTTCACTATTATCTTGTCGAAAATAAATACCTACACACGAAACGGTGGCATTTTAAGGTTTGTTTTCAATGAATTTTTGTTGTCATTTGTTTTCCTTTTCATTGCATGAATCGTCAGCGATTCCATTCAAATTTCAATTGAATTTTATATCGCGCTAATCTTCCATTGGAGAGGATTAAAAGTTGTCTTTAATTTTCGATTTCCGTTTATTTATAAACATTAATCGTATCAGTCATCAGAGGAGCATTTTAGCTGCGTTATATCTTCGTGGGCACTGACCTGCAAACAACTAAATTACACACAAACACAATGCGAATTTGTAATGAAATGAGTAATGATGAATGATCTAATGTTAATTTTTGGTTTTATATTCAACTTTTTTTTGTTGCTATTTTGTTGTTTGATACCATCCGCTTGAAACAACGCTTTGATTGAAATTAAAGTTGAAATTTCGATCTCGCAAAGTTATTTGGAAAAAATGTTTGTATCGTTTGCAGAATGATAAATGAATCAAACTTTCAACTTCTGGGAATTTTATCGTGATGAACTCGAGCTTGTAGTAATTCTTCTTTTCTTAATTTTTTTAAAATAGATAATTGTGTTAAGATAACGTTACCTGGAAAGGTGGTGTTGTGTGAAAATTTGCCAATTACGAGTTCCGATAATTTGTTATCTTCGAAACGCCTGGAACATTTTAATGAAAATTTATGGAAAGTGAAATCATAAATATTTCTGCCTGCCAAGTCCTATGTGCCGTTTCATAAATAAAAATATCGCACGCGATGAAAATACACACGCCCTTCTCCAAAATTTCAACGGTGGTGTCTCTCTGGCGGTCTCGGTGGTGGCCTCTGTTTGTTGCAATTTTACTACATAAAAATGTTCTAAACTATGATGAAATAATGAGTTCAGGCACTAGACCGGTCTAGTGCCTGAACTCCTTATCTTATCTTCGTCTAGAACATTTTCATGGAGAAAAATTGCAACAAACAGAGGTTTGCATTTCAAGCTGGGCAGCCTGGTTCCAAAAACGTTTGTATGACAATGCTGAAGTGGAAAACGAGTACATTACTATGCACTCGGTTCCACCTCTGCACCAAGCTTGAGATGTTTAAGGGCACGTAGCAAAAACGTGAACTGTCAAACTTGCGATGTTTTTGAAGACTGGGACCCTGCGTAAATCGCAAAATATTCAAAATTGTAGCTCATGTACTGTGAGAAGATGACTCTTACGCATATAATAGATGAACCAGAATGCAAAAAGTGTTCATACCTAAACTAAACTGTAAAAACATCGCAAATGAACTTGGAATGTGATGATTTTTTCAAGGAACTTTCCACCTTCATACTCAAACTTTTTGAATTCTCATTTATGTATTATTCGCGTAAGAGTCGTCCTCTTACAGTGCATGATATATAATTTTGAATAACTTGTTACTCACGCAAAATTCTATTCTTAAAAAAATATCGCAAATTTGACAGTTCACATTTATGCAACGTGCTCTTAAGTAATCATAAAGAACGCAGTCTGATGCCAAAAGTCTGTTGATGTCATCGAAACCGCAGTTACGAATATTATACGTCATATTAATTTCAACGCGGCACCAGGCTGCCTAGTCTACATATTCTACTGTCAACGTAGAGGGCAGCAGCAGCCTGGTTTATATGACGTTTAATATTCTTTACTGTCGATTTAACGACTTTAACAGATTTTCAGCACCAGGCTGCCTTTTATAAGGCTGCTAATACTATTCAAGTACGCAGCCTGGTGCCGAGTCGGAACCAAATGAACATTTATGTACTCGTTTCATCAAAAGGAACTTTTTTGGCAGTGGGCTGCCTTCCGCAATCGACCAGAGGGAGCTAACCTTAAAAATTCGTAAAAACTTTGCAAGAATTGCTCAAAAATTCGCAAAGAAATTTTGAAGATTAATTTCACAAAATTGGTCCGGAAATACAATTGGACCTTGCCGCATTTCTTTTCCCACTGCTTTTCTCATTTTAATTATTACCGGTAAACACTACAAGTCGTAAGTTCTCTGAAAATTACCGGTAACTTTAGAGCTTTAGCTTTCGTTGGTTAAATATTCCACAAAGTTTCTTCTCGGAAACCATAGATTTTCCGAGATCTTTGAATAAGAAAAGCAGATTTTTGCATTAGAATTGTAAACATCTTTTCTGTTGCTTTGTGGGTAGTGAAGTAATGCAATTCTGTTGACCACAACTCGTTTCAAACCACCTAACTCAGTTTTTATAAACATTGCTAGAAAGAGTTTGAAACCATTTAAGCAAAGAAAGATTTGAGAAGTTCTGCATCATCTTAAAATTTGTGTTAATTTCACATGTAAAGAAAATTTATTTTACCGTTAAACGGTGAATATATTTTTCGACAGTATTCCCATTTCTATTTTCCTCACATGAAAATCACATTGACTAAACATAACTTATGCCAAACCTTAATTTAGGAAAATGTTTTTCTCGTAACTTTCTTTTGACCGAATTATCAAATTTTTCATATACATCTGTTTTGTGGCAGACCTAATTATCGCTAATGCTTAATGTTATTAAGACGAAAAGCAAGAAAATTCCTTCTACTTCATAAGAGAATTTTGTAATTTATCATGGAGCTTTTCATCCCTAGAGAAACACTTAGAAAAGAGGGTATATACAACCAACCGAACCAACCGAACCAACCTAACATATTTTATCGCCGGATTGGAACCTCAATTTTTAACATTTGATGACTTGTAGGTATCCACGCGCTTGGAGAGACATCGGCTTATGTAAATGCGAAGCAAATTTTATGATGAAATGTACGTACATACGTATCTACGAATACGTATGTATGCGCATCGACGAATACGTACGTATGCGTATCTACGAATACGTATGTATACGTATCTACGAATGCGTATGTATACGTATCTACGAATACGGATATATACGTATCTACGAATACGTATGTATATACGTATCTACGAATACGTATATATACGTATGTATATATGTATCTACGAATACGTATATATACGTATGTATATACGTATCTACGAATACGTATATATACGTATCTACGAATACGTATGTATATACGTATCTACGAATACGTATGTATACGTATCTACGAATACATACATATACGTATCTACGAATACGTACATATACGTATCTACGAATGCGCATGTATACGTATCTACGAATACGTTTGTATACGTATCTCATTATGAAATATGCTATACTTTGACAGAAGCCGATGTCGCACTAAACGTTCGGGGTGTATATTTAAAAACTATACAATCAACCCGTGCGAACGTTATTTAAATGATCTTATTTTTCCTAAGTTAACGATCGGGGGAAATGGGCTCTTGTCAACGAATAACAATTTTGATAATTAAATGCATATTTTCACAGCAACCGATTTTGCATAAATTTGTCAGTCTCGTAAAGAATGCATACTTATGTCAAAGTATAGTGATTTAAATTACGCGATGCTTCAACTGACAAGCAAGTAGTTGCCTCCGTTGAACATGAAATACACTATACTTTGACATAAATGCTTGAGGTTTTCATTGACAATGAATAAAAATTCTCTTCCTGTTAGTGTATTTTCGCGGAGCGAATGTTAAAAATTTCCATTGTGTCGGTAATTTTCCAGATATTAACTTCGCTTAAAAGATGCAATCGTAAATTCAGATTATTCATCATTATTGAGTTGATTACATCCACCCATAACACCACGAAACGGTGCAAAGTTCTTTTCATTCCGTGCAACCTTCGAAATAATAAAAACGTATTAAATTTAATATTTACCGCCGTAATTTATTGTTTATTCACATATTTGCAAACCCGACTAATAAATAAACTAATTCTAGTGTTACCATATGAACCGTTACCAGTAACATCCACCGTGTACTTTTGCATTGAATGATGCTAATTGAATTTTAGTAATAAAAAAAAATTTTTTTGCTAATAAGAAAGAATAGCGAATGATCGTGTGACATCAACGTCAACGAAGTGTGTTTTTGTTTTTGATGCCAAGCAGCCAGATGTGTTGGTCGTTGTTCAATTTGTCGTCACAACATATTTTCAATCAAAAAACGTTGATCGATCGAGTATTGTTTTAAACAGCAAATTACATGAATAAAAACATTGAGTGACACCCGAAACTAAAATTGTTAAAAGGTTTTTTTTCTTCAATCTTACAACATAAAAAGTCCGTACGTGTCAGGCTGTGAAAAAATTGGAAAACACTTAAAAAAACGTATAACGAAAATATTGAATTTATTACCTGTTCTATCTACCTTTTGCTTGTTACGATTTTTGATTAAAAATAACTAAAAAGCTGAACAATCACATTGTGTGGCTTACAAAATATATTTTCCGTGAATTATTATCGCCATTGTGTGTAGTGCAAATGGATTGAATATTGTATTCGTGCGGTTTTACTTGTGCATTGGCATTGGCAATTGTGTGCTTCGACGTGAGTATACGAAACTGATTGGCTTTCGATTAGTTCGATAAATAGAATTGGGTTATTGTATTGGATCGCTTTATCGTTTCAATCAAAAGCTGCGATAACAAATTGAAATCATTGAACGGATTACATCAATTGAATCAGCCAAAGTGACATCTAAGCGTAAGACATTTTTATTATTTCCTATCACATATTCATTAAGCAAACGAATCAACCATGACAACAAATTCGATTAGTCTCCACACCAAAGGACTATTATATTTCCACCTAAAGCAATTAGGGAATTTCTTCACTTCATGTACATTAGCCCGACTCACGTCCTTTTGTACACGTCCAGTGTAAAACATACGTATGGCAGATGCTAATTTTTAGGTTGGGAATTCTTAAAATCACGGATGTCATGGGATTTTGAGGAAAAAGGAAAATGGGAAACGCGGTGGCCAGTCAGTTGAGGTCGCATGTATTCAACAACAGGGAATTAAGTTGCGAAACAAAGCTAGCTCTCCACAGGTCAATTTTCAGGCCGACGATTCTGTACAGTAGTGGGAGTTGGGTTGACTGCGGATATCTCGTGCATGACCTGGGCGTTTTTGATATGAGGGTTCTTACATGTGGTCGTTTTTGATATGAGGGTTCTTAGGAACATAGCCAAAATTAATCGGAGGGGCAGTGGGATAATCATCATATTAGGAACGGCGACATTAGAGAAAATTTAGGGATTTTGTCAGTTGAAGTGGATGCAAGGGCTAGTCGTCTGGGCACGTTCAAAGGATCGGTAATTACAGGTTCCGGGTGTTAGGCCAACGGGTAAACCTTGGCGGGTGATAGAAGGTTATGGAGGATAATAGCTCACCATTCTGGAGTTGTGGCATAGATACCTCATACCTAAATGTACTAAGTTTGATGATGATGACAAATATCATGAGAATCAAAGCCCATCAGAAGATGAAAAGGGGATAAAAAAAGGGGTGGCCGTCAAAAATCCCGTATGCACAAATCCCGAATGCAAAAATCCCGAAAATCCAAAATCCCGAATAACAAAAATCCCGAAAATCAATAATCCCGAATGTACAAAAATCCAGAAAATTTTTAACGAAATGTATTAGCAAGATCCGAACCGATATGCGTGACAATCACAACTCGAGTGTGGTTGTAGTCACATGAATACAATGAATACTCTAGCGAATTGTTCATTTACACTTACTTAATGGCGTGCATGTAGTCCAGATATTGTTGACTGGGTTTAAGGAGAAAGAAGTTTTTTGAGCTGCGTCTCAGCGTAGCTGAAAAAAAGCGGGGTCGAGGGGCGGCAGCCCCCGCTGTGAGGGGTCATGGGGGTACAGCCCCCCTTGCGGGGTCTAAGGGGCAGAGCCTCATGCACGTTAGGCCGCCTGCAAGACGTAAAAAAAGCCAGCCGCAGGCGTTAAAAGTAAGCCCGCTGCAGGCGCGGGATGAGGGGGCAGAGCCCCCCAAACTCAATTTCACTCGTATCAATCAGGATTTTTAATATTTCACAATTTTTGTTTTCATTCGGGATTGTGGTTTTTCGGGATTTTTGTACATTCGGGATTATTGATTTTCGGGATTTTTGTTATTCGGGATTTTGGATTTTCGGGATTTTCGCATTCGGGATTTTAATTTTCGGGATTTTTGACGGGAGCCAAATAAAGGTGTTCACATAGTAGACAGTAAAGGCAATACCGAGCAAGGAAGAAGGGGGCGCGGGCGTAAAAAAACTATAAAATATTAGGACGTCAGATGTGAGCAGCAAGAGCAGACAAAATTGCATGATTCTCATGGGTGTCATTAACATTCTGTCTTCTGTGGCTATTCGCACGCAGTGAGAATAAGGCTTTTTGCTGACGTTTTCTCTCATTTTTTATGCCAGAGATAATATCATTTTTGCCCTGGCTGTGGCTGCAAACTTTCAATCTTGTTGAAATTTCCTCAAAAACATATTTCTTCCACTCTTTTCGTTCATTAGAAGTGGATAAATATGGTTCTCCAAATTAAATCCAACACACGTGAATGAGGCTAATCTACACCTTTTCAGCACTGAAAACATATCTCTTGTCTCTCACACAAGTTGACAAGTGACTTTCAGCTTGATGAGAACAAAACAGCTTAAAATAACAAAACTTTGAATATTTGAAACATTCATTGAACATTGAATTCAAGGAAACTACAACGTTTTCAATTTGACAAAAACAGTTTTAATTTAATGGAATGCTCCATGTTGACCCTAATAACATCTTGAGTTGTTTTAATAGAGTTTTTATGGAAGGTTTCAATCGTTTCTTTTTACTTATCCTGTAGCTTCGAAATAACTGTTTTCAATTCAAACATTGTGTTTGTCGTTACATTCAACTAAACGCTGTAAATGTTCTATTTCGAGAACAACAAAAATTAAACAAAATTGTTTTACGACCATCTGAAAATTATTTTCACTGTACGTTAAATTGGACTGTTAATTATTTTTTTTATTCACACCGGAACGAATGCAGAGATTGACTTGGCAAAAAATGTGTCAACAACATTTCATTTGTATCGTAGTGAGTACCGTAGACGAACACATTCTTTTCACCTATTTATTTACAGTTTGCCAGACGTCATAAAGTAGACGTCTGATTGTCTATTTGCAATATAAATACATATTCCATAAAGAAATTTGTATAGTTGAAAGTTGTTATTCGGCTCTTCATCCATTACGTAACACCTGACGTGTTACTATTACATCCGACCGTAATATGTGCCCTGTGGTGGAACAAGGTATACAGATCTACATGTGCTGCTTTCAAAGCAGTTGTTATCAACGATTGACGACATGAAAACATACATGAAAAAATTCAGCAATTAGTGTCGAGGGGCTTGTCGGGAATTTACGTCACAAGAACTTACTAAGTCGATATTATTGGCATCCAATGACGTACTATTGATATAGACTGGCAGTCTTCGACAGAAAGTGCATTTATTTGTCAGCATTTACACTTTGACATTTATACAAGTCGAAAATCAAAATCGCAATATGTAAAACATCTCGTCCATTTTGTCACAGGATCGGAAAGTCCCCATTACCGCTGCAGCATTTCCTCTCTGAATAACCATACTCACTCTTTACTTAAGAAACGACCTGGAGCGGTTTTTGATCTTTTGTACATAACTCGACTAAATCTTTTCCGATTTCCATAAATTTTAATCGATGTCCCACCGAAAGCTTGTCATTACATGTATATATGCAACTCACGGAAATTATTCATTACAATGATGTTAGGGAAACTTCTGATTGGATGGGACACCGATTAAAATAGCATACAGTGGGGAGTGTTTAGTGAGTCATCCATTCAGGAACATTTCGTGACACTCGCAAACTCATTCGTGTATTTTTAAGCAACTCGCTTTAAAAACTGTTTTTTGAGCCGTGCAGTTGTATGCCTCGCCTTCGGCTCGGGATACAAACTCTACTCTCGTCAAATAACAGTTTTCAAAGCTTTTTGCTTAAAAACACCCTCTTGAGTTTGGCTCATTTCACAAAATTGATCCCTCATGTAATGACTTACTTCCGCACCCCCACTGTAATCTACTTTTTTGTTTTGTTTAAAAGATCTGGGCATGGTCGACAATTTATGGAAGAAACTTTTTTAAATTTGAGTCCTTGGACTTCACTAGGGCACTAAAACCGAGTCTATGCTAGGGCCATACGCGTTTTTTGTACATAACTCGAGTAAACCTTTTCCGATTGTCATAAACTTTTTTTGTTTGAAAGATCTGCGCATGACCGATAATTCATGGAAAAAACTTTTTCGGATTTGAGTCCTTGGACTTTGCTAGGGCACTAAAAGCGAGTCTCTGCTAGGACCATACGTGTTTTTCATACATAACTCGAGTAAATCTTTTCCGATTTTCATAATTGTTTTTTTAATCGACAGTTCTATGAAATCCCAACAATTAGTAGAAGAAACTTTTTTGAGATGAGGCCCTAGGGTATAGCTAAGGCACTAAAAACGAGTTTCTGCTAGCTCTCTACATCTTTTTTGTGCAAAACTCGAGTAAATCTATTCCGATTTTCAATTTTTTTTTTGATCTGATAGGACTGTCTATGGAAGAAAGTTTTTTGATTAGAAACCCTTGGACTCAGGCAGGACCCTAAAACTGAGTTTCTACTAGGGCCCCACGTGTTCGCTTACATAAGTTGGATAAATCCTAACTGATTTTGTTGATTCTTTTTCTATTTGAGAGGTAATCGAGTACCGAATTATATTCAAAAACAAATTTGGACCCGACGCCTGTGCTTAGGGCTGAAGTAGGCCTCAGGACTGTCCTAAGGTCGGCTCTAACATAAAAAAATTGTTTTTGCTGTGTTGCAGAGCAAATTGAGGGAAACATTTTTTCCTATGGAAGTATGTGTCCGGGGCATACACTTATGGCCCTAGATCGGTCCTAAGGCTTGTCCTAGACAAAAAAATGGTTTTTCACTATGTTGTAGAGAAAATGGAGGGAAATATTTTTGTCTACGTAAGTATTTGTCCGAGGCCTCTCTTGAGAACCCTAGGTCGGCCCTAGACAAAAAAATGCTTTTTTGCTATGTTATAGAAGAAATTGAGATGAGCATTTTTGTCTATTTGGGGGACAATTTTGTACTTTTGGATGGCCTTTTTTACGCCGTTTATTCGGATGGGTTTTTCAATATTTCCCTCTCGGCTATTTCCAATACAATTTAATTTGAACGTAATTTCATACACATAAGAGTTAAGGCAACATTCACTTAAATACATTCGATTCTTTTCGTAACATCAACTACATCTATTCTGATACGTACGGGTCCCTTGCATATGTTTAATTTTGCGATGAGCGTAATAGTTATTTTTTCTAACGCATATAAAAGGCCTTTTAAGCTCTTATGATGTATTTAGCGGTAGTTTTAAAGTCACACGAGATAAGAATCATAGATCATGCACCTCTTTCCAAAATGTTTATTTTGACGTTTTTGAAAGTTATGTGCCGAGCCGAAGACGAGGTGCATAATCCAAATCGTCATATAAACAGCGAGGAAAGAGGTGTTTACTCTATTTCTGCCGAGAACAGATAGACAGTTTTGCCCTTGAGGGTTAAATGCAAGATTATGGTTCTAGGCAGATAAAGCCTTTTGTCATATAGCCTAGGATCAATATTCTTTTCTAAACAAAGTCGGAAGAATGCTCTGTTTTTGTCTATAGCGATATTTAAGAACTAGACAGGAAAACAACTATTACGTTGTGACTGATTCATTTCAATTTACAGTCCATGAACAAAATGAATCAATTTCAGTCCTAGGAATCAAATGAAACTTGTAAAAGAAATTGACACCATGCACCGACGACCCAGAGCTTAAAGATTTTTCTTTGTCGACCCACACGCATGTAGAAAGTAATATAAAAAAAAGTGCTAAACGATCCACAAACGTTTATTGATAAAATCAAAAGGTTTTTTTTTTCACCACAGTCCGCCACAATGAGTGATAGTAATGTCGTCTTGTCACGAAAGCTCTAAAAGCCTTTGTGGATGACCCCAATTCATTATTTTGTTTTTAATTTTTCATTCATAACAGATTTTCTCATTCAGATAGCAATATTTCAAATATTTAATGTCCACGGTCAATTAACTGAGTTAATAAGTTAACATGTTTATGAACGACGCTACACCAGTAGTGAAAATAATCGCATTCAATAAAAGGTCATGACAATTAAATTGTGTAATTTAATTTATTTGCAGGTGTCACTATGCGGGAAAAGAAAGGTGGTGCACTGCAGAAGCTGAAAAAACGCTTATCACATAGTTTTGGCAGATTAAGTAAGTTTTTTTGTTTATTTTACTTTATCGTTTCACGAATTACGCTTCAAGTAAAAATAAATTTTATTACATGCCGCGAATACAAAACAAAACATCATTTCCGATGCATTCAAAGAATGTTGCGATATGCGAAGCGATACGTATTTTTTTTCTCCAAGCAAATGACTAATTGTTTTTCAAATGGTCGGCCTTAGTAGTTTGTAAACTTTGTGGTTTTGTATATATACTCTTTCATAATCTCCATTTCTAGTTGTTATGAGAATATTCCAAAAATAACCTCAGCAATAAATTAAACTTTTTTTTATTGAACTATTTCGATTGCTGCATTCTGTTAATTATAACAATTTTGATTCGTTAAGTTTGCTGAAACCCGCAAAAAAATGTAGGATTACCTTCGTGAATCCATAGAAGGATGCAAAGGCGTAGTAAAGTTTAGAAAAACAAACGGAAAAAGAATGTCCGTCTTTGAAAAAAAAAATTTGTTGGTCGAAAACAAATATAGAAACATAAGCAGAGGCCCGTGCGTTCGTTAACATTATTAACGGCGGGCGTGGAGTATATTATACATTTTTCAAGTATTTTATACGACATGGATGTATTGTTTCTAAAATTTTGGTCCAAAAAACAAAGAAAGTGGTGCAACCAATGACATATCACAAATGTTGGTATAAACTGGCAGTCCTTGACAAATAATTAACATGAATTGAAGCAAAAGTGAAATGCAAAATGTTTAGTAGTGTTCGTAAATTATGTAAAATTTATGTGGATTACGTATTTTTAGCAGAACAAATCAGCGTGAATCGTGTGTGTTGGTGCGCGATGTGCATACTATACATAAATTACGTATTTTCATTTTTGCTTCAGCTGATGGTAACGTAAATTCAGTCATTGTGTACAACGTACCGGGTCTTTTGTTGAAAAAATTGATTCCACACTTACACGTTGAATAGCAGGCTTATGTACAATTATACTTACGCATGGTATAAAATACTACTTGCTAGTACAAAGACACCGTTCGATAATTTGCTCATTTTTCCATGCATGTATATAGATTGGTTGAAGACTTTTAAAGCGGAAAGTTTACACAAACCTACAATTCTTGAATTTAAAAAAATCACACGACTCTTAAACTGTTGTATTGATTGGGTGCATTTTTTATTTCTAATCATTTCATAAAGCTTTTATCCCACGCATAGCGGTTTTCCTTCATATGTATGTAAAATAATTTTTTTGAATTCCAAATAATTTATTTTTACTGTACAAATTTAAAAACAATAATTTATGTGTGTAACACATGTCTCATAATATCTCTTTTCTCAAAGCCTCAAACTCTACACTAGGCTCCTGCCATTTGCTACAAGTTTTAAGGAAAGAACTAAGGTCATGAAATGAAGAAGTGTAAGTTAGGATAGGATAGGATAATGTGGGTAAGGAAAGCGAACCTTCCTAAGCACCTAAGCCTCCAATGGGCCTATTGTGCACACCCACTGTTGTAGAGAGAATTTCTTTTCGTTGTTGTAAGACTATTCGAATGTAGATGTCGCACTTTGTGCGTGCAATTGTTTGATTATGTCAAATGAGCATTCAAACTTCATTTAGTTTACAGAGTTTAGAGTTACAGAGTCAATAGAGCTAATTAGATGTTACTAATAGCAGAGACTAATCATCCATGATTAGGAAAAACCATATGAGCTTGTTCCCCCGGGGATCGAACCCGGGACCCATAGGCAGTGAGTCCAACGCTCTACCCTCTGATCTACCTGGATGGATAAGTGTAAGTGTAAGTTAAGGTAATAGGTGACTCAATAACAACCAAAAAGTTTCAGGCATCGTTTATTACCGTTGAATCACAGATGCTCCAGAGTGGAATCATCGATGGTTCACCTGGGAAGCAACTATGATTCACCGGGGAATCACCTATGATTCTCCGGGGAATCACCTATGATTCACCGGAGAATCGACTATGATTCTCCGGGGAATCACCTATGATTCACCGAGGAATCACATATGATTCACCGAGAAATCACGTATGATTCACCGGAGAATCACCTATGATTCACTGAGGAATCACATATGATTCACCGGAAAATCACCCATGATTTACCGAAGAATCACCTATGATTCACCGGGGAATCACCTATGATTCACCGAAAAAATAACCGATGATTCACTGGGGAATCACCTGTGATTCACCGAAAAAATCACCGATGATTAACCGGGGAATCACCGAGGAATCATTAATGATTCCCCGGTGAATCATCGGTGGTTCATTGGTAAATGATCGGCGATTCACCAATGAATAACCGATCATTTAGGTCCAAAATTAACTTTTTTGACTAAAGTCTACTTTCCTATACCCATTACATATTCGACATTCTCAATATTAAGAGATTACACTACTTACTAAAGAGCCATCTGTCGGAAATTTTTCAACTAATGAAAATTTTTATGGGAAAAGTCTAGGCTGTATATAGCAGGTTGCGCAGATCACTGGGCGGCAAACGCAAAAATCTATGCAATCGCCACCTTCTGAAAAAACCAAAAGGTAACAATTTTACCCAGCAAGTTTGAATTATGAGTACTAAATAATGGTTTACTACTTACAAATAGGACTTGCTGGGTAAAAATATTACCTTTCAGTTTTATTCGTAAGATGGCGATTGCATAGATTTTTTCGTTGCCGCCGCAGCGAAATGTCAAGGATCTGCGCAACCTACTATATACAGCCTAGTGAAAAGTGACACTTTTGTGTAATGTTTTCCTCTTAGAGTCTTGAATGCAAACCAATGCTTATGTAATCGTTACATACTTTATCTATTTCTAAAGAAAATTGCGGAAGCACTTTTGCAAAAAACATTCACAATTTGGTAGGAATATGAGTTCCAATATTTCATTTCAAAAGTCAATTTTTTCAGCTTTTCTAGTTAATAAACACTTTGAAATGCATAATTTTTTCGACCAATGTGTTCGCTCACTTAATCTTTAACTGAGTAATACATTTAAATCACAGAAAACATTTTCAGCGATTTAGAAATAGATAAAAACTTTTTCAGTTGATACATTTGCAAATATTTGTAAACGTCAAATCAAGATGGCGGCCGTTTTTAATTGGAATCATCAACTCAAATTTTTTTTATCAATTTCTGACTCCTAGAAAATTTGTTCTGTCATTTAAATTGATTACTCATTTAAAGATTAAGTGAGCAAACACATTGGTCGAAAAAATTATGCACTTCGAAGTGTTTATTAACTAGAAAAGCTAAAAAACTGACTATTGCAGTGAAATATTGGAATTCACATTTCAAGCAAATGAGAATGTTTTTATGAAAAGTGTTTCAGCAATTTTCTTTAGAAATAGGTAAAACATTGGTTTGCATTCAAGACTTTAAGAGAAAAACATTACACAAAAGTGTCACATTTGCCATACAAACTTTCATTAGTTGAAAAACTTCTGCCAGATGGCTCTTTAGTACGTAGTGTAAACTCTTAATTTATTACAGAGTAAAAAACGGTCAGCCCTCTATGTCTACTGCATTATATTCCATCCTATCATAATTCTAAATCTTTTCCACAAGTAAAATCTTCAACAATACAAGATTAGTGAAAAATGTAGTAATCAAGAATGTTGGTAAATAAAATAATAATTATTGGATATAAAAGATTCGCTTCATATGCTCTGAAAATGTGAAAATATAGTTACTCCTTAGTTCGATGAACTCATACTGGAGAAGCAGACAAATACTACACACGTTATCTAGAAGTGTCGACGTGATGGTCAGTAGTTGTCTAATTTATTAAGCAAACACAATAGCAGCATTTTTATCTTCTTCTTTTTTCAATTTTTCGTGAGCTTTCAACATAAATATCAGTGTAAGCTTTCGTGCATGTTTCCGAAAGAGCAATGTCTTTCAGAATTATGAAATGGATACATTGGATCCTTTGTGTGCACAAATTTCTCTCAGAATAATTTTACACCTAATGATGCCATCCCGCTAATTACAATTTTGAAAATAATTAATGAATTTAAACAGCTTCTGTAATTATCTAACATCATTCAATTCCCTACGAACCATCTAATATATTGTGAGAAAACACAATAGCCGAAACACTCAGCCGTATTTCACCAGCAACAACTCCGATTAATTACATACTAATTACCAACATTTCCACAATAAACATTTCGCTCTCAATAAATATGAAAACGAAACACATTATTATAGGCAAAGAAGCAGGAAAATTACAATCGCTTTGTATTAGCACTGGAATGATCAATAAAACTGTACAACCCGAAAATCAACGTTCGTTACGTTAGCAATTCAAATTTTGCGAAGGAAACCCTATACGACATAATGTCTGGGGTGGCGGAAAAATATTTTCTACTTTATACATGATGAACAAGACAACTAATATAATAGAAATGGAAAGCTCTTCGTTTCTTTTTGTTGTTTTGACACCCCAAGTTGAGCTTGGAGTTTCATTGTCACTTTAAATGGAAAGTGTGCGAATATTTTAAAAATAATGACAAAAACCTATTCTATTCTATGAATGTGTGCGACACAAAAAAAGAAGAGTGATCATGTTACGTATGGTATACGTTGGTGCTATGTGGGAGCGTTCTTCAAGATATTGAGGTTTAAGGATGAGGCGACACAATCTTAAAGAAAAATTGTACGGAAAAGAAAAAAGATTTTTATTATTTTAAATCTTTCGTTTTTCTGGGTTGAATACGGAGCAAATATGTATAATTTTGTCATTATTTTCGTTATTTTATTTTCCATGGTAAATAAACGTTACGTGTTTGTGTTACACGAAAATAAATCGGTGCATAAAACAATAGTTAGAAGCAGAGGTTTTTCACTTAACGCAGAGAAACCTCAAAGAGGAAACCATATTTACTTCAAATATAGACAGGCAATACAGCAGTCGATTATAGAAAATCAATTGCACATTTCCTGAGAAATTTATACAATTTTCCTCTAAACATAATATTTTCGAAATTTCGATATTCTTTTGTATGTTTTCCTTACGCGTTCTTTTCCTACGCGATAAGAGACATACGTTTGAGACTTAGACCGTCTTTTGGGTTTTTTTAGGTGCAAATGTTTGCTTAGATAACAAAGTTGAACGAAATTGATTTTTGTCATCCGAATGGATTGCGTGTTTGGATATGTCATGTAAAATATTTAGGGTAAAACCTTTAGGTTTAAAATATTCTCTTGTCAAATATTTACAATTTCGATGTAACAAAGTAAATTTATCCAGTGCGATGTGTTTGGAAGTGGTACTTGCAAAGACACTAGAAATGTGAATTGAAGCGTTTCGAGCGACAACGGCTTCTGTCATTTATGACAGAATGCATAAACTTTCAATCAGTTCATCTTTTTTGTCGTAGTTTGTGAATCTCATCATGAAACTCACTGTCTTTTGACAGTAAGCTGATGTTGTAAATGCAAGAAATTCAATAACAAACATTCGATCAACTTGGTTTATCTTTTAATATCTTTTGACAGCGACTTTTCGTTTTCCATTCACAAACCTTCATATTCATCGATGTCTTGAATATTTGTTACACCGTTGAGTCCTGTACTTATCCACATCAATATTGAAGTGAAATCAAAACGAAATGTTTGTTTTACACCCACTGTCAATTGAAATTCGATATTGCCTTTAAGAGTGTATTAGCTTACGCTGTAGAAAATGTGTAATTATTTTGGATCTCTGTTAATGTGCTTATTTATTTCCACTCAGAAAAGCATTTTCGAAAGTATGAGAGGAGATAAAAGACATCGTAAAAAAATAAAAACATCGAATGATTATTGATTTTAATTTGCAGCAGTTAAAAAAAATACTTGTTTGATTGAAGTTTTCTAAACATAATGAACTCAAAACTCAATTGAAAAAATAATGAGCCTTCGTGTTATCATCAGTTCGTTATACAATCTCCTCCTCTTTTCTTTGCAATTTTCTTCAAGCTCATTTAACTTTTCGCTTCAATAAAATTTTGGCCATGGCTGGGTTAACATTCGCTTGAAGTGGCTCTTAAGTTTTCATGAGTTTCTGTACCGCTTGCTGGATAATGTCGTGTTTTCTTTACCTCATGCTGTTTTTTGCAATGCAGATAAAAAATCGTTTTTTTTAAACTTTAATGTGAAAACAACGACATTGCAATTGTCATTTTAGTACTTCACTGAAAATACAAGTGTTTTCAGACTGACATTGTAATATTACTATTAATTCGTCAGTTTACAAATCAAATTACAATGGAATCTTGTTTCATGAGTGCGATAATTGTGTTTGATTTGAAGCACTCATCTACTCGAGTATCTACTGGAACTCACTCAGGGGCGTGACTGTCTTTTGTTTTGATATTTGCAAGTAATATTCGACGTGAAGTTAGCTGCAGTTACAACCGAAACTAATTTCATTGCAACAAAATCAGCTGATTTCATTCAAAAATTTATCTAAATCAGCTGACTTCATCGAAAAGTTCAAAAAACAACTGATTTCGGTTGCAACTGCAGCTAACTTCACGTTGAATACTACTTGCATAGATCAAAACAAAAGACTGTCACGCCCCTGAACTCACTTTAAAAGTTTTTATGATTGTACTTGAGTGTCCCAACTAGTACCAAGAGAGCATGACTTATTCTGTGTGCGTTTTCGAAACGGAATGACTATTCGCCCGCGCGGGCGATTAGCCAGCCCTTCGGGGGTGAGACTATCCGCCCGCGCGGGTGATTATCCAGCCCTATGGGGGTGAGACTATCCGCCCGCGCGGGTGATTATTCAGCCCTATGGGGGTGAGACTATCCGCCCGCGCGGGCGATTACCCAGCCCTATGGGGAGAGACTATTCGCCCGCGAATTATTACCTATTATAAAAACTCAATGTCTGTCAGTGGGTGACGATTTTACCATCGAAAACTAAAAAAAAAATACTTTTTTATATGTTGGTGATGGTCTGAAACGTGAAGAAAACTTGGTCCGGTGTGTGATATTGCTCTGAAATTAGGGAGTTTTGGGTCAAAATTGGAAATGTTTTAAAAGTTGCTTACGGAGCAGTTGCAGAGTTTTGGTCGGGGAAGAAAAGTCTTAGAGTTTTGGATTGCCAACAACTTTGTAAAAGAAAATTTTTTCATCCGACTTCATCCGAAGGAGCTAGACAGCGAAAACAGCTAAAATTTCGGTGGTTGCTCACTTTTTTGTTAGGAAACTTTGACTATTAGACAAAGTAGACTTGATTTTTGACCGTCAATAGTTAGCGGAGCCAGGGCAACAAAACTGGTTGACAATGTTGGTCGAAAAAATTCCATACTCCTAAGGAAAAATACCCTATTTCGACGATTCAGCCCAGAACGGGAGCACTTCTTCAGCTAAATCTCGGTCAACAGTGGTCATAATGGGGGCAGTGAAGTGTCAAATGAAAGGTATTTACCTAACAAAGAAAATGACAACTGACTTGGGAAAATCGGTTGCGTGGTTCGGCTGCGAGACCCAGTCAAAGTGGTCAAAAAAAGTTAAGCTGCCCAAAAAAAATACGAGAAGAAATTTTGAAAAAAAAAACATCCGAAGCCTTTACTGCTAAAAAGAAGACGTTGCTAAAACTCCCCTATCCAATCTAATGGCGCTGCCAGCGGTGAGGAGTACCAAAGGCACTCGCCGAGAGTGCGGTAGACCGCTTGCGGTCGGAACGCACGAAGATTTTCGAAAACATTTTATCAATTAGGCATTCGTCAGGGCTATAATTCTCCGGGTGATTATTTAGAAAAAGGTGTTTACTCCGGGCGATAATTCCCCGATGTATAATAAACGTGGTCGACCAACAGTCATTATTTCAAAAGCCTTCACTGGTAAGAAAAAGAAGTTACTAACACTCCCCTATCCAATCTAATGGCGCTGCCAGCGGAGGTCAGTTTAATCAATTTCCCATTCTTACGGGTGATAATTCCCAAAATTTTTACTCCGGGCGATAATTCCCCGTGGTCGACCAACAACCATTATCTCAAAAGTCCTTACTGCTAAAAAGAAGACGTTGCTAACACTCCCCTATACAATGTATATTAGTGGGAATGAGCGATTCGAGCTCTTCAAAATTAGTTTGTTAATTATTTAAGTCAGTCTTGTGGGCCGCGCGAAAATTAAATATACTTCTTCTAAAGTCATCATTTTCGCGGGCGGATAGTTTCTTCCCCATAGGGTTGGCTAATCGCCCGCGCGGGCGGATAGTCTTTCCCCCATAGGGCTAGCTAATCGCCCGCGCGGGCGGATAATCTCTCCCCCATAGGGCTGACTAATCGCCCGCGCGGGCGGATAGTCTCTCCCTCATAGGGCTGGCTAATCGCCCGCGCGGGCGAATAGCATCAGCCTTTTCGAAACTAGTCAAGAAATATTATACTCTTACCTTTGCGAAAATACGTTTTTTAGCTCAAATAATGTCCGACATTTTACTCCGAATCGTTGCATTTAATGAATTAAAGTGGTTAGTGCGACATCGGCTTGTGTCAAAGTATGGCAAATTTCATCATGATATTCATAAGTTTCATATTCAGCAAAATATGAACAGATCGAAAGTGAAATCGGCTAACTTTTATTGCCGACATTGAGCATTGAGCATTAATTACAAAACTTTCAATAGTTCTTTCTCTCTCAAAAAGTTATAAATTTATTCGTCGTTTTGTATTTGGCATTAGACAGTTTAATATTTTCTCTTTGAAAATATCTTGCAATGGAAAAATGTTCAAGTTCACCTGGACTTGGCAGTGAGTGCTATAGTTAATTTTCAACTCAACCATGCCATACTTGTGACAAACAAGTTATAATTGCCAGAAATATCATGTGATTGACACAAGCATATCTCAATAGCCCCAAGCATGAGTCGTATTTCACTCTGCTAAATTTTTCACTTTTTCACTGTTTTACATCTTTTTTCATCTGTTTCCATCTTCGATCCATCAATTCCATCATCGATCCATCTATTACCATGTTCAATCCATCTATTTCCATCTTCGATCCATCTATTTCCATCTTCGATCCATCTATTTCCATCTTCGATCCATCTATTTCCATCTTCGATCCATCTATTTCCATCTTCGATCCATCTGATATGAATTCATAACGTAAGATGGAAATAGATGGACCGAAGATAAAAATAGATGGATCTAAGATGGAAATAGATGGATCAAAGATGGAAATAGATGGATCGAAGATGGAAATAGATGGATCGAAGATGGATCGAAGATGGAAAAAAATGTAAAACAGATGGAAATTCGCAGAGTGAAATAAACTTAAAATTTCGTTCAGTGCATTTAAAATAAGTCACTCTTTATGCAATAGTGGCGTCCAAAGTAACAAGTAGCATAATTCTCGGGAGTAATATTAGCCAATAAAATTGTGATTTTCTAAAATTAAAGTTTGTTGTTCGGCCAAGAGTTCTACTACAAAAGTTATAACTTAGTAACAAACTTTCCACTTAATTGCACAGAATGTGGTGTTAAGTGAAACCAAAGTATCTTTCGTTTAAAATTTTATTATCCCCGTAATCTAACTTGAATGCAATCAGCCAGAATGTAATCGTTTGTTGGTCGATTTATTAAGACCGATGGAGAAACAAAAATATCGAGAAAAAAGATTATGTGCACATAATCAGCAGAATGGATATGGCACCCAAGTGCAGTAAAAACAAACAACATTAAGTACGTAACATTGTTTGTTAAATGGAATTCGCTAGCAAACATTTTGTGCAAACAGTTACACCTTTTCCCGATGAAATGTTTTTACTAAGAGAAAATGCAAACAGCCGCAAACAACTTTACATTCAAAATGTTTGTTTGTAATTTGAATTAAATTTATGAGTTGCAATTAAGTGAATGCTACTGCAACTACTGCCAGCATTGCTCGAAATGTGATAATAAAAATGTCAGAAACCTTATAAGTTGTTGTTATTCCATTTGTATTTATTATTACCAGTTCGAAGGTTTGAAAATCATTGATCTTGCACTTCAGATGTGTTTTGAAATAAAATTAGACTCTTGTCATGGTAGCTTACTGTAAGAGAATGGATTAAAGTTATTACCAAGTGTTCATTAATCGCAACCTTACCACGTTTCCGTTATGATTTCTGTTAGTTACATACGTGATTCCTTGGAAATAAAGTTCTTAATTTAATATTCAACTTTTAATTGGGTGAGGGTGAATTTAGCACTTGAGGCATTTCATTTTCTAAGAAGCAATGCTAGTCTTCCGCTTCTGATCGCTGAATTTCGGTTGGTAGCGGTTAATAAGGGGTATATTGCAAAATTATATTCGTCAGAATGAAATTTTTGATGTAAAAATAATGTATGATTTGTGTATGTTTCATGATGTAAAATGTATGTAGATCATGTATAGAAGATGTAGTAAAGATGGATAAATAATGTAACAATGACATTCCAAATTAGAAAAGCGTTTACATTATATAAATTTTACATTATTTTTACATTAATGTAAAATTC
Source organism: Pseudolycoriella hygida (assembly GCA_029228625.1). NCBI lineage: Eukaryota > Metazoa > Arthropoda > Insecta > Diptera > Sciaridae > Pseudolycoriella > Pseudolycoriella hygida. Next base: position 23,076,787 of record CM055404.1, read on the forward strand.
ATGGATAAATGATGTAAAGTTTATGTAAATCATGTTAAAATGATGTATATAAAAGATGGATGAGTGATGTAACCGTAACGGCTTTTGCAAATTAATCTTATGTAAGCAGATGCCCTTGCCATCCAAATTTAGGCGCCCTTTTATGTTACCGATTTTAACCAAAAATTGAAAATTTTTAGAGACTATTACACGATGTCCATATTCTTTTTCGCGAATTTTATGATAACATCGTCGAAGTTAACCGTTTTGGTAACAATTAAACACAATTAAGCACAGAGGGTGAATCCGTAGTATCCATGCTCAAAAATTGATATCTTCGGTTCTAGACTACGCATCTTATCTATTTTTTTTTTCTATAAATCTTGAAGAAATATTACAGCTAGGGGGGAAAATTATTTATTACAAACCATTTTCGTATAACGTTGCGAGAAAGTCAACTAATGTCAGAACACAGGGTGACATTGAACTTTTTCACCAATAAAATCTGTATATTCAGATCAAGGTCACATAACAAAAAAAAATTTTTTTTTTAATATTGTAGGAGAAATGAGTTAAAACCATAGAAACAAGAAACATTTTCGGAACGTTTCTGACGAATTCTGCGAAAGAGATTTTACAGAATTTAGAAAATATAGAAAATTCGTCACCCTGTGATCTCATTTTTCAGAAAGTTTTCCCCTCTAGCTGTGATATTTCTCCAAGTTTAAAAAAAAAATAGATAAGATACGTGGTCTAGAACTGAAGACATCAATTTTGGAACATGGAGACTTCAGATTCACCCTCTGTGCGCTTTAGAGTGGAAGATTTCGATTAGAGATTTTTCAGTATATTTCTCTGCAGTAACAATCTTTTGTCGAGGTTGAAACGACTCCCAAAATGAGTGATTTAATTTCCGGATGACTTATGAAATCATTTTATGAATTTTTGTGATTTTCGAAATCAAGGGGGGGGGGCGGCCGGCACTAAGTAGAAGCAGCAAATCCATATTTCCATGGACAAAAATGTTCCACTCGATTTTCTCTAGAACATAGCAAAAAAAATTGGGGTCAGGACCCACCTAGGGCTTTAAGTAGAGGCCTCCTACCCATATTTCAGTGGACAAAAATACTCCATTCAATTTTCTCTACAAAAAAGCAAAAAACAAAAATTTTTTGGTTCACCAGCCCTCCCCTCACTGGCCTCCTGGAAAGGGTCTCCCTCCCATATTTCCATGGGCAAAAATGCTTCGCTCAATTTTCTCTATAATATAGTAAAACATTTTTTGGATTGACCACCCCCTCCCTCGGCCTTAGGACCGAGCTTAGGCCTTAGGAGGGCTCGGTTTCTTTCTTTTTAGAATACTGTTGGGCCTCTTATAACCGATGAAACACAAAAAAATTGATGAAAATTGGATAAGATTTACTCGAGTTATGTACAAGAAACACATAGGGCCCTAGGAGGAATTCTATTTTAGGGCCATAGGGCCCGACCTTAAAAAATTTTCTTCTTTACAATCAGACGGACGGACGGATAAAGATTTTTTTGCGGATTATGCATCTAAGGACCATGATCGATGCTTCCCCCATCCCCATCCCTCAAATCGACCGGTTACAAACGTTGTGGTAAACTCATAAGACCCTTTTTCGAAGAACTTCGACGTGTCGGTTTTTTTCAATTTAACTAGAAATAACCGATGCTGTAAATGTGAAATAAAATTATAATTTTTGAGATGCCAATTAAAATTAAATTAACCATTTGAGGTGTAACATCTCAATAAAACAGTGCAAATTTTTCAAAACTTTTAAACTTTTAAATTCTTGTGAAATCGGTTATCGTTATGAATGCAAGAAGTTCTTCGCTTATATCTCCGAAACGAATTCACTGATTTTGCTCATCTTTGAACTTTGATTACACATATCGTGCCTTTTAGAGGAAAAAACGATGGACTGTTAAGCGTTCAACAAAAAAATTGGTAACGGAGGGACTTGACTTTTTTATTTTTGACATATAAAACCATGCTTCCCCTTTCTCACAGATGAAGTTCGCACAGTTTTAATACAAGTATAATACAGAAAAAAATTATAATCTAAAAATCCTAGTAAAAATCCATGGAGTTCCATGGAGTCAATTAAATCTCATTAAATCGATTAAATCTCATTAAATCAATTAAATCCCATTAAATCAATTAAATCTTCCAAGCTCGGAAAAATTATTAAAAATCACAAAAATCATCGAAAATCATTGAAAATCTTCCAAAAATCATTGGAAATCAATTTAAATCACTGATTGTTATGGATTATATGATTTTAAAAATCAGCAAAAATCTTTAAATGATTTCGAAAATCACCAAAAATCATCAAAATCATAAAATGGTTTCAAAAATAATCGAAAATAAAAATCACCAAAAAATCACAAAAATCATCAAAAATCATAAAATCATTAAAAATCACAAAAATCATTAAAAATCTTTAAAAAATCAACAAAATTCATTAAAAATCGCTGATTTTTATCTATAATTTATATGATATCGAAAATCACCATATAAAATGATTTCAAAAATCACCAAAAAACCTAAAATGATTTCATAAGTCATTCGGAAATTAAATCATCGTACACTCATTTTGGTAGTCGTTTCCCCCTCGCCCCCAAATCGATGCGCCTTGTCCAAAATGTCTGTATGATGTGGCGGCACTGTTTCGTTGTCCCATCACCAAATAATATGTGTTCAGAGTTAATATATCAGTCCAAAGCTATACATACTCATTAATTTCATACACATTTTAACGGTTGGTGTTAAAAATATCCAGAAATAGTCAGCTTTATCAATTTTTTATAGCCGGTCAAAGCCCGTATTATTACAGAATATTTTTTGCATATATAGACATCATCATCATTCTGTAAAATGGAATATGAAACGAGCTCCGGGGTTAATGAATGGCATTTAGAAATGGCGTTAATTGTAGCATATTTGTTCCAGTCATTAAAATATACCCAAATTATAAGCTTTTGGGGTAGTAGTTTTATGATGAAATCATTAAAATTTTAGTATGTAATTCTACCTGTTGTGGAGATCTATTCCTATGGATGCATAAAACATTTCAAGTGTGCTGGAATTTCTACGATGAAAATTCGTTGACTCCTCAAAATCAGAAATTAATTTAGGAGATGATTAAAATCCATAAACCAATAAAGGGCATTTTAATACGAGTCACAGTGACGTGAATATTATTAAATAAAGTCAGGGACTTTAAGACGATATGATAAGATTGAAATAGGTAAAGTCTATTGATAATTTGATAGAAAATACTTGTTGGGTACCATCCAAGTACCCACTTTTATCATCCTAATAGCTGGATGGAATGTTTAATTATTCATCGCAATTTCAATTTTAGGCAGGAAATTTAAATTGAAACCCCTCTTTTTCAAGCGTCATTGATTTCAATATACACACTTTATGTTCTTGTAAATATTACCATTTAATGTAAATGTACATGAACGCATAATTTATTTTACGGTTGAATTTTAGGTAGGAAAATTGCGATTGAAAGATCATGTCGTATTAGAATATTTGTGTGGAAAATGCATGGAATTCCGATTCGACTCATCACACGGATTAGTGAAAGAAAATGATTTTCCCTCAAAATAAACAAAATGTTGAACTAATAACACGCTCTGACTTAAACGACTTTATATAATAGTTTTGATTATCTTCTCACACACAAAATTTGTTTTCAATAGCAAATCCAAACAGAAAATGACTGCCACAAACAGTCGTCATGTCTTTTTCATGCATTCGGATACGTTCAAAGGAATAAAAGTCGTCAAGTTTTGTTGAATGGGTGACATTATAGCAAAACATGTAGTGTAATAAAAAGAAAAGAATTTCTTTAGAATTTGATTTGTTTTATTATTGAATTTACACGTGTAACATTTATATGGCTTTAAAGATTTTCTCTGAACTTCTTTTTGAGGGATACCAAACATCAATGGATTTTATTGTACATTATAGTGACCCCAAATAAAACGTGACGAGTTTTTCTAAAAATAAAAAAAGCAGAAAAAATAAATAAAGCAGCCAACAAATCCTTTACTATTATGATTTTGCAGAAGCACATATGTAAGAGGTTGAGTGATGTCAGTTTCAGTATGCCGGTTCGAGGCCAACAAATGGTTTCTTTGAATAATTTATGTTGAGTCGTTGCTTTTGTATATTATTAGTTAGTTTCTGAAATGTACTGTTCCATGGGATTGGACAGATGTTCCTTCGCAAATTCAAATTCTGTTGTGGTAAATGAAGTAGAAAAGTTTTTTGATTGTAATAACAAATTTTCCTTACAACCCACAGAAAAATGTGTGCACTCTGCAGTGTAGCATTTACGTCTTGAGTTAATTATCTCATTTCATCATATGAACCCTTCTACCAATTTCTCAGTGTTCCTTACATGACTTGCTCAAAGGCAGATAAATTTATTTTTACGTTGTGCAAAAACCATCAATTCGAAACCTTGGTCGAACCGTCTGAACGTTGACTGTGCTGTTTGCAATTGCAGTCAAGCGCTATGCATAGTCGAACGACAGTAGTTGAAGCCAGTAGTTCAAGCGAGAGACATTATTAAATAGCGCCATCCCCCAGATAAACTAAAAATATGTACAAAACAGAATGTCATGACAAGAAATGCGTTAAATGATGACGGCATGATGCATTGTTGTCTAGAAAGTCATAATCTATAATAAGGAGGCACCGTGCATGGAAATTATGTGAGATCCGGGATCCCGGATCCCGGGAAGTTTTTGAAAATAGATGAACGATTCTTTGACTTTTTGATATTCGGTACAAAACTTCCGAGACCGAGGTAAGCCCCGAGATACTATCATCTCTCTACTGACTTTTCGCCAACTTGATTGCCCAATGCCCAGGAAGGACTAGGAGTTCAGTCACCCAATTTCAAGACGTGAAAGACTTTGACTCAGTTCACTATCTACCGAAGCCCTCACGTTCTAGAGCCACTAGGCACCTCAACCAAGCACTGGGACCGGATGCGGCAAGGCACACTACACTCGATTTTATCCCCGGTAGGGACTTTCTCAGCAAGGCTCTTAACCAGACTACTTCAGTAGGAATCTGTACCGACTCCAGGTACCGCGGGACTAGCTCAGGAAACCATGGTTTCGCTACACACCAGGGCAATTCCACGGACATCATCGTTCCCACTCACAAAATTCTCCAAGCGATACAAAATAAAAATTTGGAAAATTCTCAGTAGTTACAAATTAATATTAATAGGAAATTAACTAACCTCAAGTTGAAAGATCAATATTTATGATACACGCTTTTACATCATTTTGTAACAACTGAGCATTTCGAGCGTTGGAACGAAGTTTTCGTGAAATGGCCCACCAGTGGACCAACGGGACGATGCCAGCAAAGTCCGTTGGCGACCACCCGTATGGAATAGCGCCGAGAAGCGGGAAATGCAAGCCCCCTTGAAGTCAATTAATAAAATTCTTACTGACAATGAACCCTACAATCAAAAATTTTCGCTACATGGAATCAGCCAATTAATAAAATTCTAACTTTACAATCAAAAGTTTTCACCTACGCGCGCCGCTTAACTTTTTGAATTAATACCCTAGTTTCGAATTAAGGAACGTAATTCCAAAAAATTTCTATTGACTCGGTTCCATGGCTGGGAAGCACCACAAATTCATGAAGTTATTAACAAAATCATCGTCTCAACTGTTATAAAAATTTCAACGTTTATAACAGCTCAGACAGAGGGTTTTTTTTGCTGATAACTTCATAAACTTGTTGTGCCTCCGCACTTTTTATTTCGGATAAAAAGAGAAAAATTATCCCCATTATGTCCTCCACTAGCAATCAAAATAGAGGTCAACTATAAATATTTAGCTCGTCGCAAGCACAAAAACATACAGTTCAAACTCGAGAGAGACTTGCGACCCTCTCAGAAAAATTGCAACCATCGCCACAAATCTACAACTACGTCTGCTTTCGCCATAATCGTAACTCTTTGGTCACATACTTCCCCAGATAACACAGATTAATGTGATTGCCCACTGAATGTACATTAAATGTGCGAAATTCAATGTTGTTGAGAATATGTACATAAAATGTACAAAAAATGTGCCTGTAAAGTGGTACATATTTTGATGTACATAAAAAGCACATTTTTTGTGCACTTAAAACTCAAAATTATTGCATTAGATCACAAGTACATTTTTCGCACATTTTATGTGCGTGATAAGGTGTACACCATTCCTATCACATAGAATGTACTAAAAATGTGCTTGTGATGTAGTACATTTTTCGATGTAAATAAAAGTTTGTGCTATTAAAACTCGAAATTATTGCACTAGATCACAAGTACATTTTTCGCACATTTTATGTGCGTGATAAGGTGTACACTATGCCTATCACATTTAATGTACCAAAAATGTTATTGTGATGTAGTACATTTTTCGATGTAAATAAAAGGCACATTTTTTTGCTATTAAAACTCGAAATTATTGCACTAGATCACAAGTACATTTTTCGCACATTTTATGTGCGTGATAAAGTGTACAATATTCCTATCACATTTAATGTACCAAAAATGTGCTTGTGATGTAGTACATTTTCGATGTAAATAAAAGGCACATTAAAAGGCTCGAAATTATTTGTGTTCGATCAAATAAATTTAAATAACACTCGGTGGAGTTTGTTTAATCTTCATTTACTAGCATATCTTCCAAAACTTTTTCTCTCAGTACAAAAAAAGTACATTAAATGTACTTTCTATAATTGAACACTTTATACAAATTTAACACAGCAACACATAAGTATCCGGTGGCACAATTGGTAAAGCAGTCGACTTATAATCCCGAGCGTCTTGGGTTCAAGCCCTGCAAATGGCAGAAATTTTTCTAATAAAAAAATGACTTACATAACATTATATGTACATGAAATGTACACACTAAAAAGTACATTAAAGGTACATTAGTTGTGTATTCAAAGTGTTTTAAATGTACATTAGATGTACATGTAATTCACTTTTAATGTACATTAAATGTACTTCAAGTTCCAAAGAAAAGATGTAACGGTAAGGGCGCTTTTTAATATACATTAAATGTCCTGGAACTGGAACACATTAAATGGGATCAGAACATTTTCCGATGGCACTTTTTGTACATTTCGTGGGGTCAATTGTTATCTGGGTTCGTTCCTGCTAATACAATTTTTTTTCTGCTATTTATGAAATAATTATCAAAGAACTCTTAGCTTTTTTCCAAAGGCAGAAAAATTTCACAGTTATTTCATGGAAAAAGTCAGTGAGCATGTACCATGTACATGTACAGTACTTGCACATAACTACGGAAAGTAAATTCCTTTACGTAAACTTGTAAGAAGAACTTTAGTCTCTCGTCCTATTAGATAACTGTATTATGCCACAAATTATTCCAAACGAATGTTTATTCCGAAGTTTTCGTTATTCCGTTTAACATTACATTTCGATTTTATATCCTTAGGCATTTTTATTGAATCGCTGAGAATGGAATAGTTGTATTGACTGGATAAACACGTCCAATTAAGATTTCAAAGTTGTCTACGTCTATGAAAGATAACACAGTTTGTTAAGTACGCTAAATATCACTTCCATGCATCGTGTATTACAAAACAACCAAACTCAATACGCCAATGAAGCATTTTCAATCAATGTTCATCCAGGTCCATAACGCTGGCAGCTATTTTGCAGTATCAGTCTCGAGCCCTTATATACTCGCTGGTACACACACGGATTCTGAATTTATATGAAAAGTGTAGATTGTCGGTGTATTTACAACTCGCATTTATGGGTTCATTGTGCATAATTTATATATTTACGAAGAGGAGGAAGTTAATCGCTTAGGTAAACAATTCCCTACACAATGGGGTATACGGTTTGAATGTAATTAATGTCGGTTATCCATTAGAAAATATCCCATTTAAAATACAAAAATTCTAGTTAATCGAATGCAATTTTTTTATTTTCGCTTTTGGGCTTGATGCGTTGGGAAGGGCTCATAGATTCTATGGAATTACATGGATTTCAAATCAGATAAAAGGTTTTATGAGTAAGGTTTATGCGTTTCTGATTATCGGCTTCAATGGGATCGGTTCAATGAATCAAGAGTAGTGTATTAGGTATAGCAGCAAACGATTCGTAACAAATACATACACGTACGTACACAGTACTAACGCATTTTTGGTGAAGAGATGCGTTAAACGAATCACGCGTATAATGTTACTATTCCATTAGTTTATGTACCATTGGAATCATAAAAATGTGTGGAAGTGACCCTTTGAAATATAAAACCATAGGGTGTATTTCAAAATTAAATTCAGCAAAGTCATGCCCGAAGCGGTAGCGGAGTGCGTGACGCAGTTCACACACCCCAAAAAAACGTCCACAAACCCAAAAAAACTCCATACAAAAACCTTTGGGACAAGGAGTATAGGCGAACTTTTGAGTTTTTTCCCCTCGCCCCCCTCCCCCTCCAAATTATATTTTTTGGAGAAAGCTTTTTTTGGAGAAAAATTTTTTTCGGAGAAAATTTTTTGAAGAAAAATTTTTTTGAAGAACAACTTTTTGGAGAAAAACTTTTTCTGAGAAATTTTTTAAAGAAAAAAATTGTTTGGAGAAAAATTTTTTCGAAGAAAACTTTTTTTGAAGAAAAATTTTTGGAGAAAAACTTTTTCAGACAAAATTTTACGTAGAAAATTTTTTTTTTTGAGAAAAATTTTTTTTTGGAGAAACATTTTTTTGATGAATTTTTTTTTTCAAAAAACAGAACATTTTCTTCGCGAAATTTAGTTTTAATAACTGCAAACTTCCAAAACGGCTGATATCGCATACAAAAACCTCTTTAAAGGTAAAGTGTGACGGAGTCTGTAATTCCGCTTCCAAAATAAACGATATCTCTTGAGGTGACGCTATCGCTGATAATACGCAAAAGGTTGTTTGAATGGAATCTTGTGTTCAAAGTTTTAATTTCCTGAAAAAATTACAGCGCTTTGTTTAAAACAAAATTACGTTGTGGAAGAAAAATTGCGTCACAAATGCCGGACCCAACGACGAAATAATTTTTCTGTACTTTCAGTTGCGCTAGTGGCCCATTAGGGAGTTAAAAATATATTTCGCAGCTTTCCCTCCCACTCCCTAAGTTTGAATTTTACTTCAAGACTTGATTAATTCTCTGATAACAATAACTAATGCAAATTTTTTCAAACCTGTCACTTCATTTAAATACCGAGACACTTCCTGAGTATCAGTGACAAAATGATGTCATCACCGCTATCGTTTTCGAGGGCTCAGGTGGCTTCGCGAAATTTCCCATCGTTGTGATCGATACTTAGCATTTTAATTTATTAATTTTTTTTTCACACAAAGAAAATAAAACTCAGGGACATACAAACGCAATTTACTGATTGTGTACATATGGCAAACAAAATCTGTTGAACAAATACTGCAAGAAATATACCGACAAAGGCAGATTCTCGTTTACTATTCACTTGGAGTCATTTTGGAATTCCCCTCAACCGTATACAGAAATTGCATATTCATGCTCCCTAATTCGTTGTTAACCCCTTGATTGATTAAGATACTGCGACATAACATCGCGTATACGGTAGCAAAATGACAGTAAATGTGATTGCATATCAAAACAGCTAATCGCATAACTTCACAACTGTCATAATTATTAAGGAGAAGGTTTTTTTTTAATAAAAATAATCACGAAAATATCGCCCAAGGCAACAAAATATTTGTATACATCATATGCATATAAGTTGATTTATTGCTATTTATTGACGTAAATGGTGAATGATGCATCATGATGTAGCGTCTATAAAGCACATGTAGTCTGTAATTATTTCTAAATAATTTGTCCAAAGCATTTCATTAGGTGTAATGGTGTAATTGTGTTTTTATCTCAAAAAATAAATTGGCTTTTTAGAGTCTGACTGAAGTGTAAATGACTAAATGCACCGAACACGTTCAAGTTCAAAATTACCCGTTTTTTTTCCTCATTCCAATCACGAAATAATCTTTTCATACATTTAAATCTAAAGTACAAAAAAGAAAAGGAAATCCATAGAAATCGTTGTTTTTATATTCTTTTTTACCACTTTATTAATATTCTCATATCATACTCTTCAGTGCTGTCTGTGAACTGAACATAGAACTCGCTTCATAATCAAAATTGAAATATTTAAATTTTGATTTCTTACTGTTTTTCAACGGTGGCAACTTATCGCTTTAACTCGTTTTTGTACAATTCTTTTCCCGACTCCGGTCTATTGCATTATGCCAACATTTTACGCCTTTACAATGCTTTTACCACATAAATTCCATTTTCCTGACAGAAACACAATAAGTCAACGTAGAGCATTATTTTAGAGAGTAAATATAACCATTCGACTGCTTAACTTGTCGTCTCCAAAGCACTTGAGAATCATTTTTATAGATAAAGTTTAGATTTATTTAACTTCATAATTTTCCTGCATATTTCATTGATAAATATTTTATTCCATTTTTTCTTTTTACACAATTTGCATTTTATAATTGGAAAATTTTCCATATGATTGAAATTGTTTCATGAAAAACTAACGTTCTCCAAACAATAAAATACTCTGTCTCAAAAATCTATTTGTCAGAGTTCTCCAAGATAATGTGTATGTATGATGTGCATGTAGTAGAATTTTTTTTGTCAAATGCAAATTTTTTAATTTTGTTTTGCTTTCATTATTGTTATTCATAGTCACATCGCATCAGCGTAAATGCAAATTCGCAATTGTACTGCATGTGGAAAAGTGCATTCGTGTGAACAAAATTCTGTAAAAATTGAAATGACGGACATTGCTGGGAAAATAATTTTCATAGTGTCTAGCGACAATGAAATTAGAATAGAATTTTGGTCATAGGATTTTGAAAAGGAGAAGCAAAGTAAAATCTTGATAGGCAGTTCTTAACCAAAGAAGATGGCAGCACATTCTATACACTTATTTTACTAACTTATTTGAGAATTTTGACATTTGAAGCAGATTATCTTTAGTACTTGATATTGACATTACGAGGGTAACAGATGTCGCACTTTTCGTTGAGAGTGGCCTATTTTTGCCTACATGTCCTAAACAAAATATTTATGAAAGAATGTCAAAACTGCAGCTAACTTCAATGTGAATAGCATTCTATTGAACGTGAAGTCAGCTGCGAATTTAACAACCGGGTGGTTTGTGCTGTTATCGTTGTATAACGCCATCTATGATTCGCACAGTGGATTTGTGATTACGTAAACCCAAATCCCACAAATTGTGTTGACGAATGCACTTTTTTGTCCTTATGGTAAATTTTTTATAATATCGTCATTCTCATGACAAAAGGGGCTATTCCCGTGCAAACACATTTTTGTGTTCGTGCATCTCAGTTTCCCGTGGAACAATTGATTGAAGAATTTTTTGCGTTCCGTAGCTGTAAGCGTCACCCAAATTGATATCAGTTGTTTTGGAAGAAAAGACGAGGACTTGCGTCACGTTTCCCTTTTAAAAAGGGTTTTTGTTGTGATATCAGTAGTTTTGGAAGAAAAAGGAGAACAAATCTTGGAGAAAAATTTTCCGGCGAAAAAAGTTTTCAGCGAAAAAAAATTTTCAGCTAAAAAAATTCCCGGCGAAAAAAATTTTCAGCGAAAAAAATTTAGGCGAAAAAAATTTCCGGCAAATTTTTTCAGCGAAAAAAATTTTCGGCGAAAAAAAATTTCGGCGAAAAAAAAATTTCAGCGAAAAAATTTTCAGCGAAAAAAAACTTAAGCGAAAAAAAATTTCCTGCGAAAAAAGTTTAGGTGGAAAAAAAATTTTCAGCGAAAAAATTTTCGGCGGAAAAAATTTCCGGCGAAAAAAAATTTCCGTCGAAAAAAAATTTCTTTTGACACGAAACATCTTCAACAAAAAAAAATTGTTTTAAAATAATCAATTTTTCCCCTAAATGCGTCCATACCACCGTCGGCCATTTTGTTGATCACTCTGACACACTATACACCCAACTCATTAACTTTTCCTATGGCACCAAACATCTATCTCCAACCAAAAAAAAAACTCAAAAAAAAATTATTTTCCCCCTAAGTTCGTCCCATACCACCGTCGGCCATTTTGTTGGTCACCCTGACACAGTACACACCCAACCCATCAACTTTTCCTTTGACATCCTAACACAGTCCAAAAATTTTGCTCATATTTGACCCATACTTTGAATACACTCACACACACATACAAAACATTCTTTTATATGGGATTTCGAGCACGAGCCAAAAAAGTCGGTTTTCATACAGATGGCTCTCGAACTAACTAACCCACTAACAAACTAACTAACGTAGGATGTTTCCATTAACTTTGGCTTCTATGAAATAGCACATTTTATATGGAAAATGACGATTTTCTACTCTTTCGGATCAACTGAACCGATTTTAATGAGTAAAATGTCGATTTCAATCAAAATATTACGTAGAATCCGAAAAACTAGGTCGACGCAAGGCAAAAAAGTCAAAACTTAGCTGTATATATGGTTACGAAGTCTACGAAAAAATTTAGGTTGACATTGGTCAACGGGAAGATACACGCACTCAAAAATCTACTTGTCATGAGAACGACGATATTATAACATTTTAAATCGGGAGAATGAAATATAATTTTTCCGATCGAAATACTCCAAGAGAAATAAACAAGAAATTTTCACATAAAATTTGACATTTACAAGAAATTCTCTCGGGAAATGTCAAAAGTGACTAATTGAAAAAAGAGTTTCATCAAATTATTATACCTCGTGTGAAGAAAATGAGGCCTACGTGGTAGGGCGCCATAGTACTTCATTTTAACCGATTACGACTTTGAACCAAATGTGAGTACCAGCTTCATCTAATTACAATTTTTTTCATTGTAGTTGAAATCATTTTATCGCCTACCCCACCCAAAAGTTGAGCATTACATATGTTATCCACCTACGAAAACCATGCATTACATGTAGGGTCTTTTTGGGATATTTCGTCTTCATGAGTGACGTAAAACTCTTTTCGACACTAGTGAAGTAAAAACTTTTTTGGAAAGGCAGTTAAACAATATACATTGGACCCTACTACATTATTTATTACTTCTGACACATTGAGAACTCACCAACTCACTCGTATTACTTTGAACAACACACTTTGGAAACTGTTATTTTGACTCGTGAACTTGCATACCTCGTCTTCGGCTCTACGCTTTTCAAAATAACTTTTTCAAAGCTTGTTGCTTAAAAAACACTCGTGAGTTCGGCTCGCATCACTAAATTGTGTCCTCATGTAATAATTACATTCTCGGGGTCCCATGTAATGTACTTTTATTTGTTAAAGAAAAATTTGATTGACTTTTCCACCATAAAATTCCTAAAAGTTTACTCGCACAACGCATTCTTGATAAGCACTGAGAATGAAATTGTTATACCCAAGAAATGTTTGTACAATTGACAAACTAAACTCTCTCTGTTGCACCGTTGCATTGGATGTTTGTTATTGAATTTGCATCCAAAAAGCGTTGCGCCACTGGAAACAATTATACCTTGTTCATTCTCACGACTATCAAAAAGTTTATTTAAACCGTTAACCAGTACATTTCCATTGCTCTTTGTAATGAATGGCTTTCGGTTAGACGAACAATTAGAATATCAATTTACACGAACAGCTTAATAAATGAATGAACAGGCAGCGAAAAACCTGAGAAAAGTTTAAAACTGATAGTTTCTGATAGAATCTTCCGCTAAGGATTTTGCTGAAATTAAAATGTTTATCGATGCAGTTTCTAATTTGAATCCTTCCTCATGAACGATTCGCTCCAGTTTTAATACAACACTTTCAACAAAAATCATAATTCTATTTTCATTCGCAGATTTTCAATTTTAAATTTCTGGATACGGAATTAAAATGTTAGCATTGCTCTCGTATACCCAAATTTCCATTTCATATCATTACAAAATGTATCTGCTATGCAAAACCAAAACCAGCAAGTAGAAGTTTTCTAATGTGCACTAAAATTTAACACGAAAATTGTTAGGTATCTTCGCATAAGAAATAAGAACTTGTGTTTGGTATTTAAATGTAAAAGCACCAGCTATCGCTCTTATCACAAAATGAAAATTGTTGAATAAACTTTGCCTAAATTCCGTCGTAATGTGTTGTTTAAATATTTATTTAGTCATGCGATGAAGTATAATATTAGAGTTGTACAACGTTAAAACGGTTAGAGTTAGTCTCGATGTAGAAAAGTTACCGAGCAGAAAATTGTAGTGACAGGCAATTTGCTTTTATTGGGACCTAAAGTCAATCTTTCGAGAAGAAATATACAGACCTAATCCCAATCTTTGTCTGAGTTAGTTTTTCTTTTCACAATTTAATCGCAAAGAATATTTTCATTTATTTAAAAGTGCCCTGGAGTTAAAAACGAAATTTGTCCCAAGGATTCACCACAAAATATTGAGAAACGGTTTTCTAAACATTTCTTACATTTAAGATCCACTACGTTCCATGTTCCGTATTGATTTTTGTTTGAAACTTGAAACATATTTAATTTTTAAATCATATGCAATGACGTGCAGCTAGGTGCAAATGATGTGCAGCTAGGTGCAAATGATGTGCAGCTAGGTGCAAATGATGTGCAGCTAGGTACAATGACGTGCAGCTAGGTACAATGACGTGCAGCTAGGTGCAATGACGTGCAGCTAGGTGCAATGACGTGCAGCTATGTGCAATGATGTGCAACTAGGTGCAATGACGTGCAGTTAGGTGCAATGACGTGCAGCTAAGTGTAATGACGTGCAGCTAAGTGTAATGACGTGCAGCTAGGTGCAATGACATGCAGCTAGGTGCAATGACGTGCAGCTAGGTGCAAAGACGTGCAGCTAGGTGCAAAGACGTGCAGCTAGGTGCAAAGAAGTGCAGCTAGGTGCAAAGACGTGCAGCTAGGTTCATCTATGTGCAGTGAGGGGCAGCTATGTGTCGCGCTTTAGGGGAAGGGGGCGGTCGAGCAAACGCGAAAATGATTTTTTTATGGAGATTTGGACCAGATTTGACCCACTGTGTTTGAGGGAGGGGAAGGGCCAAAAATTCCAAAAAATAGCGTGACGTCAGGCCTTAAGGTACGCTTTCCACCATATATGACTTTTCTTCAACGTATATAATGAAAGTAGCGTCCATAATGGCAGACTCAAACTTTCATGAATGGGTAGTTAAGATAGTAATATCGTAACAAATCGTTCGTCTGAAACGAAATATGACGAAACTTATATTCGATGAACTTGTCCAAGAAAAAAAGGGCTGTGATTCGAATCAGTTCATGTGGTCCCTAGTGTTGTTAATCTACACTAACTCGCAGTTACTCGGTGTAACACACTGGCAGTCGAACCAGACACTTCACAAGTCCTGCTTCCGACTAAGCAATACGATTAAGAATATAAGAAAAAGAAAGAATATTAAAGAATTATAATGAAAATAATGAAAGTTATAAATGCATAGCTTTATGTTAATTTCGTTGTAATCTATGTCCATGGTTCTACGACGATTCCATAAATCTATACTCGTTATAACATCAATTCAATAGAAGAAAACTTTCAGGGAGAAATCAATAAGGAGAAAAGTACAAATTAATAGCGAGGTACAATTTTGAAACTTTTTTTGTGTTCATCGAGTTGAAAAACTATTTCTTTGTCGACTATAAAGTTTAATAGCCGGATGTTTTAAACGAAAAGCACTGTTCTATGTTAACAATCATCTTTTTTAATTGTACTTACTAATGAAGACACGAATTAATTTTGAGCCATTGAAATGCAAATAAAAAAAGAATCTTTTCAGTTTCCATGATCAATCTTATTCATCAATTCCAAAATTAGAATACAAACCATCAATTAACGCTGAAGAAAATTAATTAATTTGCATTGTCTTAACTTTTGAATTAAATATCATTGAGAGTATGAAGTATGAATGAAAGAATGTTGTACAATCATTGTACATACTTCGATATAGAATCTAACTAATCGTATAATTTGCATAGCTATGAGAAAATTTTAATGCAAATACGTGATCAAATAACTCGTCTTTATTGAGGAAAATTATATTGCAACGCGACATCAACGTAATAAGATAGGCGAGACAAATTGTAATGATGAAGTCACAAATCGTATTCTTGAATATAATAATAACATCATGGTTGTAGGGCTTCTCAGAATAACGCTTTTAAATTGTGAAGGAGAGATTCTTGGTGCATGGCATAGTGAAAAAATTATTCATACCAAACACACACATCTGACTGCAATTTGCATTATGTAAGAGGGAATTTGAATTGAAACAAGATTAGTTCTTCTTTTTGCGAGAAAAAGTCAGAAGTGAATATATTTGAGGAAAATATGAAGTCTTTTACCATTGACTGAGTTATTTGTTGGGGACAATAAATATAATTATTACAGAAAACGTATGAAATCATCGTATAACAACATTAGTTCGCAATTGTGAGAGCTCTAATCTTTGATGATTTGTAAGCCTATCACATCAACCCTACATAGATAACCCTTCATGTATTACGTCACCTATCGATGCATTACATCGATTTTCAATCGTTTTCGTAACAAATATATATCTTCTCACCAGATTTTGAACATCAACTTTGTAATTTTTATGTTTGCCTGTTTGAAATGCACCCGATTGACATGAGTTATGGTTACGGTGATGTGTCTGGGTTGAGGACGAAGAAATATTCGTTACTTTGAGGTGCCGTTCATAAATTGCGCAACACACAAATTGGAAATCATTCACCTTTTCAAGCTCATTACCGTACCCCCTCCCTGAAGTTGTTACATCGTGCAAATGAGAACACCTAACTTTCAATCAGTGATCATGTAAGGTTTTATTGTACTGTATTGGCCTTCCTCCAAAACGATCGGGGTTCAAATCCCGTGTCGCACAAATTACACTTGTGCAAATGTGCAATTTTTCTATCATGTTGTTGTTTTCACGAGGATTGTGGCTTAGTCGGGCTGTTAGCAGCAGATTACTATAGGGATATTCTCAACACGCATGTGCCTACTGGAACGGAAAAGTGAAAACCGACAAGTTTCTGATTTGTATGGTAAATTCGTATGATAAATCAGAAAATTGTCGGTTTTCACTTTTCCGTTCCTGTACTTTTTGAGAACAAACAAATCATTTAGGGCGTGTTGCCCGTTCTTTACTCATGTTTATTCTGAATTATATTCTTATAGGTGCCTTGTATTTATACTAGAGTCTAGGCTCCCTTGACCATTTTCATTTAATTTACCTATTCAGAGCACTTTGATTTTCATAACTTTGTGTAGTGAAAACACTCCTAGTTCGAGATTCAACATTCTCCCACTATTTTCACAGAGTAAAAATACCAGTTTCTCGAAAAACTCTATCTTCTCGTTAACGTTGACCAACTTCTCGTTAACGTTGACCAACTTTTCGTTAACGTTGATCAACTTTTCGTTAACGTTGGCCAACTTCTCATTAACATTGATCACATTGACCATCTTCTTGTTAACCATTCATGTCCTGTCGATGACCACTGACCAAATCAACCTCTGGATGCTGCCAGGTGGTCGCTGACCAAACCATCGATAATTCGTCGATGCTTCCAAATTCCATTAAGGTGGGGTTACACTGGTCGATTTCAGAAGGCAGCTTGGTGCCAAAAAAGTTCCTGTGGTAATGTTGGATGACGAAACGAGTACATTAATGTGCACTAGGTCCCGACTCGGCACCAGTCTGCGTACTTGAAAAGTATGAGTAGCCTTTAAGAAGGCAGCCTGGTGCCGAAAATCAGTTAAAGTCATTGTAACGGCAGTAACGAATACTATGCGTCACATAAATTTCAACTCGGCACCAGACTGCTGCTGCCCTCTACATTCACAGTAGAATATCTTAAGTAGGCAGCCTGGTGCCGTGTTGAAATTTATATTACGTATAGTATTTGTTACTGCCGTTACGATGACATTAACAGATTTTCGGCACGAGGCTGCGTTCTTTATGGCTACTTAAATGTCCCAAGTAGGCAGCCTGGTGCCGAGTTGGAACATTGTGCATAGTAATGTCCTCGTTCCCCACTACAACATTGCCATAGAAAACTTTTTGGCACCAGGCTGCCCACCTTGATATGCAGACCTCTACTTGTTGCAATTTTTCTCCATGAAAATGCTCTACACGACGGTGACATAAGAAGTTCATGCATTAGACAAAGGACCAGTCTACTGCGTGAACTCCTTATTTCATAGTCTCGTAGAACATTTTCATGGAGTAAATTTGCAACAAACAGAAGCCTTTTTTAACCACCACAGCCTTAACCAAACCAAACTCTCGAAAGGACGAACTGAAATATTGCCAACGACCAATTTATTTTTTTTTTCTCGTTGGCTCCTTGACCCTTGACCAACCAAATGAAAATGTTGCGCCATTAGCCAACCAAATTGTTGCACCCTTGACCAACCAAATGAAAATGTCGCGCCATTAGCCAAACCATCGTACGTATCAGAAGAGATGTGGCAAACAGAATAGATGTTACAAAAAGACTCGAACGTATCTAAGTAAATATTGCCTTAACTCTAAAGTATGTGCAATTACGTTCTCATTAGATTGGATTGGAAATTGTCGACAGGAAAATATTGAAAAACCCGTCCGAAACACGGGCGTAAAAAATCTCTCCAAGCCCTTAAAATAAGCCCAGAATTTAGAACCCACCTAGAGCACTTAGCAGAGGCCTCTAACCTATACCTCCATGGACAAAAAAGTTGGCCTCTTTTTTCTCTACAACACTGAACAAAAAACCTCATTATCAAAGGAATATAATTAGAAGATTAATTACTTTTTCACTTATATTACTGCGAAATTAAAACGGAAATTGCTCTTCAAGGTTGTGAAGGAAAGACATGCTCATCAGCAAACCATGAAAATTAAATTAGTGAAAACCTGTCGAGCGGTTCGGGCTATAGAGTCCTTAGTGTGGGCCCAACTCACGCAGGGAAAAAAAGTTTTTGAAAATCGGATAAGTAGAAAAAACACGTTGGACAATAGCAGAGATTCAGTTTTGGGGCCCTAGCTGAGTGTAAAAGCTCAGTTAAAAAAAATTTCTTGCATAAATTGTCAGGGGTGCTCAGATCTTTCAAACAAAAATTTTTTATGAAAATCAGAAAAGATTTACTTGAGTTATGTATAAAAAACACGTAGGGCCCTAGCAGAGACTCGTTTTTAGTGCCTAAGCTAAGTCAAAAGACTCAAATTCAAAAAAAGTTCTTCCATACATCGTCGGTCGTGCTCAGATCTTTGAAAAAAAATTATGAAAATCGGAAAAGATTTACTTGAGCTATGTACAAAAACACGTAACGCCCTAGCAGACATTCGTTTCTAGTGCCCTAGCTAAGGCCAAGGACTCAAATCCAAAAAAGTTTCTTCCATAAATTGTCGGCCATCCCCAAATCTTTCAAACAAAAAAAAATATGAAAATCGGAAAAGATTTACTTGAGTTATGTACAAAAGACCAGGGCCGGACTGGCTACCTAAAGGCGCATCGGGCGATCAGACTAAAAGGCGCCAAGAGGTAAAAGCCGAAATTATCTGGCACATGCCCGAACGAGCTATAGAAAAGAAAACATTTTAATATGTCAAGTTTTTCGCTATATTCAGCCGGTGTCCATGTGTTTTATTATCAAATGTTGTAGGGCAAGCTGAATATAATTTGTAGAAAGACGCGAGCGGAGCGAGCGAAATTTTTTTTGAACTTTAATAGATTTTGATTTGTTTTCCTTTCCCTTTTTAATTTCACTCCGTTTTTATGTTTACACCCCATTTCGTCGCCGCAGGCGAAATATTTTAGGGAAAAACTATACTTTTCCTTTGAAAAGAATTAAATGCATTAGCCTTTTATGAGTGAGTCAAAACTATTGTATTGCTTTTCCAGTCGCCAGCAAACGTTACACAATGGAATTAAGTTAAATTGAAACAATTTTTCCGCTTCATTCATTGAAAAAGTATCGTCGCTGTCGTAAAATTTGTAACATTTGTAAGGTAGTAAGTGAAGACATTAGCGCCGCAGGCGAAAATTTTGAAAATAAAAGAATCGAAACATCTTTTTCCTTCATTCACGGGCTATCTGTTATGAAATAATAATTTTCGTAAAAGTGTAAGTAAGGTAGAAATTACATATTTTTCAGAAGGGCGCCTGACCGTGTGAGAGGCGCCAAGACCGAGGGGCGCTTCGGGCATCGTCCGATCGCCCAGTATGGCCAGTCCGGGCCTGCAAAAGACCAAAAACCACTTAAACGGCCCTAGCTCATTGGCCCTTGGGCCGACAGTGCCCAGATTCAATCTCAAAAAAGTTTTTAAAAATCGGTTGAGTTTTACTCAAGTTATCGTGTTGACAGACAGATGGACGGACGGACATTTTTTTATTGTTGATTCGTCATCTAAGGACCATGATCGATGCTCCACCCCTTCTCCCGGGTCGCATAAGATCCCTTCTCGAAAAGCACACTATGGTTACACCTTCAGATGTTTTTTATATCGTTGATTGGAAGTTCAACTTCGGTGCCGAAAAACATCTGTCCAGGACGAATTTTTCCTTCAATTTCCATTTCGTCCACATGATGGCACCACAGAAGCACCCGAAAGTACCAAACTACATAAGAGAGTGACGTCATTTATTCCCGGGATCGAACCTGGGTGTTGTGCGTAGATGGCAAGCGCGTTCACCACTTACCATCCCGTCCCATAATACACATGCATGAGAGCAATAAATCTAAAGAAACAGCTCATGCCGTTTCATAACAAGAACAAAACCACGATTCACGAAAATCTGAATATAAAAAGAATGTAGAATTCAAATACCGACAATGTAATCCATCTAAAATTGAATAATTAATTCTCAACTTATTCGTAGGTCTACCCTTGCGTGAAATATTTTTATTCCAAAAGCCCTCTCTTATATGTCGAGTCCCACTCAACAATTTCAATTATACAGAAATTAATAAAAAAAAAATTTTAAATTTTTTTACCACACAATCATTGTACTTTTACGGTAGAATAATCATGGGAATGGTTCACATTCACAAAACACACTTATTGATGCTGATGGGCATGCGACGACCTAACAAGGTCGTTTCACTAATATACCACTATAATGTAAATTTTTCTTTTTCATTCGTCGTATGTTCTTAAAATGAAATTGCCATAGCGAAGGTATACCATTTACAACATTATAAGAGAACAGGAAGAAGCAGAAAAAAATAAGTATACCATCAACATGCATGAGATACATTCATATAATGATGGAATTAATGACACACTTAACCAAGTACGTAACGATAACGATTGAAAATGAAAGTCTAATCTACCTACGTGTATCTACGAAATGTTGGACCTTTTCCACTATTTCACTCCATTAACTATTTCGTTTTTGATTTTGCTTATGATCGTTATTTTTGGACGTCATGACAATAGCAATAATTTATCTGAATTTGTCGGCAATCATTTAACGTCGTGTTGGAGTATTAGTCTTATAAAATGTTGCCAATTATTTGAATGTCAAAAGTTAAATTCTAATGAAATTCTTGTTCATTAAGGAGCATACGTTTTATTTCGTCAGGGGAAGGTGTGTTATAACAGAAAGAATATAGCAATGGAACTGAGAGGTCAAACACTCTTTTACACATGAATTCTGTAAGGTGAACGTTAATTTATAAACTGTTAATTAGAACATTTCAACGGTCATGTCAATCCCCTCAGCTGACAGTCTCAAAACTTTGTTCATTAACTTTTATGAATCGTACGGTATTGCCTCTAGGTTAATGAATTGTAGAAGACATTCAGTCTTACATAGACAAAACATTCCTGACGTACCCTATGTGTTACATTAATTTTGCATTGAAAACTTTAAAAGACGCACTCTCATACTCCGACCACAGATTCATTATTTGAAGTGTCATATACTTCATACAAGTATATGTAGCACTGTACGCGTATACAAACTCCTAATTTTATACATGACATGAATGGCTTTATCTAAGTTTCTAATTAAATTTGAAAGGATGTTTGAAACTTTTCGTTAATCAATCCGCTTATTAACCCCGATCACTAAAGTTTCCCTTGATTAATTCATCAGAAAACTTCTCATCCTTCAAATATTTATTGAATTTGAAAGACGTCAATGAAAAATTCTTGAAGAAGTGAAACATCTGCTGTAATTATGCTCTGTATCGTAAAACAGACACACCTTTTCCAGAAAAGAAAATTTATTTTTCAACTTTTAAAAAGTCACTTGTATAAGACACTTGGTTATAAACACAAATAACTCTCAAAATTTTTACGATATGAAAAATGAAGCGTGTCTCCGATAATTTATTTATTATTTTTCTTTTATCGTAAATTAATGTTGCCAAGATTCAATTAGGCAATTTTCGGTGAATATAATGTGAAGTCGAAACACAAAAATAAACAAGAAAATAAAAAGATAAAAAAAAAACTTAACCGACAAAAGTTAAGTTATTTTATTTTCGCAAATGCTGGGAACATAATTTGGTGTCGTAAATTTGTGTCTTTATGAAATTTGGGAACATCTGTGACTGTGTCGAGCTGCAGAAGATTATTGTATGTCTACGTTTAATGATTACAATGTTTATTAAGTTTATGGTAGCAGAGTTGATATTGTATATAAAAAAACAACATCAGATGTAAAAGCCATTATCAGCTCTTAAATATTCCTTGAAATTCATTCAAAATAGTCGAAGCAGTTTGAATGAGTGTTGTTGTTAGAGGAAAAGTAACATCAATAAATGGTACAACATGATGAATGAATTAAAGTTTGTAGACGCTTAGTCTGACAGAAATGAGGTGTATGTCAGAAAATATTTATTGAAAAATTATGGAGAAAAAAAATAAAAATAGATTTGAAATGAAAAGGCTGACTGTTTGGAAGAAAATATTTGCTAAAGTATGTACAGTGACCGAGCATATTTTCGTTCAACAAGGTATTATAACAAGAAATAAATGAGAAATGTTACCATTTGTTACTGCATGATACGAGTAAAAAATTTATGAACTCGGACACAATATTATTCGTTAAGCAATAACCTCTTCAAGTGGAAATTCTTTGCAGATTGTTGATATATAAGTTTCTGCTGAATGTTATTCGTTCTTATAAGCGTCTTACCATTTTTTGAACTTACTTGGTAACAAAATCACAACAAAAACCTTTTTTAAAAGGGAAACGTGACGCCAGTCCTAGTCTCTTCCTCCAAAACAACTGATATCGCTTACAGCTTCGGGACGCAAAAAATCTTTTGAAATATTTTCATTTTCGATTAAAGAAATGCGTCACAAATGCCGGACCCCCCAATGTTATAGTTTATCTGTTCTTTTCAGAAAAAAATTTCGGCGAAAACAATTTTCAGCGAAAAAATTTTTTCAGCGAAAAAATTTTTTCAGCGAAAAAAATTTTTCAGCTAAAAAAATTTTCAGCG
>CM055404.1:23100835-23150340 GCA_029228625.1 Pseudolycoriella hygida
GGCGAAAAAAAATTTGGCGAAAAAAAAATAAAAAAAAAAAAATTTTCTCCCTAAATCCTTCCCATTCCACGGTAAACCATTTTGTTTGGTCACCCTGACACACTACACACCCAACCCATCAACTTTTTCTTTAACACCAAACATCTATCTCCATCCTAACACAGTCCAAAATATTTGCTCATATTTGACCTATACTTTGAATACACTCACACACACATACACATGCAAAACATTCTTTTATATGGGCTTTATTTGGCACCTTTTAAAATCCCTGGTGTCCAAACGAGGCCGGCGCAAGGGAAAAAAGTCAAAACTTACCTGTATATGATTCCGAAATCTACAAAAAAAAATTTTCTTAATTTTTTATCGTATGGGGACTTGCGTCACGGGCCCATCGCTACCGCGCGCTCATTATATACGTAGGATTTTGTTCTAAAAAAAATACCGCAAATTTGACAGTTCACATTTTTGCGACATGTCCTTAAATTTACGATCTCGAGATAATGTATCTAGCAGCAGGACATTAAGAGCACGCCGCAAAAAAGTGAACTGTCAAATTTGCGATGTTTTCTTAGGAGAGAATCCTGAGTAAATAACAATATCTTCAAAATTATGACTCATGTACTGTGAGAAGATGACTCTTACACGAAAAATAGATGAGTCAGAATTTAATAAGTTTAAGTATAAAGGTACAAATTTGCTGTGAAATAACATTGCAACCTAACTTGGAATGCGATGATTTTTCAAAGCAACTTTCGACCTACATACTCAAACTTTTTGAATCCTGATTCATCTATTACTTGCATACACGCCGACTTCCACGGTTAGCTGGGGCCGTCGCCCCCAACGGCAGAATTCGTAGGCCCCCCACGGGAAGCCGGGACACTAAGTAACCATCTCAAATTTAAGAGTAAATTTGCCAAAAAATCCTACAAAATCACAGATTTAAAACTGCCCTTGATGATGGTGTTAATTTTACATAGAAAGAACCTTTGTGCAAGGCTCCAATGTCCGAACATTTCTCGGGAAGTTAAAAAAAGAAGTGGAAAAACGTTTTTATTTAAGTTGATTCCGTAGTGTAAGATCAATCAAAAATATTTTATTTTTGAAAAGGAATAAGGATACGGCTACATTTTCATGCGGTGAGAAAATCATTTTCGCAGAGTGACACGTAAAAGAATTTTTTGTATTGGCAGACAAACTTGATTTTCGGCCCGTTTCTCACCCCGCTGATGACCGATTTTGTCTCTAGCAGCCGATAAAGGCACTGAACGAAACGTTAGCGGTCTTCGATTGTTTTGAATCTGTACGAGTTTTTTTGTTTTCGAAGAAACATATTATGAAAAATTTCGCTCGCTTCGTTCACAATTTTTAATCTTTGATCATAGTACTTAAAGCTCTCGTAATGTTGCTTTATCTGAACTGGCTACAATTCCATACTTCCCATTCGTGATGGGCTGGAATTAGTTCCATGGGCTTGGGCTCGGTCTGATATTGGACTCTAGATACGGCTCTGTTTGTCCCCCACGGGAAGAGGTGAAGTCGGTGTGTCTGATTACTTGTGTAACAGTCATCCTCTCACAGTACATGAGCTATAATTTTGATAAATTAGTTATTTACGCAGGATTCTGTTTTAAAAAAACATCGCAAATTTGACAGTTCATATTTTTACAATGTGCTCTTAAGAGCGTGTCAGATATTTTGACAGTTCTATATTTTGCTATGTTTTTTCATTGCATATTTCTAAGACAATGATCATTAATTTTAATTTCCAAAACATCTACTGTTTGCATAACATATCCCTTTATAGATTCTATGAATCAGAATGTATAATTATTGGGTCTAAGTGTCAAAATTTGATCTGAAAAAACATCGCATTGTATTATGCGATGTTTTTTTCAGATCAAATTTTGATACTAAGACTCAATAATTATATATTCTGATTCAGAGAATCTATAAAGGGATGTGTTATGCAAACAGTAGATCTTTCGGAATTTAAAATTGATGATCACTGCCTTAGAAATATTCAATGAAAAAACATCTCAAAATATAGAACTGTCAAAATATCTGACACGCTCTTAAGTGTCATCGCATTGCAGTTCCATTGTTATCGCATTGCAGTTCACTTATCATCGCATTGCAGTTCCATTGTTATCGTATTGTAGTCCCATTACCTTTCGTCTTTCCGCCCAATTCCTTTTGCCTCTTATTCACTGAATTTAGCTGATATCCACCTACTTTCCATTAGCTTCACTGTAGCGCTCATTGACCTTTCTCTTGAGCAATAGAATGTACATCGGTATCAACCCATTTTTGGTTTACACACCTTTATTCTATGCGTTAACCACCAATGGCCTATGGGCTTTGTCCTGTTCTTCGCAAGAAGAAGCAAAACGTGTCTAAAACCAGGCATTCCAAACTGTGCCAAGCTTTCAAGTTTTATGTGAACAAGTTCTTCTTTCATAACATCCATTATAGTATTGAAGAGACTATTAAAAGTCCATAACACAAATGATTCCTTTTCAACTTGTAAACAATAAGTTAATACAACAGTAAGTACTATTGTTTGACTCTTCACGACATCCCAATCTTCTGAAAATGTTAGCATTTAAAAAGAAATTGCAATCTCTATATGTGGCTTTATTGTAATCTACAAGAACACCTGGTTTACAATAAACGAATGTGTGCATTGCACTTGATGTTTACTATTACTTTAAGACAAAACCTTCCATTGCAAGTCCAAGTCATAATGGTAAATTCCCATTCAAGTAGAGAATCAATATTCGAATTTAGAATTGCTTTAGAATCAATTTTTATTTTATGCGAGAACGAAGCCAACGCAGTGTTTTGTTCTTTACAAATGGTCCATTTTTATGTTATTGTTCTGTAATATTGCATTCATTAAATTCTGTTTATTGCGCTCATAAAAATAAACTCAACAATTTCAAGTGAATTTTATATAACAACTCAATGGAAGAAAACGTATACACAGCGTTGCATAAATGCATAATTTTCTATTTGCTTCCACTGACGAAAATAGAGGAACAAAAATCAGCAAAACGAATGAATAAACTTTTTTCAAAGCTCCCAAAGTGTGTGTAGAGTATAAATAACACAAAAGTACCAAATCAATGAACTGTATTATAAGACAGACACTTGACCTATATTCTGAGACTGGGTGTAAAGTTTCTAAGATTACAGAAGTTGATATTTATTGCTTCATAAAGTTCACGAACAATGCAAAAATAGAGTGACAGAAATAACAGCATCTCTTCTATTCCATCGACGAACGAATATATCGATGCACAACTTTTGAATGTCGAATGGGGTCGGAATGCTGAATCAAAACATTCGGTTGGTGAAATATTTTTGAGTCAAGAATATTCATTTTATAGATGACATAAAAAACCAACTAAAACTGATACACAGGAATGATAAATGCCATTCGAATCAGGCGAATGTACTGCCGAATGGTCGATAAATTGTGTATAAGTAATAAATCTCTATTTCCGCTACAGAATGTATTTATATCGCCACAAAACTAAAAATACATTTATTTATAAGACGTCTACGATCATGTTATTATCATAATTATTTAAAGAATCGTTGAACATTTCATTCAACTTAAATGAGTAAATAATTTATAGAGATTTTTGGGTACTTAATATTACCGAACGTAAACTGAAGTGGCATTTTCACACATAAATTAATTTCCAGAGTGTAAACATTTTTAAGTTTGAAGAAAAACATCCTGCAATTAGCGAAAAAGAAAATTTCTCAAAGCGTCGCAAAGTATGGTTCTGAGTGAAAAAACTTAATCTACAAAATAATTAGCAAATGTTTATTTTATGTTGCTCAATTTCATAGTCGATTATTTTGCTTACTGAAAGTAAATTTTTTGCGCGATTGAGGTGCACTCAGTACGACGAGGAAGCGTATAATATTGGGGGAAAATCGATAATCGAACTAGAAATGCGGGAGATGATGACCCAATTTAGGCTAAAATTACCTTTCGTTCGGTTGATACTGACGAAAAAAGCGGCGAGGAAGAATCAAAATGTCGTCGTCTCCATTATGAGTTGAATGGACCGAGTAGATAGAAAAAAACCACAATAAAAATGAAGGAGATGGAAGTAATACAATACGATACCGGGACAACCGGAATTCGGCAATATCTACCTCCTAACCATCATAAAAAAAGCATGGTGAAGTTCCACATATTGATGGCGCACTTTGTTACAGTCTTACTGAGAATCTCCAATACATTCAGCTATTATAGTTCTTTCATGCACTAGAATGATCCTTCCTCTAGTGCATGAATTTACTGGATCTTGAATCCAAAGTACGCAGCCTTCAAAAAGTTGCAACAAGTGGAAGACTGCGTTTTCGGCTAGGAAACCTGGGCAGTGTAAGTAGCAGGGGCGTGACAGTCTTTTGTTTTGATCTATGCGAGTAATATTCAACGTGAAGTTAGCTTCAGTTGCAACCGAAATCAGCTGTTTTTTTAACTTTTCAATGATGTCAGCTGCTTTCGGTAAATTTATGAATGAAATCAGCTGATTTCTTTGCAATGAAGTTAGCTTCGATCGCAACCGCGGCTAACTTCACGTCGAGTATTACTTGCAAAGATTAAAACAAAAGACTGTCACACCCCTGGTAAGTAGTGTAAGGCAGTGTCAGGGGCGTGACAGTCTTTTGTTCCGATCTTTGCAAGTAGTTTTCAACGTGAAGCTAGCTACAGTTGTGACCGAAGCTAACTTCATTGCAAACAAAGTCAGCTGATTTCATTCATAAATTTACCAAAATCAGCTGACTTCATTGAAAAGTTCAAAAATCGGCTGATTTTTTTTTGCAATGAAGTTAGCTTCGGTTGCAACTGCAGCTAACTTCATGCTGAATATTACTTGCAAAGATCGAAACAAAAGACTGTCACGCCCCTGGGCAGTGTTAAAGCCTATAGCAAGTACCCCTTGGAAAAATAATTTTCAATTTGACAACAGGCTGTGTACTTTATCATGGTTCGACGGCACAAAGTAGGCAGCCTGGTGCCAAAAATTTAAGCATTTCACTATGACGGGATCGACGAATGATTCGCAACGTATCAATTTTTATCTTGGCATCAAGCTACCTTCTTGAACTATGCTCGTTTAAATGTAAAGGGCATCGGCAGCCCGGTGCCAAGATGAAAATTTGTGGCTGCCTTCTTTTTCATTGTTCAAGGTGACATAGAGGGCAGCCTGGTGCCAAATCAAAAAGTTTTGCGCCGTAATGTACTGGATACTAGATTCGAACTTCCCTAATATAATTTTTTGGCACCAGCCTGCCTTCCCCGATTTGGCTACTGCAACATCACCTTATAGCGTATTACAAATAATTTGTGTCTGCAGCAAATATTCGCTCATTATCTTTGTTTAATCGGAATAAGCCTTCTTACTATTCTAGGTTATAAACGGTTCAATATTTTGTGTACACCAAAATTTGTACAAAAAAGATATTTGTATTAACATAAGGTAGCGACGCAGGCCGTGAAAAAAAAGCGGTGTAGAGTGGCGGCAGCCCCCGCGAAGGGGGGTCAAGGGGGCACAGCCCCTAGCGGGGTTTGGGGCAGAGCCCCATGCACGTAAGGCCGCCTGCAGGGCGTGAAAAAATCCGCCGCAGGCGCGGGGGTGAGGGGAAGAGCACCCCAATAATTTATTTAAATATCCACAAGTACGTTTAACGTACAGTTTCATCATATGACAAACGTTTTTTATTGAGTAAAAACTCCAACTCGTTGCTTTTTTTGTGTACATTTTCTTCACTGCGATGTACATTTCAGATTTTTTTTATACAACTTTTTTGTACAATTTTTGTACAAATGACCACAATTTATTGTACAAACTCATACAACTTGTGTACAAAATAACAATTTTTGTGTACAAAAAGTTTTTTTTTGTACAAAAACAAATTATTTTGTACAAAAAATTCCCGAATTGTACAGAAAGAATTTAACCGTTATAAACCTTATCTGAGTAAAAAATGCTTGACTCAGGCACAACAAAATAACAACACGCCTTGCAGTGCTTGCATAAAGTATGGTATAATTATATCAACAATTGATAAATAAATCGAAATAGAACTTCGACGACAGTTTCGTTGATTTCATCTTCTTTTACTTTTTTTGCGTGTATACCAATTGCAGATATCAAAAATGATTTTTATTGCTCCTCCTACGTACATTGACAATGTAAGTGATTTCAATTTCTCTTTTAACACATAGCTTTGCATACGTACGTACCCTTACGCATGAATATCATATAGGGAAGTGGGAGTAAGTGAGATGTTTTGTCATGATCACTTTTCCTTAGTGGGTGTCATGGTATCAAACTGCTACCGCATGTGTAACGAAAAATGTCGTATTTTCCCTGGCGCCTCTTTATTCATAATTTGGTTGTGTTTGCGATACCAATTTGTACATACGACATTTACATTATTGATGCCCCTATGTGTACTAGAATATAGTAAAACAAACTTCGGTACGTGTTTTATTTCATGGCAACCTACGTCAAGTGTACGTCAATAATTCCTTTTATACTTCTGTGTCAATTGCTTGACTTCTTCCTTAATTGTCAACAATGAAAAACATGGCAGCAAAGCTAAAAATAACAATTAACCGCTACAACTGGCGTGACATCGCTGTCCATCGATCAACGGAATAAATGTACATTTTTTTTATCGTTAATCATCAATTACAGACACCTGTACTGAACCGTGGCATTTACCGAAGCTGTTGATTATTTTATATTGCCGTTTGATGACTTCCCCAATACGTATTTTCTTTCGAAATCTATGAATTTCCCTTGAGTGTTTTATAAATAATTCAGAAACAAAGTTACTACTTCGTTGTATTAAGTAGACGAAAATTCATAGTCGTAACTAACTTTTATAATATTCAGGCGTATAATTAGTGGCTTATAATTCTGAAAGTAGATTTATAATAAACAGATTGTGGTTGTATTCCATATAAACTTTGAGAAATAATCATCAGATTATGTTAGAGTTGTGCGCCGGCGTGCGCCGCGCCGATCGCCGCCAAAAAAAGTGCGCCGCCGCCGAAGAAAAAAAAAGTTTGGCTAAGCCGCCCGCCGCCGTCGATGCTGAAAAAATGTCCTGCTTGTTACTAATTTTTACAAGGTCAAGATCTAACATGACCATACTAAAAATCTGAAAAAAATGTCTTGTCTTCACTCGTGAGTGGTTCGGGCATGTGTGGCTATGATCTAGGACGAAATTTCTTTACAAAATTCTTAAGAAAATGCCCCTTGGCAGTAGGTAAGTCTTATTCGTTATTCTGGTAGCCCAAACATTTCTTAGCTCACCATAAATATATATAATATATAAACGGCTTTCTGGTTCCGCAGTACATTTTTCGGATTTTAGCCTTACTGTGAGACACGTAATTAAAAACAATGTAGAATTTACGATGCAATTTTTTTGCGCCGCGCCGAGCGCCGCCGACGAAAAAAAGGTCGGCTAGTTGAGTGCGCCGCTGCCGAATTTTGAAAATCGAAATTTCGCCGCCACCGAAAAAAATGAAATTTCGGCTAGCCGATTGCGCCGCCGCCGACGTTTTCAAAAACATACTTCCGCCGCCGAAATTTTGCGTCCGGCAAACACCTCTAGATTATATTCGGCAAAATTATATTTTTGATGTAAGAATAATGTTTTTGTGTATGTTTCATGGAAAATTCAAGTAAAATTTATGATATCATGTAAAAAAGATGTACAAAAGATGGATAATTAATGTTAAAACAATGGATTTTGCTACATTATTTCTCCATCATTTTTACATTCCAAGTTAGAAAAGCATTTACATCATTTTAACATGATTTACATTATTTTTTCATTATTTACATAAATTTTACATTGATCCAAATTTGACGCATAAACTCAGGGTCTATTTCCAAGAATTTGAGGACTTAAAAATTCTCGAAATTTTTGAATTCTTACATACATACATGCACTCCTATCTTCCATCTCTTCCATACTCTACCTATCACATATTAGCCAAAAAATCGTTCTTTGAAACGG
This sequence comes from Pseudolycoriella hygida, assembly GCA_029228625.1. Taxonomy (NCBI): domain Eukaryota; kingdom Metazoa; phylum Arthropoda; class Insecta; order Diptera; family Sciaridae; genus Pseudolycoriella; species Pseudolycoriella hygida. The sequence goes on from CM055404.1 coordinate 23,108,906, forward strand.
AGTTGAGAAGTACATCTCAGATGTTGTTACTCTTCATAGTCGAAAATGTACATCTCACATCGTCTGGTGTGTCTAGGGTCTAGCGGGCTCAAAATTTATGCAACATCTCATACCATCTGAGTAAATGTAAATGTACAAGACTAATACATCACCAATACATAATAATACATCACGAGTACAAATGTATTAATGATGTACTAGTGATGTACTATGGATGTGCTGGTGCTGTATGGTGATGTATTAATGTTGTACAAGTTATGTGGATGTATACGACAGCAAAGCAACAACAACACATTACTAATACAATATTTACAACACTCATACATCAAAAATACATCACAAATATATTAAAAATACAACAAAAGTACATCGAAAATAGTCCCATTAAATTGCCCTTTATTATTCTGCCATACACTTCTTTCGTACATCTTTTCCACATGATCTACATCAATTTTACATGAACTATCCATGAAACATAAACAAAATTTACATTATTCTTACATCAAAAATATAGTTTTGCCGAATATAATTTTTAAATATACCCGTCGTGTCGGCCGTGCCCTACATTAGGAGAACAAGCTGTGAGGCGAATGCTAGGTATAAACTATATAGTGCAACGCAAATAAAAACGTGTTATCATTTTATTTGATATGTTTGCAACTAATATAAATGTGCTTCTATCAACCATAATATGCTGATTGTAAACATTTATAACGTAATCACCGTATTATGTTTTTTACAAACACACAGTAGTTGTCACAAAGAAACATCATGAAATCTTTTCATCCGGTGTAGTCACGTTTCGTGAATATATAATTCACTTCATCTTACAAATGTGCAATGATATCCCTAGAGTTGTCCATTATAATGAATATTTTATCGATACTCTCGCGTAAATCCATTCATAATGAGCTATTTCCCATCGCCTTTTGACTTACTAGACACACATTTATGTGTTAAGAAAAGCTCATGAAGCGTCTTGGCTTAAAATACACAATGCTCATTCCCCCCAATCATTTCGTTTGATTAATTCTCCAATTGTTTTTCTTTTCTTTTCGTTTGAATGAGGTATTTTTATTAGCTTTTGTGTATGTGTGCATTTTTGTTTTCATTACAACATTCAACTATAATTCTGTATAAATATTTATAACCACCATTATAGCACCAAACACATAGTCTTAGCTAAATAATAAAGGAAAACAAACAATTTCGTATTGAATACTTTTATATGCCGCTAAGTTCAAACAAAAACTATAAGAAAATAAATTTGTCATACATTTCGGCAATTTGTTAAATGAATTTGTTCCGATAATCCAATGATAAGCTCACAGAAATATTCGTATAACAACCGAAAACTTTATTACCCCCAAAAATCAAATGTATTAATTTTGACAAGCCAATTTCTTTGCCTTACTGCACACATAATCCGTAACTCACCGCAAAAAAGTCTGTATAACTTATTCTCATATGCTCAAAGACCATCCAAATACATCGTCTTCACGCGATCTGAATTAAACTGTTTTATTATTACTTTTTTTTCTGGATATATTTTTATTTCGAATTGAGCTACATATACGACCGACGGTCCTGGCGGGTTTATATCGTATTCATGAAAATCCAACTGTTATAAGTGGGCAATAAAACCGAATGAAGGCATTTTTCCTACCAAATCAATGGACCAATAATAATGAAATGAAGTGACATCATACAGAAAAGAAAATTGCGTTGTAGAGAAGAGTGTTAAAGAAGAAAAAAAAAAGATTTATAATCCGGAATAGTTTGCCCTAGGATAGCATGGATTCATTGTTGTCACATATCCTCTAACACATGTAAGGAATATCCTTCTCGCTTATTTATTTTCCTCAAATAAATACAAATATCAAGAGAACGATGTGTTGGGGGAAAGGGAAAGGAATTTAATTCCGCTAAATTAATGTTTGTTACAAATTGGTCCTTTATTTGTTACTACAGAGTTTTCCTTATGTTTGTCTCGGTTTTTTTTTTGCTTCGCTTTGCATTTATAAACGCTTTCCGTAGAGATTTATTGATAGGCAATAAATATTGGTTGAAGTTTAGAAAGACATTCGATGAATACTGTAATCAGAACAGCATGCCTTTCTGCAGAAGAATAAAATTTCTGCCACGAAAAAAGCTGAGAGCCAAGATGAGTTTCCGTAGGAAATTTTCTTTCATCCTAAAATTACCAGCGAAACGTCATCGCTACTCAAGGAAAAAACCATGTTTTTTCTAAGTCTACATACTTCGAAAAACATGATAGCTGCAAATATAATATGCTTGCAACGATAATATTGGGTTCAAATTTAAATAGCAATGTGGCGAAAGATTGCATCGTTGAGTGTACTTCAGAATTATAATTTTCAAATTGACAATTTTGATGTAAGTTTTATGAAAATTTATGAAGTCTCTTTAGACTCGTCAAGCAGGTCGGACCTATGTTGGTTCACGCTGGAAATTTGTGACCGACAAACCGACAGACAGACAAACAGACAGACAAACAGACAAAAAAAAATTTGATGTATATTCGATGTATTTTCATTATATTGTTGTTTTGGTGTCGTTTCTTTTATGTGTTCATGATGTATGAATTGCATGTGCGATTCCACTACATCTACATCACTTATACATCACCAGTACATCTACACATGATAAATTTGATGTATTTTCGATGGGTTAGTGTTGTTTTTGTGATGTATTAGTAATGTATAAGTGATGTATGAGTGTTGTTTTGATGTTGTATAGTTGGTGTGATAGTGATGTGTTGTTTATGTATGATTCGCATGAGTAAAATTTTCAGAAATCGCTACTAATCTCTAGGAAGAAGGTAGGATTCTAAGTGAAGTGTAGAATTTAAAAGGATAGCCGCTGAAAAAATGAAATAAAACTAAGCGAAATAAACGGGAAAGTTGGATTTACTTTCAGATTCCAAAAAATAAATACGTTCGTCGAATAGTTTTAGCTAATTGTTAAGAGAACTCTTTAAAAGTCTAAAGGGGACTGAAAAAATGTACCCAATTTTTAGGGACCAATGGGTAATGTGTTCTTTATTTGCAGCATTTGTACATTTCTTACGATAATTTACAAAAATTTGTCAGTCACTATAGATAAAAAATCTCTTCTAAATTCTCTGATGGCTTGAAACATCCCATAACTGCAGCAGCATTACCTTTTTGAATCGCCATGCTTATTCGTTGCTTCAGGAATGTTTTCGATCTTGGTTCTCCAGTTTTCAAAGCCAAAAGCAAAAAAAGGTTTGCAGCACCAGGCTGCGTACTTGAGCCGTAGACCCAAAAATGTAGATGGCAGCCTGGTGCTGCAAATCTGCTTTTGCCAAAATGTTGTCAGGAGTAAATTTTGTATACCATATAAGTTTCAATTTAACACCAGGCTGCTGTCGCCACCTACATCCATAAAACAAAAGTTTAAGTACGCAGCCTAGTGCCGACTTGAAATTTATACGACGTATAGTGTTCATTGTTGCCGTTACGATGACATTGAACGATTTTCGGCACTAGACTGCCTTCTAAATTGTCAATCAAAATTATCAAGTACGCAGCCTGGTGCCAAGTTCAAAACTAGTGCATAGTTGTGTTCTTATTACACCATCCAACATTGTTGTCGACACATTTTCGGCACCAGGCTGCCCAGTCTGAAATGCAGATCTTCCTTCTAGCGAAAGATTTGTTAAAAAAACTAAGCAATCGCAAAAAAGTAGCTCAACTACTAGATTAATAAAAGATGAGTGTAAACGGCCATTTAGTTACTTTTTTGAAAATGACACATTTTTATCAAAAAACTATAGCTAGAAAAACATCGTTTTTCCAGGAAACCCTCTTAAGAAAACTCAAATTTTCGTCTAATAGCTACGAAAAGCCCGCACGAAACTTCAATTTCTTCTGTTTTTCTCGATTATCTCGAACATTTTTCGATTTTTTTTTTTTTTTGAACTTTTTATGGTACAATAAGGAGAATATAACTTTGGTACTATTATGCGATATCAATTTTATTCACAATTTTCAATGCATACGAATGTACGTAGAATTAACATCGCACACATCGCCTAATCGTGCCAAAGCTATATGCTCCTCATTGTCTGTGGACACTATCGAAAACAACCGTTACACCTCCGATCTCGAATTATGCAAGGTTATCCATACTAAAAAGCTAGTTTGCCTACACTAATTCATATGACTTGATGATTATCACTCACTACAAAAATAATTTAGTAGGGAAAAGTGAGTAGAGCTACCTTTCCAAACTTTGTATCTCATAAGGTTAACAAAGTAAATGTTTTTTAGATACCATTCTGTTATGAGACCGATGATATAGAAATTATTGTGTGTCCTTCACGTTTAAAGTGTCGAAAGTTATATGATATACGATGACAGAAACCAAAAACTGTGGGGCAATAGAGATAAGTGTCATCTGCCACCTCTCTAGAAGCTGGTAAATGAGCGTAAATTTGTAAATTTAAATGATTTTATCTCTGTGAGGAAACAATAGAAATAATAAAACTCATTTACGTAGATACGTCACTCATTAAATACGCCTTTTAAACAGTTTATCGTAACTGTATCTTGTTGGAATGATCAAAAAAATCACTCAATGACGGTCAAGGCCAGAGCCTTTTTTTAGTTTCATGAGTTTCATTAAGTTTGTTTAATGAAACTTAAGTTTCATTAACTTTTTTATGCTTGAAATCATAAAACACCCCACGCCGAGACTCAACAAAATCGGTTGGAAATTGTCTGAGACATCGAGGTCGAAAACTTTTTTTCTGATCTGTCGTTTTCTGTCTAATTTTCGATCTCGAGACTAGATAGCCGATCTTCCTAAAATTTTCAGGGAACGTCAGTCTCGGCCCCAAATGAAAATTTTCATTTGCCGCTTTTCCGGGCAAACTCTGGAAAAGCCGTGGCATGTGGAAAAGTGATCAATTTTGGTGGTTTTTCAGCTAATGCTCGAAGTTTTCGAATTTTAGCTTCGGAATAACAATACTTAGAGAGTTGGTTTCTTCTGGAAAGTTGTAGAGATTGTTGAGGAGAATTTTTTGGGATCCTAAGAAAATGGCTGTCAAAGTGACGCCATCTTTGATTTTTTGCTATCTTTTGAATTAGAATAGTTACACGGTTGGTTTCTTCGGGAAAGTTATAGAGATTGGGGAAGGGAATTTTTAGCCTGAAGCCTGAAATTTTTTTCGCCGTAAATTATTTTTCGACGAAATTTTTTTTTGACAAACATTTTTTTTCGCCATAAATTTTTTTTTTCGTCGAAAAATTATTTCGCCAAAAAAATTTTTTTTTCACCGGAAATTTTTTTTTGCCGAAAATTTTTTTCTCCTGAAATTTTTTTCTCCAAAATTGGTTTCCTTTTTCTTCCAAAATGGATTGACACTAATTGATTTTATCTTATCACGAAAGTTGGGGTCGCCGCCGCTAGCTATGGTTGCTGCCTGAAGTGCCGTAGCGCCAAATTTCGTCCCTACTTCCAAAACTACTGATATCACAACAAATACCTCTGAAAAGGTAAAGTATGACACAGTCCCTAATGTGCACTTCCGAAATTAGTGATATCGTTTGAGGTGACGCTATCGCTGATGATAAGAGGTTTTTGTTGTGATTCAAAGCTAAGTTCCATCAACAAGAGTGGTTTAACGGCCTATTTCAAGAAGCAAAGGAAAAGAAAATTAATCAGACAGTTAGATTTATGAATTTTCTTTCATTTTCATTGATTTTTTCAATTTCCATCATATTTTTCTTTAAGTTTCATCATATTTGTTTAACTTTATATGAAAAATAGGCCGTGGTCAAAGCCGTCACGGTAGACACTTGGAACATTCTGAGAACTGGAGAGATGTTTTTTCTACTCATTTAACAGCTCTAATTCTTGTTATTTTTACTTGTTACCGTTTGTTATGAAAATAAACTTTCAATCAAACTTAATAACATTCACAAAATTCACATTTCCAAGAATCGACTCGTCTCATCGATGGGCAATATCCATAGAACAACAAGAAAATATTCAAATTCATCCACCTGAATATAACGGTTCATTCAGTCCGTAAGGTCCGCACATATTTATCTAAATCAATTCCAGGAAAAGACAAAAATCGTATTCAATTTTCTACCCGAAGACGATCCTTTTACTGTCGATGTGTTTTGTTGTTTTTATACGAAAAACGTTTCTATTTTTGTTCTATTCCTAAAACAATACGCTCTCCATCAAATGTATCAACATTGTTGATCGTATGCATGCATAAAATACGAAATGGATAGATGAACGACTAGCATAACAAAAATATTTATTCAAATTACTTGGTAAAGTAAAACAAATTTGTTCCTAAAGTAGATATTCATGTTTCAACGCTTTTCCCTTCTTCGGATCACCAAACTTGACTAATGTTACACCATAAACTGTTAACATGGAAAAGAAAATTTATCAGGGAGGACGAAAACTACGTATAATAGAAAAGTCATAATATATTGTAGTGAACAACATACACCTCACAAAATGCTATATCTATTTTTTTACATCTGCCTGGATATGAGCTGCGCTTTAAGTGACATACAGTCGTTGGGCTGTGAGAATGGGGACAGCTGATGGTTTCCTAATATAAGAATGATGTGTTGAGTGGCATGGGCAAAGCGATTTATTCACAGCCATGTGAAAAGAGGGGACAATTTTCGACGTATTAACATGTGAAAATCCACGTTGAATAAAAATCATTTTCCTTATTGAAATTTATGGGGTTGAAAAGTTTGATTACTACATGTAAAGAATATTGAATTCTTGTTTGTGTTAAAATTTAGTTGCAGTCTAAAGACAGTCGGTTTATTTTCTTGTGCTTTCTTTTATAGATTTTTTTTGCCTTGTACTCGTATAAAGTAGAAAGTGGTTGCGTTTTTCACTGAAAAGAAAAATTGTACCTGTTGCAGGTAACTTTTCTCCGGTATTCCACACGAATTAGGAAAACGAAAATTAGGAATAACAAAAATTAGGAAAAAAAATTATTTGCCAAAAATAAGGAAAAAAAATCAGGAAAACCTAAAACTAGGAAAAACAAAAATTAGGAATGAATTAAATTAGGAAAAACTAAAATTAGGAATCAGGCAAAGGAAGAAAATAATTTTTGATAGAATCCGCCGCAGGCCGTGATAAATTCTGGAAAATAAAAAAGCGGGGTCGAGGGGCGTCAGCCCCCGCGTAGGGGGTTCTGCGGGAAGAGACCCTACCGGGGTTTGGTGGGGCACAGCTCCATGCACGGAAGGCAGCCGGCAAGGCGTTATTAGCTCGCCACAGAGCCCCCTACATAACAAAAATAAGATTTCGGCCTTCTTAGGAATTCCTGATTTTCCTTTTTCCTAATTTTGGTATTTCCTAAATTGGGTATTTCCTGATTTTTGTTTATCCTGATTTCTGATTTTCCTTATTTTAGGTTCCTGATTTTCGTTTCCTGATTTTCGTTTCCTGATTTTTGGTTCCTAATTTCTTGATTCCTGAGTTTTGCTTTCCTAATTCATGTGGACATTCCTTTTCTCCTGGTGATACCACAGTACCCGCTACAGCTACATCTGTTGAATCGCGGTATATCAGATTTGGATTCAAAATTTCCTGTCAAGTAGAAGAAAATCAAAGGAATGAGAGTATGTATGCGATCAATTAGAGGTGTGAAATCTAGAATCTACTAAGTTGAGTTTTCAGTTAACTGTTTAATGGGGGCTATGCCTCCTCACAACCTTCACACGTTCTGGGGATCCGCCCCTCGCACCCTTCCACAGAGATATTCCCTTTTATACACATCAAGAGAGATATTTACCCCTCAATCCCCTAAGTGTGGGTTACCACCCCTCCTTTTTGTTTAACTTCTGTATGTTTGCCACACTTTCGCGGCTATTTTGTCATAATTTTTCCGGGTTTTCTTTTTCCTTCCATTGGTCATTCTGTCCATTCAACGTTTAAGAACTGAAGACTTTCTCGTCAAAAGTATGGAAAATGCACCATATTTTCCACTTCCTGTCTAGATTTTAAAAATCTTTTCTAAAATATATTCATGTTGAGAACTTACATATAAGTGGGTGTGTTAGCTTCTACTTTAATATTCAGAAGTTTGTCATCACCGATCGAATCGAATGGAGAAATGAGATGAACAACAAAACAATCCTTCGTAACAGTTCGAAGACTCTTCCTTCTTCATCTGCTGACTTTAACAAACAATTGAGACAATAAAACTGATTCAAGTCGCCAAAGTAGGTGGAATGGTTTTATCTGCACAAACAAATCAATAAAATGTTATATTGGTTTAAGTCGCCATGAGAAGACAAACAACGAAAACAATTACAGAAGATATTTTCGGTAGAGTAATAATGTAAGAGGGATGCAAAACGAGGGGAATATTGTAACAGGTCACGGACCATAAAAGCAATATCGAGATTTGATTTCTATACTCCTTGTCTTACGAATGAATTCCTAAACAAATAGAATCAAACTAATCCCTGTCCCTGCAAACATGGATTCCATTAGATGGTGGATTAATGAAAAAGGTCAAAGACACACTCACATTTCAATTGATGTTTATTACATAGAGTGGTGCTTCTAACGAAAGGGCATTCATACAAAACAATTACACTTTTTCGGGTGCGTACTTTATGGACGCATTGTTATTTGAATCAATAAAATGAAACTTCAAAGTTCAGTTTATTAAAAATATGAAAAGTAAAGTTTCCATTAGAAACATTGAGCTGATAAGTTGAACTAAAAACTTTTAAAAGTTCTGATACTGGACCTTAAGTTTGTTATAAGTTTCTTTGGCAATGCTACGGTAAATAATTCAACACTGCTTTTACGAGAGTATGGAAATGACTATTCCATAACAATATAACACAAAGTCGTTGAAAGTTTTATCTTTAAAAATTGGAATAGTTGCCTTTCTCGGAGATGATAAAAAAAAATCCAGAAGAAAACAGCGTAACGTTGTAACTTTTAGTTTGGCAAATTTAAATTTATCTTCAAAAATATTTTGTGTAGTTTGAAACGAGAGTACTGCTACAAAGTAACAATGCAAATAAAGAAGTAGAACAATAGCTGGTGAATCTTTTACTTTGTTTGTGTGCAACTCACCTTTAGTAGGTGGTGCTTTTCGTCAAACGAAATTTTTAACGTTTTTTTTTTCGTTGCAACAATAATTAGCAGAGGCCGGCAGATGTTTTATTATACTGTTGTATAGTCTGTCTGACTGTTGTATTAATTATATTTTTGTTGCGACTCGCGACAAAGGACTTCTTATGCCAGCATTAGACCATCGCTCTTCCCAAGTCGATTTGGAGTCGAATCCGTTGAAGTGTAGATTTCTTGCCGTAACAATTGGTAGAGTCTCGTGACGGGCTGAATATTCAAGTTATCGTGTAACGGTATTCCCGGGTTTTCCATGGCCTTCCTCTACTGGTTCAGTAGTGCAATCTGTCGTCGGATGTCTGGTGGAGATGGAGCATGCCGGAATCCGCTCAAGTGGAGTTGATTTAACCTTACCTGTTATCAGTCGCATTGTTTTCTTCAGTTCATTGTCGATTTTACTAGCGTACGTACTGTTTATCCATGTAGAGCAGCAATATTCTGCACATGAGTAGCCCAGTGTAAGTGCTGAGGTTCTTAAACAAGAAGCATTTTCTCTTTAAGAAGCACCTGTAAGTTTGCGCAACAGATTGTTCCTTCGTGCTAAGCTTCGATTTCAATTTAACTGCGTGACTGCGGAACTGTCAAGCTTAACACCCAAATAGACTGGTTCAAATTCGTGGCGTAAAATGTTGCCATTGAATAGTATTCTTAGCGGCATTTCGCCCAGTCAATTGCATAGGTGAAAGCACGATCCCAGTGAACAAAAAAGTTATTTTAAATGCCTTTAAAATCCATCACGCGTGATGACACATGAGAGTAAACAAGACACACTTATTTGACAGCAATCAGTGTGAGAGTAGGCACAACAGAACAGAGCCTTGAGCCAGGCCGTTGTTCAGTTTCATGAACCGTGTACATTGGTCGTTGAGGATAGGTGAAGTGAAGTGAAGTGCGGTGAGGTGCATCAAGGTGTAGTATGGTGTAGTGGTGCTCCAAGTGAGGTCCAGTAAAAGGCAGTGAGGTGTAATGAGACGCAGGGAGGTGCAGTGCAATGAGGTGCAATGCAGTGAAGTGCAGTGGAGTGAAGTGAAGTGCAGTGAGGTGCGGTGCAGTGTACTGAGTTGCAGTGTAGTGAGGTGCAGTGCAGTGAAGTGCAGTGCAGTGAAGTGCAGTGCAGTAAGGAACGGTGCAAAGAGGTGCAGTGTAGTGAGGTGCACCAAGGTGCAGTGACGTGCAGTTACACTTTGGGGAGTTCTTTGAAATTTTGGTATAAAAAAACCTTTGTTTTACAGAAAAAAATAAATACTTTCAACCTATAATTTATTAGAAAAACCTTACAATACTGACGTAGGCTTGAAAAAAGTGAAAGTTTCTGAAGCTATTGAGGGCGAAAGTTCAATAAAACAGTGGAAGATCAAGGACCCAAACATGCATGTCTGAATCACTTTACAAAAACGCCGTGAAATTTAGAGTCCTTGTTATAAATGATGTAACTAGAAAGTTATAACTCGTTCGCAAATAAAAAATCTAATTTTTACGTTGTTTCCGTAAGATGATTCAGATTTTAATGAGACTTAAGAAGATGCTGAAAAGACTAAATAGTTTTGCCCGAAACAATGTAAAACTTAATTTTATTTGTTTCCAAACGACTTGCTTCTGATTAATTAAACTTCATTCTAATTTTCACGCCAGTTTTTACGAAAGTATTTCAGGTTTCTATGTTTGCGTCCTGATCTTCCAGCTTTCTTGTCAACTTCCACCCTCCATAGCATCACTTCACATCACTTCACATCATTTCACTCTTTTTACATTACTTCAATATAAACACCGTAGTTATCCATTGTAAAAATTTCGATGTATTTTTTACCGCGCCGATAAAAATCTTCGGCGGTGGCTTATCAATTTTTTAACTTTCAGCGGCGGCGCTAATTAGCGCACGTTTAAAAATTCTCCGGAGTTGGCGGCGCTCTTTTTCACACTTTTTTCGGCGGCGTTTGCACCGGCGCACGGGCCTAGTTGCGAGGGGGCGCTGTTCTGCCGTAAAATGCATAAGAAACTTAGCGACGAGATTTTGTGAGAGAAAATATATGAAAATCTCTCATCTGATAACGTCGCTAGGTTTTTTATGCGCTGTAGGGCAGTGTTTCCCAGTTTTATGATGCTATAAAATTCGTTGAATTTCGGTAAGTTTGTCACCAAATTGACATAAATACCCGATCGCCGGAAGTTTGAACTATCCCACAACGCTCACAACTTATAGAAAAAGCCATGTGAGAATTCGGTTATTGCTTATGATCTACACGGCTCCGCCTTCTCATTTGCGAAAAGCAGATGCATGCCGACACTGAATCCAATATTTTTAGCATCACGTCATGAACTTCACTATCCTTTGACGTAAGCCACTGTCGTTCTAAAGGTAAACGTTCGTGAGAAAACCATAACTAGGAAAATTTATTTTTCTAATGTTTTCGTCCCTCTGCATGCAAAATTGCGTACGCAAAATCTTGATCGGTTTATTTCAGGCACTTTCGTGAACTTGCCTAAAATGAACCGTCCAAAACATGTAACGAAAATAACTATTATGTTACAAAAAGCTTTATAAAGCAATGTATCATTTCTGCTTTTATATTCAGTTCAGTTGGAAAACTCATAGTTCTATTGACCTTTTATAAACTCATTTTGTCACATATCCATCTGCCAAGAAAAGTATCAAAAGGAAATCCGCTAACGATTGCAAAATCTTTGTTGAGCTTAGATATAATATTTCAATCCGGCGTAAGAATTTGATACGATTTCAAAGTATGAAGCCTACAATGACACAAAACTTAAATCTTCATTATAATCATGATCGGAAGTAGAGAGTTCGTGGAACGATGTAATCAGATTTTATTTTTATTTTCAACAATGTGTTAAAGGATTTTTCAAAGGCTATAACTTTGCGTGTTGGAATACAAGGGAATGAAAGGATTTTTTAGTTTCTATTTTTTCTACTCGGTCTTTTGTAGATGTGGATAACATTTTTACGGAAATGCCACAAAAGAGAAATGACTATTGCATAGAAGAAAAAGTTTTCGTTCAGAAAGAAAATGTTCCAAAAATATGAACGATAAAATTTTTGTTGGAAAATTGTTTCGAAAAAAGAACAACTATTGAGGAGGATGAGGAGAAATTTCTTAAAAGTTAAATTACACCTTTTGAACTATTCGACATGTTAATTTCGTGCAAATTAAAGTCGTTACCAAAGAATTTCACTGGTAAAGTCTACAGCCATGTAGCTTCTTTCAATTAAATTGAATTTGTTTTACTGAAATGACCAACGTAGATTCCGTTCAACATGAACGACCACTTCGAATAGAACAAACCACAGTTTAGTCCTCGTCAAAGTTTGCGTTGAAATTATTTTGTTAAATGTAACGAGTTCGTTCTATCACAGTATTCGCTGTCGCCTCTTATGAATTACAACTGGAGTTTTGTACAAACAACACATTCGTCTCGTTTAAGAATTTATTTCAATTTTATCTAAATGGCTAACATTTATCCGTCAGTATTTGCTTTTAAGTCATAAATCCTTTTTGGGTTCAGGAAATATTCTATGGTTTATAACACGACTGTGTTTGCTTATGGTTTATGATGATGGCATATTTTGTTTATGTGTACGAAAAATTCTACCATACACAATTTTACGTTCGGAGATATTTATAAGCAGACACTGGAGAAGAAAATCTCAACATCGGATCTATGCAAATTTACGGAAATTTATACAGGAAACTCATAGTCATGACTTTTCATTAAAACATTCAATTTTTAATATTAAATACGTGAGTAACGTGAAAACGACACCCAAAGTTATTAGTATGGTAGATAGTCGATATTTTTATTACTTTGATTCTAGAGCTCAAAAAAAAAACATTGAAGAAACAACACTTTGTGTCATTTCAACTTACGACATCTTTATCATCTAACAGTTGTTTACATGAAAAGAGATGCGAGAGCTGCGAGGTGTAGACCAGGCGTAAGTGCTTCAAACAACCGCTATTGACCTCGAGTCAACAACTTCCCAAACTGGGCTTTTCACGTAGTATTATCACTAACGTATGACACCTAAGAATTGTTAATTGCTATAGTATGTGATGCCCGAAAATCATTTTCTTCAAGCTACCACTTTCCTGGAGCATATTTTTCTCCAAATTCAAATTTCGTTTTCTTTTTACGAATTTACCAGACCGTCTTTTTTGCCTCAATGTTAGAAGCTCAATTTTCAGGAAATTTATTTCGGTCAAAATTAAATTTCCTTTAGGAAAAACGGTCAACTTAAAGCTTTACATTCTAGTGCAAAATTTGTTACAGCGCTGCCAATACTTTGTGTGAGTGTGGTGGTGCTTTTAATAACAAAATTAAATTATTTGAGTCTCTTCACAGGTAAATCTCCATACGGCTGCCTGTGAAAGTCTTCTACGTCTTTGTTAACAAAGAATCTGCTTCTATTATTAACGGCAACATCACACTCACATTTGACTAGAAAAAACAAAAGTAAAATTGTTATTAACATTTTCAAAAGCTTTTCATTCCAGTGGAAAATTCCCATATATGTCATCGGAATTCAAAGGTCGTAGAACTCTTAAAAGAGTTAATAACAAATCGACTTACGTTGTTTTGAGCGTGAGTGCTTACGACTTCTTACATACAACTTCACAATTCTTTACTGATGAAGTACAAAACTCTACACCGACATGTTTAACACTTGTGATATACTGTATCGGTTTACTTTGTAAAACAAATAACATCGTCGCATACAAAAATACAACTTTTTCATTACGCAAGTTAATGACGAAAAAATCATGTTCGTTATTCGTATAGGGAAATTGATGTTAAGGCACGTGATTTATACAGTAAAGGTCTACATAAGCAAAGACCCGTACGTATCAGAATATATGTGACAAACAGAATAGCTGTGGCAAGCAGAGTGGATGTTGCAAAAAGACTCGAACGCATCTAAATATAGAAATGAGCAAACAATCCAATGTTTTATATTTTTTCATAACTATCAGAATTTCAAAGATCCACAGAAATTACCTAAGGTAATTTCAAAGGCCCTACCGAAGTACTTCTGAGACCATTGATTTTGACGGCCGTAGTAGTTTATCCGAAAAATCCTGAAACCGTTTCCTCTAATGTAATTCTATACAATTTTACCTTTGGAAGCAACTTTCTACCTCTTATAGTTCTGGAGATACGGGTCATCCCTCCCAATTCTAGAAGTGGTCATATCCCAGGATTGGGGCGTTTTTACCCAAAACCCTGAGACACGTGTTCTCTAAAATTAATTTCTATACAATTTTGCCTTTGGAAGCAATTTTCTACCTCTCATAGTTCTAGAGATATGAGTCAAACCTCCCAATTATAGAAGTGATCATATCCCAGTATTGGGGCATTTTTACCAAAAGCCCTGAGACACGTGTTCCCTTAAATTTTTTTCTCTGCAACTCTGACAGTAAATTTCCTTATTGAATAGTTTAGGAAATATAGACGAAAAACTGTTTTCGTATATGGTCAAGAAACTCAATTTCGTCCATTCCATTGGTCCCAGTGCCCAGAACCCTGACCCGAAAAGGAATGAATAGAGGAAATGTCGAAATTGCAAGTAACTTCATGATCATTTTTATTTGAGGTGGTCTCTGTTTGTTGCTGTTTACTACATGAAAATGTTCTAGGGGACGATGAAGTATCAGGCACTAGACCGGTCCTTTGTCTAGTGCCTGAACTCCTTATCTCATCGTCATTTTCATGGAGCAAAATTGCAACAAACAGAGGTCTGTATTAAAATATGGGCAGCCTGGTGTCAAAAAAGTTCCAACTTGGCACCAGACCGCCTATTTGAGAAGCTTAATTACCATTAAGAACGCAGCCTGGTGCCAAAAAACTGTTAATGTCATCGAAACCGCAGTTATAAATATGATACAGGAAGAGAATCACAAGCTTGTGCACCTTTCTTATTTCTCTTTTATCTCTTTTTTCACGTATAAATACGTGCTTGCATTCTGTGCATGTAAAACTTGGTTTTTCGGTTAAACGAGTTAAAACGAAACGTTGCACAATCTTACGATTCTTCTCCTGTACGTCACATAAATTTCAACGCGGCATCAGGCTGCCTACTCAACATATTCTAGTGTCAACATAGAGGGCAGCAGCAGCCTGGTGCCAAATTGAAATTTATATGACGTTTAATATTCTTTACCGCCATCACAATGACTTCAACAGATTTTCGGCACCAGGCTGCCTTCTATAAGGCTACTAATACTTTTCAAGTATGCAGCCTCGTGCCGAGTCGGAACCAAGTGCACATTTATGTACTTGTTTCATCATCCAACATTGTCAAAGGAATTTTTTCCGGGCTGCCTTCCGGAATCAACCAGAGGTCCTGACTTTACCCAATTAACCAAATTCTTCCGCGGAAAGTCGTTGGACATTGAATAAAAGAAGCTTTACGAAGCTTTTGAAAGCCTTCATTGTTCTTTGTCCGAACGAATTTCCGTGGAAGAATTTGGTTAATTGGGTTAAATAATGTACTGCCACTCAGTTGTGTACAACACCCCTCTGTTCGAGTATATTACATACATGGATGACGGTATAGGTGGCGTTGCTAAACAAAGTTTTTATGTAAACAAATTAGTGTTGGTTGCGATATTAAACTACACAAGAACTAGCAAACTATACCATACATACCACCACATCGAACTTACTATTCGTCAGGACTATCAATAATTAATTTTGTTTAAATCACCTCATTTACGGTTCATTTAACCCTCAACCGAAGCCAAATTCAACAACCAAAAGTGACGTAATTTGTATGTCCATAAATCTCGTTTTATTTTGGAATTCGAATTGATATTTAACTTTAATGTAACATTTTAATATGAGGGATGAATCGTTCAAATATTGAATTTATGAATATTTAGTACAAAAGAGACACTCCCACGTTTCATTACACTTCAGTGAAGTTTTTTTCTTGCTTCGATTCATGGCAGTCCAGAATTAAAGTTAATTTTATATTTGAATAAACAATCGGAATCTTTAATGTATTCACGATTGGATTGTCCATGGTGTATGTGTATGTGTGCATGTGAATTGTAAGTGTGCTTTCAAATGTACGGTTTACTAAATTAATGCAATAATTACATTTAGGAGGGTTCATACTGTTCCCAACGGCTCTGATAATCACAGTGGAAAAAACGTTTCAACGTGGATATGTATTATTGCATAAAATGAGTTATTACATGGAAGGGAGCCGGGATGAAATTTAACATGCTTTCGTTAGATTAATTAATTCTTTGGAAATTACATCGTGCGATGCTTCACATACAACCACGTTAAGAACTGTTTTTTTAATTAAAATAATTTTCACTAAATTTGTTTGGGTTCGCATAAATTTGTAATTTGAGTGCTCGATTCATCATAACGTTGTCGTTTAATTCAGGTTTACTACACATAAGAGCTGCTTTGTCTTTAGGGATTAGACCACACCAATCATAACTAGAGTCATTGTCACTGCGTACGTTTAGATTGTGTTATATATGGGACACAAAAGGTTTTACGAAAAACAATTAAAAATAAAGTTTTTACAACTTTATCAAGAACAAGATGCATTTAAATTCCTGTTGGTAAGTTATAACAGAAATGAAGTTTCGTTTGAGTGTTCGAAACAATTTTTCTTTCATTTTCTTTAAATCTCCGAAACATCACGCAATTATAGTTGTTTCATACACTAGTTTGATCCTTCCTCTAGTGCATGCAACTACTGGATCTTGGATCCGAAGTACGCAGCCTTCAGAAAGTTGCAACAAGTGGAAGAGTGTTATTTCGGTCGGGAAGCCGGGTGTCAAAAAGTGATGTTGGGAAATGTTAGAGCCAATAGGGAGTGATTTATGGTGTAATAATAGTCAATTTTACACCAGGCTGCGTACTTTGTCATAGTTCAAAGTCAGTAAGAAGGCAGCCTGTTGTAAAAAATTGAAGCGTATCACTGTGACGAATTAACGAATGCTTTACAACGCACCAATTTTTACCTTGACACCAGGCTGCGTTCTTTAGCTATGTTTGTTTAAATGTAGATGGCAGCGGTGGTCTGGTGCTAAGTTGAAATTTAGTGCGTTATAAAGCATTCGTCAATGCTGTCACGGTGATTTCTACTCTCAACACAAATTATAACTCCAAATATAAATAACTAGCAAATTCACTGAACATATTTTATTCAAAATCACAACTTTATCACTTAAAAATATATTGCGCACCCCTTACAAACTAATTTAAGCTGTATGTTGGGTGATGAGACAAACGTGTACTGAGTCCACAAATCCTATGCCAAAGCCATTCAATTCTCTTTAAATTCGTTTCTAGAACTGATCATCCACAAATTCGTCCAAATCAATAGCCTTTATATCGAAACTTGGAAGCTATTATCGACACAACTTAGATGTTGTTAAGAATAGCTTTGCGTATTAAAACTTACCCCGAAACAACGAGCTTCTAAATGCAATTCAAATCACACGATGGCCCAACTGGCCTTGCCTTGTAACAAAATTGACAAGCAATCACGAGCAACAAGTTAACTTTTACTGTTCTGCGTCCAAATACGAAAAGAACGAACTCTGAACTTGTGTGAAATCTAGCAAATCAATTGTCAAATCGTATGCTAGAATGACTCATCACATGTTTCCCATACTTCTGTGACTCAGCACTATCACCACCACATGTCTCCAAATCTTTCACCGGGTTATTCAAAATCTTATGCTTATTTTCTAGTGTTATGTAGTTAACAAATTTTCTTACCACTAAGCAAAACTCAAGTTACAGTGTCAAATTCGAGGGGTGACGCACTTCTGCGGTTTATGGAATAAATGGGAATAAATGGAATAAATGGGAATAAATGGAATAAATGGGAATAAATGGAATAGATGGGAATAAATGGAATAAATGGGAATAAATGGAATAAATATTGGAATAAATGGAATAAATGATAATTTTTTCAAATTCGTCAAAACCTCAAATAGACTTGATTTTGATGGCAACGCACACAACAAACCATACTAATGTGTCGAAAAGTGAAAAAACCCTCTTTTGAAAACTTGAAAGAATTTTTGTTGAAAAATGGAATAAATAAATTTATTCCATTTATTCCCAAAAAAATAAAATTTAATCTCAAGACGGTTTAAATGCTTTATAATTTGTGCAAACCTTTTTTTGAACTTATTTGTCTAACTTGTGATGTGTTTGGTTCAGATATTTCGCAAAAACAACAAAAACATTTTTGAGAATAAATGGAATAAAAGAATAAATGGAATAAATGAAGTGCGCCACCCCTCGGTCAAATTGAGCTTTCTGGTCTGACATAGGTGTTCATAGGAGCATAGTGGAATACAAATGTGAAGTCATATTTGGATCGAAATGATCTTGTCAGTGGAAGAAGCAGCAAGGGTTACTCATATGTTGAGAGAATGGAATATAACAAATTGACAAAGAGTCTAAAAAGGTTCCTGATGTCCTCACCTTTTGTTTGTCAATGGTTTATGTTAAAGTATAGTGATTTTCATGACGCATTGCTTCAACTGTCGAGCAAATAATTTCCTTTTGTCAACAGTTTATTCACAGAGTAATGAAATTACCTTGGCCTTCAGCTAGATCAAGAGAGAGGATTTGAAATTCTGTTAAATTAGATTAGAAGTTATGTGGCTCATATGGAGGGATTCTTTTGAAAAACAGCCTGCCGAAATCGGATGCATCTCCCAGCGGTGTAGAAGAACTTAGCGTCATATTTACACCTTAAAAGCAGACCCAGCGCGACAGTACCCATATAAGTTTGGTATTATTGGAAAGCTGGCACCAGTAGCCACATGGAAAAACAGTTTTTTAATGTTTTAGACGCCTTACGGATGCACAGGAATGGTTTGAAGTTAGCCGAAATAATCAAAGTTTTACCCCTACTTTCAACTGCTCATAACTCATTGTGGATGAATTTTAAGCCCAACAAGACCCCTTTGGCCCAATTACCTTTCCAACGAGCCCCCACCCGACCTTGTACGCTTCTTCTAGCCGGAGAAATTTATGTAAGAAAAGTGCATGTTTTCGGTTTTTGAACACATCTCAATAGCCACACAAACATCGATAATTTTTTAAAAAAATATTTTTGGCTTCTAGGGATCAGTACCTATTCAGGAAAGTATAAAAAAACCCGCTGGGAGATGCATCCGATTTCGGCAGACTGTTTTTCAAAAGAATCCTTCATGTCGTTGGCAGGTGATAAGGGGGTCTATAGATGACTGTCCCAAATTAACGTACAGACAAACGTTTTGTTACACATTCACTTTTTTCTATTCAAAAAACAATGGCATAAGGTAAAAGTGTAACAAAACGTTTGGTTGTAAGGGTTTCACACAAGAAGAGGAGGGGTATGAGGCAAGCGTGACTGTTCTAACAAAATTGGGTCAAAATTGACCCTTTTAGCGTGACGGGGGAGGAGATTTTTGCGTGACATCCTTTATGGGCAGTTCCCAACCTCAACCCGAAAGTTTCCAGATGTTCTATAAAGTGTAATGAAGTATCACAAACGACAAAAAGTCGTGCACTTCAACATGAAATTTCGTATACATTGACAAGAGCTAAATTCGTGAATTGAGTGCGACTTTCAAATTTCGTGATAAGATGCATATACTCCATACCAGTAAGCCGCTCGACAGTTTATGCGTTTCCATCATGAAATACGTTGTACTTTGCAAAGCCCGATGTTGCACTAAACGCGTCAATTAAGCGGATAATGGGATGAAACGAAAAGTAGTTTAAGTGAAAGGTTTCTTGTGATTCGCTAATGTTAATGTGATGTAACGTCTTAACTATTTTACGACGAAGCTTACGACTACAGATCAAAAAATTCTACTTTCCAACACAATAAACATCTTTTACAAAATCAGGATTTAATTGTTCAGAAAATTAAACTTCTCAAGGTTTTATTGTCTTTGTTATTATCTGTTAACTAATTAAAACAATTTTATATTATGCTTTCGTTTTCGTATATAAAAGTTTACCAAGCACCTTGCTAATTTGTTTGTATACATAAAATAAACTTATCCCGGTTTGAGGTGCGTGGAAGCGTTTGTAAACAAATAAACAATAAAACACCTAAAGATTTTCTGTATTTTCGAATGAAAAGCTCGTTTTTCTTTCATCCGTTTCGCGTTAATTAAACTCATACCAATTAGCAAAGTGGAGAAAAGTAAATTAGAAAAAAATGTGGAATGCGTGCATCAGCACATGGTACTATGCAAACCAAAAATGACTTTCTAGCTTCCATTCAACACTTGATACATAATAGGGAAACGGTGTGTACTTGAAACAAATAATTTCAAAGAGAACAAGACAAAAAAGGAACAAGCGAAAAAAAAACTGGAAGAGACATGAGGAGCATTCATTAAATCGGTGACTCACAAGTGGATTTAAAATTTTAAATTGTGAAGCCTTCGTGTGGAACTTTTGTTCAGAGGTTCAAAATAATGAAGTTATTTAAATTGTGTCGCTCTTGTCATAATTGCATTGTTGACTATGCGTTCGTTACGTTTCAAATAGCAGCTTTTGCGACACTTTAATTGAATTTAATAAGCCAAATGCTCATAAAATTATTTTCACGTTCCAAAAAATACGTTTTTTTTTTTTGGACATGAGTGGCCTGTCTGCAACCATAATTATAATAAAATATTAAATTTCATTTTCGTACACTAGATGTTCGAGTCTCACGTCAATTGAAGTGAACGTCTTTTTAACAAGTTGTTTGTTGCCTCGGAAAGGAACTGCAATTCAAATCAAGTTCTTTTTAACTTTTTGACTTGAATGAACACTGTACAGTGATTCATAATTTGTAAATGACATGTACTCGAGTCAATTAAACTTCCTTTGAAGTTGCAATGGTTTTTCTATATGCGCAGATTATAACTAAATTGCCGTTTACAGGATCGGCTTATGTACTGTAAATGGTTTATAATTGATGAGTTGCTACCTCTTCGTCTAGTAGCTTTTTATTTGTTTTCATTTGAAAGTCGTCATGGTAAATCCGATTACGCTACTCAAACTAGTGGACTGGACTGTGATTACTCTGATTACATCATGAAGATGATTACTCTCCCAGATTGTATGAAGCTCGACTAAAATTTGAACGTTATACCCCTACTTTCAGGAATATAAGCGGCTAATGATATGCCCGAATGCTTTGATTAACTAATTCTTTGTCTCGTACCCTTGAAGCATAGAGTGAAGCGAGTAGGTGTACTTTCTTAAATGAACCCACATTTTTCAATGGTAAAAATATTTTATTGAATGAATCATAGCACCGAACTATGAATGAATGTTCATTTCGAGTGGCGTAAAATCTCGGCAATTTTTTTTATAAATCTTTTATGTCATAAAATGTTTTATGTTCCACTTTTATGGTATAATGCTTAGCTAAGATCGTCTTTCTTGTGGCCATATACATATTACTCTACACCCATGTAGCTCGGTGTTTTAGTTGGGAAGCATTCAAAATTCACCTCTGTAGAATATTGTAGAATTTTTAGCTTTGGTTTTATGTCTGCCGTGTAAGTAGTACACAAAAACCTCATAAAGAATATTTTTCCCCTACACCAGCAACACACACCGTATGTACTTCATGTAATACGAAAATATCATAATAAGCGTTTCATGGGTTTCAAGTGGATGTATTTCAATTTTAAAATAAATAAAATAGAATAAAATCTTCGTATATGTACAAACATTTATGGACGTATGTATCCATATGAAAAAAGTTTAGCGTAAACGGATATTTTCAGCTGGAAAAAATAAATAAATAAACAACAAACGAAATGAAAATAAAGAAAATATGTATAAGGATGCCTCAACGGAGGGTTATTATTCGTTGTATGAGTTGCAAGTAAATTCTTTGAAACATATTCTGGCTTACCCTTTCAAACATTTTATTAACCACAAGAACGTAATTCTGAATGTCATTGATTGGATCAGCAGAAGTAGTAAGTTATTAATGGTCATTGAACTGATTTCAAAAGTGTTATTCGGCTTTTATTTACATATAATATATGGACATAAGATCGCTGGAAAGATTAAGACGAGTGAGTGGAGTGTAAAATATTTTCATTTAACAAACGACACTTTGACGTGAAGGGACTTTTGTTTGTGAACATATTTCATTTGAATAAGAAGTTTGTTCAAATCAAAATTTAGTTTATTTCAGTTGTCAAAATGAAGCTTAAAACACCGACAGATTGTCTACGAACTCTGACGTTTCAAACGTCATTTTGACAGTTGGAAAAGAATGTCTTGTGATTGAAAGAGATACTTTTATTGGACACGTATGAAGTACAAAGGTCCTATACGTTTACTACAAACTTGGAGTAGATCAAGGTGGGAGTTGGGGGATGCATCTATCATTGTCTACAGATGACGAAACAGCAATAAAAAAAATGTCCGTCTGTTTGTCCGCCCGTCTCCACTTTTTTTACAAACGGCACAATCGATCAGCCTAAGAGGTACATGCCTCCCATGATTCAAGTTCGAAGATGAGCGAAATCGGACATGAAATTTTCGAGGGTCGATGAAACTTTTTCGCAAATATCTCAGCAAGTATAGCAGGGAAATTTGATGTCACAAAACTGGGAAAAAATGTTTGTGGGAATCGAGTCAGGGGTCTGGGCACTGGGGCCAATGGAATGGACGAAATTGAGTTTCTTGGCCATATTCGAAAACAGTTTTTCGTCTATATTTCCTTAACTATGCAAAATGGAGCTTTACTGTCAAAGGCAGTAATTTTAGAGAACACGTGTCTCAGGGTTTTGGGTAAAAATGCACCAATCCTGGGATATGGCCACTTCTAGAATTAGGAGGGATGACCCATATATCTAGAACTTTAATAGGTAGACAGTTGCTTCCACAGGCAAAGTTGTGGAGAATAAAATTTTAGAGAACACGTGTTCCAGGGTTTTACGGGAAAATGGCCCAGTCCTTGGATTTAAGATTTTCTAGATTTGGATGGTCTGAGACGTACTTCGGTAGGGCCTTTGACATTACCTTGGGTAATTTCTATGGATGAAAAGAACAGAAAACGTTGGATTGTTTGCTTGTTTGTATATGTATATTTAGATACGTTCGAGTCTCTTTGCCACATCTATTCCGATACGTACGGGTCTTTGGTTATGTTTTATTTATTTATTTAACCAATGGCTTTAGAAACAATTATGTACAATATTTGAAAATTAATCTTTGTTTCTGGTTACATAAAAATCACAAATATTACAGTCACTTTCAATGTATTAAAACTTCAATTTTTAGATTTTCAATCCATTCTCGAGCTTCGGTGATTAACTTATGAATGTCCTCTAAATTGCTGTTGAACTTATAGATGCGATTGTTTGTACTTCGCCACATAAACACAACGCTGAATCCTTAAATTTCCACTTGTGTAGCAAGCACGCAGTAATACGCACAACATCCGTGACCCGAGCTAAACTAATTTGCATTGCGCCGTGTTCCTCGAGGCATTTCTGAGCCGTTCGGCTCCATTGTGGAATACATTACCAATTCTTTGTTTTGGACCGTCGCATCATCCCACCATTGGTTCCACCTGCTTTTCAAATCTGGAACATTGATCGCATTTTTGTAGAACAGAACTGTAGAACGGTTTCCTTGACTTCAATGGGAGATCGGTTTATGCATCTTTAATATCTACAAAGATCAGCAGTTCGTCGTTGTATTGGATTTTCTTGCGGTTTGGTTAGGGCTTATTGAACATTGTGAATCCATAACATTAGGTTAAGAAGACTTTTGAATTAACCGGTGAATAAGTTTTTGGTGACACATGGTGAAACCGTTGACAAACAGATGGTGCGCGAAAGACATATTGTGATGTATCATTGAAGTTGTCAGGTTAATACTTCACAAAAGCAGACGAGACATGGTTTTTTGATTCTCATTTTTGATTTAAACAGATAAGATGTTTTGAACCTTTACCATTTCGTTAAGTTATGAAGGTTCGTGTTAAAGTGAGCCATAATTATTAGTTGGGATTTTGATTAAGTCCGATGGATCGGGGTAAGATTTCAATGATCAGTTCTGTTCTCTTCATCATTAAAGTGGTCTTCGATGACAGCTTTTAGGTTCTTGCATAAAATTGGCTGTTGGAAACAAGAAGCTCTTTTGATACGAGACAGACAATAAGCCACGTTGGAATTGGAATTATTCTGTGTCTTAAGGATCTACAGTTTTATTCACCCAACATACAGGTTAAGGTAGATTTAAGGAGATGCGCATTCAGTTTTGAAGGATCAGTGATTTAAAATTATATTTGAGTTTTCCGAATTATTTGTTTTAGTATGAAATTTGAGTGTGAAATATAAAGTGAGGTTATCGAATCGTTACATTCTGACGCAGTAACGTACAACGATGGGAACGGGGTTGAGTCTACTGCTGCACATATAATTGCCACGCTAATTTGTGTGTCGATCAATTTCACGTGCGTGCTGTTGATCCACACAGGCCCACAATTGTAATCGATTGCTTGCGTTTTCGCTGAACAACACCATGTTGTGCCGGCCAGTTTCTGCACTAAATTGACTTTGAATTTCAATTGGTTTTTCGTTTTTTCAGCGTGGAATCTAAGCGTTAGACTTCGATCCAATACAACGCCGAGATAAATCGGAGTTTTCTCATATTCGATCATTTTTCCATTCATCTTTAGGTTCAGTATTCTACTCGCTTGACGGTTGTTAAGATGGAAAATACAGTGCACCGTTTTCGTTATGGCTTCAGTGTCCAATTACGAAAGTATTCCGCTAATTTCTCCAAGTCTCTGTTCAGCATTTCTTCTATTTTATTGAATGACTTTGCTTGGTACGCTACGGCTAAAGCTGAACACTCACGAGACACTGAAACGTGTTTTGATAAAAAATTTTCATTGTTCTCATGTCAAAACTGACATTTGTACAAAGAGAATATTTATCAAAATACGTTTTCAATGTCTCGTGTGTGTTCAGCATAAGAGAAACTCATCTACGCGCTTAGTGCGACGTCGGCTTCTGTCAAAGTATATAAAAATTCATTTCGACAATCCACTTTTTAAAAAATCAAATCTACTCCGTAAATTTCTAAAGACAAATGCATCAATTTTCTAAAGGATTCATTCCCCTTTTCGATGATGCCATTAAAGCCGTTAACAGCAAGTCAATTGGCTGGAACGAATCGTGTTTGTTAAACTTCTCTATTCTTGTAAATGTTCTTTCTCCCTAGTCAATATTCATAAAACATTAACGAAAACTTTCTACAACAATCGCGCTACACTTACTAGAAATTTATTGCAGCAGAACACCGTATAATTAACTTCTATTTGGCACACTGAAAATCTGTAAATAATTTATTGTCCTATCTACAGTGTTTCTGACATCATCAGCGAGAAACAGCCATTATTTCGTTCGAAAAACGTCAAATTACATAAATGGGTCGGACATCCCATAAACCGAACTCATTCATCGTATCCAAAAAGTGTCCGATATATAACAATGATGTGATACTGACAAACAAATTGATGACCGCAATTTTTCTTTGCTTAAAAATGAGGGAGTGCTATCTCGTCATTCGATATGAAATTAAAATTGTCTTTTCCGCAGTTGGTTCGATATTCGATTTATTTGTAGGTCGAACAAGGTAACACCAAAGTGATATATTTTAGGTCAAATTGTCTATGAACTTCGTTAGATAAGAAACCAATGCAATTGAATAACATTCAATTCATCGCTTTGAATCCAGGGCATATATGGAAATCATTATTCGTCAATGTCTTCATGATAACAAAATTAGATTAATCACTTGCTTTACAAGGCAGTTCATTTAAAAAATACTTTTTTATATTATCGATCATTAAATTGTGTATACCTATGATACATTAGCTCGCTGATATGGGAACTTTAGTTTGAGTGACTGAAGAGTTTGCACCCTAAACCGAAGGGATTTGTGGGTTTGAATAAATTTTTACTTGAAGAAATTCAGCTTTAGTTTTCTTGAGGACTAAGCGGCTGGGGTAGAAAACACCAGTCACCTTCGGAAACGTCACAGAAGTAATTGGCTTAGTGCATCATCCTCCTTTTTCCCAGTGCTTTCGTTGATTCCCTTTCGTTGAGCCCTCTCTTTATTCTTCAAACGCTCGTCAACATTCAGGAAACACTAGATAGGCCAAGAATTGCATCGACATTTATATGAATGGGATCGCGGTATTAATTATTAAAGGTGAGCAGGCCGCCCGAATGCCGACTAAAAACCCGACCCGAAACCGAATCAATTTGTCTGTTTAGGTCGGGTTTGAAGACTTTAGCTAACAAAACCCGATCGACCCGAAAAAACAAATTCACTCAATTATTGAGCTTTTTTTTATCAGTTTGGGACGACCTATTGTTGGTCTTGAAACACAGATCCTGGGATCCTTTGTTCCTTTTCCCTTTCATCATATAAATCATTATGTGAGCCTTCCTGTCGCTTCCAAGAACCGGTCCAAAATGACAGGTCCACATTTGATAGCCTCAGATGGTCTCACAGTAAAATTCCCAAGAATCTTGCGTCTCATTTGCAGGAATTTAGGGCAATCACATATCACGCGTATGCCCGTTTCCTCTTCTAATCCGCAAGAACATCTTGAGGTCTCCGACAACCGCATCTTATTCAGGTGTCGGTTCAGCCCACAATGCCCGGTGGCCCCCCTACTTCCCTTCTGATACGATCACGGTCCATTTTGATAAGGTCCTTGGCCCATCTTTCATCAGGTTTCGGGAAGAATCACTTCGTATGCGCGCCTCCTTCATACGCTTTCCAGCGTTCTGCGTGTCTCCGTCACACCCAGTTGCTTAATGCATCATTGCACAGTGCCTGGGGTATTGGTAGACGTGGCTACAATCCGCTTGTTGTGGTAACGGAGCACCCTAGCTAGCTCATCTGACCTTTCGTTTCCCTCCACGCCAGAGTGCCCAGGTACCCAAATCAAGGTAATCTGACTACTCAGTCGCATGTAGTTTAGAAAATCCTTTCCCTCTTTCATCGGCTTGGATGTCGAGGTGGATGACGTGAGCGCCCTAATCATCTCTTTACTGTCCGAACAGATAAAGATCTCTCTTCCCTGCGTCCCCACCGGCAGTGATTCTTGAGCTCCCATGAGAGCTGCGTAGACCTCTGCCTGGAGGACACTGGAAGTTTTGCCCAAATGGAACCAACTGCCATGTGCAGTGTCTGGCACGTATATTCCAGCACCTGCTCTTTCTACGGCCTTGGGATCCGTCAGTGGAAAACACTTTCGCAATTCTAGGCAAACAGGTTGGCCACCCATCTAGAAATTCTTACCTGCTTGGAAATATCGCTTCAAAACGCCTAGTGAAATCAGTTACTGGCGCCATCCGCCATCCATACATAACACCCAGATTTGAAAGTCTCAGAACCTACACCTGCCCTCACAATACCATCTATCTTGAGCCTACCGTTCGGTTACATCTTCAGTTACCTCAGTTAACAAGATTTAAGTCGACCAACGTTGGATACGCCCTATCTGCTTATATCTAACCCAATCTTTCTAGCCTCGGAATTTTTTCAGCTTGGATAAATTATGTTCCAATTTTTTATTTAAGAAATTCGCTCAAAAATTTTGCATCATTTTTCGGAATTTAGGAATTTAGACTACGGACCACTTGGACCCTCTTGTTTAGTCATCACATACAAAAACCTGAGTTTTCGCACGAAATAAATTCGTTGATAAAAAAGTATTAAAGTCCTGACCCTCCGGCCGATCAGTGAAGTCAGCCCGGTGCCAAAAAAATTCCTTTGACAATGTTGGATGATGAAACAAGTACATAAATGTTCACTTGGTTCCGACTCGGCAACAGGCTGCGTACTTGAAAATTATTAGTCTTATAGAAGGCAACCTGGTGCCGAAAATCTGTTAAAGTCATTGTAACAGCAGTAAAGAATAGTAAATGTCATATCGATTTGGCACCAGGCCTAGTCGTCTGCGATGGTACGGGTACGTTCAGAGGATGGGCACTAACAGGCTGCCAAAGGTAGGCCAAAGGAGAGGTTTATATACTCAATTAAATCAGATTTAGAAGTTAAGGGACGTTCTCTGGGCGAACAAACCATCTCCTTGGGACAGGATAGGGGGGATCACCGGGCGTAAAGACCTCACACCGAAAGTTTGATGACGATGATGACCAGGCTGCTGCTGCCCTCTATGTTGACAGTAGAATATTTTCAATAGACAGCCTGGTGCCGTGTTGAAATTAACGTGACGTATAATATTCGTAACTGCGGTTTCGATGTCTTTAACAGATTTTTGGCACCAGGCTGCGTTCTTTATGGTTACCTGAACTTTTCAAGTAGGCAGCCTGGTGTACTCGTTGTACTCGTTTTCCACTACAGCATTGTCATAGAAACTTTTTTAGCACCAGAATGAAATGCAGACCTCTGTTTGTAGCAATTTTTCTCCATGAAAATGTTCTAGACGACAGACCTAGACAAAAGACCGGTCTAGAACCTGAACTCCTTATTGCAACGTCGCTTAGAACATTTTCATTTAGTAAAATTGCAAGGCCTTTCTAAGAAGCGCCACCTTAAGAATTTTACCTGTAGCAGGTAACTTGTCTCCAGATAATCTGATTTACTGAACCCTCTTATACAGCTTTAGTGTTTCATACAATACAGATGTGGCGCGGACAATTTTCATTACCTGGAAGAAAGTTACCTGACCCAGGTAAACTTTTTTTTGTCTGCCTTTATCGAAGGAGAATCTGCGGACTATCTAATATAATCGCAACTTAAAGAAACGAACTTTCACTATTAATTAATGTAAAAGACTTGCAGTTTTTCTTCTCTTGTCTTCAATTAATAATTTCAATCTGAACTGATGTTTTTATTTATGATACGATAACTGCGGATTAAATGTTATCTGCGTTAAGCCCATACGACATGCCAGTGCTTATAGAAAGAATTATTAATTTTCTGACGACTTCTTGATGGCAGTGGGAATTATTATTTTGTCTGCTGGTTCTTAGTTTTGTTGATTAATTGAATAATGTCATGAAATGATTTACCCTCAAAATGCTTATCGATTTGACTTTCGGTGGCATATTTATTAGAGGTGGATTACTTTTGTAATGAAATTTGAATAAATATTCACGACAATTTAATGGAAATATTTCATTTTAATTACAGCAATATCACGAGAAGACGGCGAAGACTCCAACCATCATAATCATCATCGTGGCCATGGCAATAACCATAACAGCAAAGTTCCATTCAACGGCTATAACTCCGAAGAATACTTAGATCGATTAGAACCAAATGGTAATATTCCAGTCAATAAATCAGATCTAGGATACGGCAAACGTAAGTACTTATTTACAACGTCACTATCGTTTTCAAAACCATCAATACAATACATAATACCGATATCATCAAATCTCATCTCGTTATCATTTTCTTTTATAGAAATTTCTCAACTGCCATTTATCATTTTATTGATTTTCGTTTAATGTGGGAATGGAAGTAATTCTTTTCCTACTTTTACTATTTGGATAAAAATAATCATAACGGCCTGATATACCCTGCGGGTATGTTACTGTCTGCCATAGTCATAGAGAGGTTACAACAATTTCATTATGAAGGATATGATAGATAGAATGCGAGAGATATTCTTACAGATTTTTTTTCGCCATTTATAAGATTTCTTTTATAACATTTTTGCTCAAATCAGTCTTTGTATTTTCGCTTCAAGTTTTTTTTTGTACCATAGAAAGATGAATGAGAACGTCTTGAGGGAATTCATCTTTAGGTTATGGTGGCGTGTTTGATTTTATCAAAATCGTATTAAAATGCTCCAATGCCATATTTTCATCGCCCATTCTCTACATACGGAAAATTAACATTCTATCTCTTTGGAAGATTTTTGCATTGATCTTTCGTTCCCATTCTTTCCTTTGAACTTTTTACTTATATTAGACAAGACCCTTATCTCATTTATCTTGTCTTCATACAATATTAAGAGTAAGAAGCGGTATTGTTCGTGGTTTTCTCTAGATCTAGAAGTCATCCATCAACCTCAACTCAAAATGTAGAAATTTCATATTTTCGTGTTTTGGGTGGCAACGGCTTACGTCAAAGTATTGTGAATTTCATGATGAATAGAAGAAAGTATTCGAAGTGTTTCATCGTATTAGCTATACATTGACGGAAGCCGCTGTCGCGAGAAATAATTTCAACGAACGATCTTAATACACGGAGAAAATTAATAAACCATTGTAATGGATGTATGAAAGTAGCGATAGAGTGTTGTTTGGGCTTGTATGTCATTGCTTATATTCACCAATGGTAAATTACCGATACGTTTAGTCGGTGGTCCAGACTGTCAGGAATTGTTCTAATCTAAAAGAGACCCAACTAATGAAATGATAAAGAATCGAGCAGACATTTGAAATGATTTAAATTGAATGAAATCAACTTAGTCGTTGCCTATTTATCGGCCTATAAATATAATCAAAATGTATGAATAAAGAGCATTCAGAACGAGGAGTTCACGGGAACAACATCCCCAAGCGAATCGTTTTCTTTGTAGAAAAGTTTTCAAAAACTAGCGCTTGCGAGATGGGGTCTATAACCGAATTGTTATTGAACAAGCGTCACCTCAAGCGATATCATTTATTTTGGAAGCAGACTTACGGACTGCGTCACGATCTACTTTTAAAGAGGTTTTTGTTGTGATATCAGTCGTTTTGGAAGTTTTCAGTTGTTGAAAAAAAATTTATTTTTTGAAAAAAAAAATTTTCTCAGAAAAGAAAATTTTCTTAGAAAAACAATTGTCTTCGAAAAAAATTTCTCAGAAAAAAGTTGTCGTCGAAAAAATGTCGCAGAAAAAGGCTTTTTCCAAAAAACAGTTTGCCTCAAAAAAAAAAGTTGTTCTTCAAAAACATTTGCTCAAAAAAAAAAAAAAATGTTCCAAAAAAATTTTCTCCAAAAAAATTTTTACTGAAAAAATTTTCGCCGAAAAAAATTATACTTTTAAAAAAGTTTCCTCAAAAAAAATTTTCTTGAAAAAAGTTCTCCGAAAAAGTTTTCTCCAAAAAAGGTTCACCGAAAAAAGTTCTCCAAAAAATTTTCGCTCCAAAACTTTTCTCCGAAAAATTTTGTTCCAACAAACATGTTCTCCGAAACAAAATTTTGCCTTCTCAAAAAGTTTCTGCACAAAAATTTATCAAAAAATTTTTCTTCAAAAAAAATTTTCTCAAAAAAAATTTTTCTCCAAAAACATTTTTCTAAAAAAAAATTTTTTCTCCAAAAACATTTTCTTTCCGAAAAAAATTGTTCTCCAACACCTTCGGCTACCATCGAAACACTTCGTATCACATTCGGCTACCTTATGAACACTTCGTGTCACCTTCGGCTGCCTTCGGAACATTTCGTGTCACCTTCGACTACCTTCGGAACACTTCGTGTCACCTTTGGCTGCCTTCGGAACACTTTGTGTCACCTTCGACTACTTTCGAAACACTTCGTGTCACCTTCGGCTACCTTCGACACACTTCATGTCACCAATTCTACTCACTGATTCATATAACTTTCCTGAAGAAACCAACTGTCTAGGTATTCTTATTCGGAATTTAGCAAAAAATCCAAGATGGCGTCACTTTGACAGCTGGCAGCTATTTTCTTAAAATGCTAAAACTCTATGACTTTCTAGAAGAAACCATCTCTCTAAATAGTGTCATTACGAAGTTAAAATTCGCAGACTGAAAAAGTATAAATGAAAATCCAAGATGGCGCCGCTATGAGAGCTAGCAGCCATTTTCAAATGATACCAAAAAATTCTTGTGATTAAACTCTATAACTTTCTAGAAGAAACCAACTCTCTAAGTGTTATCGTTCCGGAGCTAAAATTCGAAAACCGAAGGAAGCAAAATTTATACCTAACAAAAATCCAAGATGGCAGATTTCTGAAAATCCCAAAAAAATTCTCCTGATCAAACTCTATAAATTTCCCGAAGAAACCAACTCTCTAAGTATTGTCATTCCGAAGCTAAAATTTGAAAACCAAAAAAAAACTAATTTATTGCTTGCGAAAATTTAAGATGGCGCCGGTTGGCAGCCATTTTCTTACGATCCCAAAAAATTCTACGGACCAAACTCTATAACTTTCCCGAAGAAACCAACTCTCTAGCTATTACCACTCCGGAGCTAAAATTCGAAAACTCCGAGCATTACCTAAAAAACCCTCAAAATTGACCGCTTTTCCACATGCCACGGCTTTTCCAGAATTTTCCCGGAAAAGCGGCATATGAAATTTTTCATTTGGGGCCGAGACTGACGTTCCCTGAAAATTTCGGGAAGATCGGCTGTCTAGTTCTCGAGATTGAATATTATTAATATAGAACATAGATAGATAGAAACCGACAGATCAGAAAAAAAGTTTTCATAATGATGAGAATAACAGAAAAATCGCATCCCATACAAAAATGTCATTTTCAAACCTCGATGGAGAGGGAGAGGGGTGAGGGGAAAAACTCAAAATTTCCAAAAGTTTTTGTATGGAATTTTTTGAGTTTGTGGACATTTTTTTTGGGTGTGGGGACTGCGTCACGCCCTCCACTATCGCTCCGGGCATGACTTGTTTCGTCATAACATGTGTATTGGAGCTGTACACAAATCATTTCTCAAAATATGATAAAAATGTTTATCAAATTACGTTCCACAAGTAAATTTGCCATCTTATCCGTATATTCTACTGAAAATGCACAGCTACTCATGTCTTATCAAGAATGTGCGCTAGAGGAGAGATAAGCATGCATTAAAGATTATTTTAACGCATTGTTACACACTTGTAACTAAGTGACTAAAGCACCCACTGTCGTTCGGAAATTCAGAACTGCGTGGTATTTAACATTTTACTCCATTACCGTTCCGGCACTTTAAACCTACAAGCAATGATAACGTATAATGTAAAGTACGTATCTTCAGTAATGAAATTTTCATCTTCTTAATCCAATCATCCGAACAAGTCAACGAGAAGTGCACTAATAACAAGTACAAACCAAGCACTCACCAGACGAGCATTTCTCAGACCAATTATCATTAACATTATCACGAATTCTCCATTTTCTCATTTTCTCTCGATTCCATTAATGTAAATGCCACAAAATCATAGATTCTCTCAATTACCACACAGCGCACATAACCCATAAGCATTATCTTTTAAATTAGAAAATCTTATGTAAACATCTCCCTTATTTACAAAATCATATTAAAAATGATAACGGCCAAACAGTCCATTAGTTATCCGCCCAAGATAAGAAGCTAATCAAAGAATAAATTTATTTGTTTTCTTTTCTACTACTCCATATTCAAGACAGCAGAAAAAAGTCTTCACATTTATTTGCATTTACTGTACGTACACATTTCTTAGATTGTCGACTGGATTATGAGTTCTGTTTAGTCTTAGATGATATTAACTTGCTTGCTTCTAAGACACAGTCAAAACTGTGAAATTTATTTTACTTTTCACAACCTTTCCACTTTGCCAAAGGCAATAAAAAACCAGCATAGGGAAACAGAAATCTCGTACACATTTGTCGAAAAAATGCTAAGTTAAATTAATGTGTTTTTATGGAAATTACGGTGAAATAAAGAAAAACTCCGAAGAAGACGAAGTCATTTGTTTATATGGAAATGTGTGTAGTGTACTGTATAAAAAGGAATAAATTTTCATATTGTTGGTCGTTGTGCACTGTACCGATAAGTTATTCACTACCGCATAGAGCATTTTCTATGTTACAATAAGGCGAGAGGATAAAATGAAACTTCATAAAACAAGTGTTTCGAAACACTGTTCTGTAAAATAATTGTTTTTTTTTCTGACGCACTGTGATTCAAAGTGCACTTCAGCTAGTTTTAACCGGGAATTGTTTACTTTTCTAAAATTTTTAAAGTTACATTTCAGTTAACGTGCGAAAGTTTAATGGCTCATTATGTGGTAAGACCATTATTTATAAGTGCTGCGGTAAAAGTCGAAAAAAAAACGTCAGACGAAAACTTTTGTTTTTTCAATGAAACTTGAGAATTTTGATCAGAATCGTACTACCACATTATTCCATTTGGAAAGGAAAGTTTCTTGTTCTGTGTTTTCGTTTCAATAAGTTATGTAGTGGCAAAGATTTGTTTATTTGTATGACGTATAAAGAGATAAGTGTTTCGGTTGATTTTTTTTTCACAAATAAATTTTGATCTCCACGGTGTAACGTCGAAATCTCAATCAAAAATGGCTTCGAATCTGGCACTAGAAATGTGGAAAGCGAGATTTTCGTCCCATCAAAGAAGTGAGATTTAATGATATTAAGTAATCTCGCATTAGTTTGCAACGCATTTCACTCTTCTTCCTTCATTTCATTTTAATAGTAGATTATTGTTTGGGAGACATAAGCAGGGGTTTACTTCGTATGTATATGTTGTACATAACAAGTAAGCATAGCGAACGCGTGTTTATACAACATATGCATATGAAGTGAACCGAGACCTATATCATCCAAACAATATGCTGTTTTATTTCTCATATTTGACTAATGCACACATTCAAACGTTTCTGTATGTAAACTCGAAGTCATGTGAACCCTATTTTAAACAGAATATATCTATATCAGCAGCCTGCGTTCGGTATTGCAAAGGTGTTTTTTCCCAGAATTTGAGATTCAAACTGCAATTTTTTTTCAAATAAAGTGTTTTTAATTTTTTATAATTATTCCATCATCTCCATATATCATTTTTCATATAAAAATGCGAAAAATGCCTGCAAAGAAATTAGATTTTCAATCAAACCAACTTTGCGGTAAGACTTTACAAACGTTTTTTACACCACGTTTTCAAAGGCTTATTTCTCTGCAATGAATAGTCCGATTAAGAAAACAATTACTTTACACAAGCCCTGAGATGAGGCACTACACACTGGCATCTTGTTTGAAAAAAATCCGATCACGCAAAATTTAACTATTTTTGGACCCGTACGAAGTACAAAACTCCTATGCGTTTACTACAAAGAACTTTATTGTAACATGGGGTAGATCGAGGTGGGAGGTGGGGGATACATTTAATATAGTCTAAATATGACGAATCAACAATAAAAAGAATGTCTGTCCGTCCGTCTCCACTCGACCGATCACCCTAAACCTTTTTCTTCTCTGAAAGGTACATCCTCCCATGATTCAAGTTCGAAGATGAGCGAAATCGACCAAGAAGTTCCGGAGATATGGTCGAAGAAGTGGAGGTCGGACATGAAATTTCCAAGGGGGACGGACGGTGAAACTTTTTCGCAAATATCTCAGCAAGTATAGCACGGCAATTGCTCATTTTGGTGTCAAATGAAAGCATTTAATGTCATAAAACTGGGAAAAAATTTTTGTGGGAATCGGGTCAGGGGTCTGGGTACTGGGACTAATGGAACGGACAAAATTGAGTTTCTTGGCCATATACGAAAAAAGTTTTTCGTCTCTATTTCCTTAACTATGCAATATGGAGATTAAAAGTCAAAGGCAAAGTTGAAAAGAACAAAATTTTAGAGAAAATATGTTTCAGGGGTTTGAGTAAAACCGCCCCAATCCTGAGATATGACCACTTCTAGAATTGAGAGGGATGACCCATATCTCTAGAACTATAAGAGATAGAAAGTTGCTTCCAAAAGCAAAGTTGTAGAGAATGAAATTTAAAGTAATATGTGTCTCACGGTTTTGAATAAAAATGCCCCAATCCTGGGTTAGGACCACTTCTAGAATTGAGAGGGATGACCCATATCTCTAGAACTATAAGAGATAGAAAGCTGCTTTCAAAGGCAAAGTTGCAGAGAATGAAATTTTAGAGTTTACGTGTCTCAGGGTTTTGGGTAAAAATGCCACAATCCTAGGATATGACTACTTCTAGATTTGGGAGGGATGACACATATCTCTAGAACTATAAGAGGTAGAACGTTGCGTCCGAAGGCAAAGTTGTAGAGAATACAATTTTAGAGAGCGCGTGTCTCATGGTTTAGGGAAAAATGCCACAATCTTGGGATAAGAACCTTTCTACAATTGGGAGGGATGACCCATATCTCTAGAACTATGAGAGTGGAATGTTGCTTTGAAAGGCAAAGTTGTAGTGAATAGAATTTTAGAGAACGCGTGTTTCAGGGTTTTGGATAAAAATGCACCAATCCTGGGATATGACCACTTCTAGAATTGAGAGGGATGACCCATATCTCTAGAACTATAAGAGGGAGAACGTTGCTTCCAAATGCAAAGCTGTAGAGAATGAAATTTTAGAGATCACGTGAAAAAAGCCACAATCTTGTGATATGGCCCTTTCTAGAATTGGGAGGGATGACCCTTATCTCTACAACTATAAGAGGTTCCAAAGGCAAAGTTGTAGTGAATAGAATTTTAGAGAACATGTGTTTCAGGGTTTTAGGGGAAAATGGCCCAATCCTAGGATATGACCACTTCTAGAATTGGGAGGGATGACACATATCTCTAGAACTATGAGAGGTAGAACGTTGCTTCAAAAGGCTAAGTTGTAGAGAATAAAATTTTAGAGAACACGTGTCTCAGGGTTTAGGAAAAATGCCACAATCCTTGGATATGATCCTTTCTAGAATTGGGAGGGATGACCCATATCTCTAAAACTATAAGATGTAGAAAGTTGCTTCCAAAGGCAAAGTTGTAGTGAACAGAATTTTAGAGAACAAGTGTTGCAGGGTTTTAGGGAAATGGCCCAATCCTTGGATATAACCTTTTCTAGATTTGAATTGTCTGAAACGTACTTCGGTAGGACCTTTGAAATTACCTTGGGTAGCAGTTAGCTAACATGCCATGTTGGAAATAGTTATTTGGATCACAAGGGATGAAAGTATAAAAATTCAACGCTGTGCGAGAGTTGCTGCCCGCGCCGAAGACAAGGGCTGCATCGCACAGGTTGGATTTTTATACGTCATCCCTTATGATTCACGTAATTTTTCTTCACAAGAACCGCGGAAATCGTAATTTTTCACTTCCCAAACTCAAATTTTCAACACAACGAAAATGCTGATGCAATCATCATATTGTTTACATCAGTTACTTTCGGCTCTCTTTTAAGAACCGAAAATACTTTCGGCTCTCTTTAGAGAACCGAAAATATTTTCGCATCTCTTGACTTACTGAGGTCTGCATTTTTTCATTTTCGGATCCCATTTGGGAAGTGAAAATTACGATTTTCGTGGTTCGAGTGATGAAAAATATTTTAATCGATGTCTCACCGAAAACTTGTCATTGCATGTATATGTGCACCCCACGGAAATTATTCATTACACGTATGTTAGGGAAACTTCTCATTACATGCATATCTACATGTAATGACGCGTTTTCGGATGGAACACCGATTAAAATAGCATACAGTGGGGAGTGCTCAGTAAGTCATCCATTCAGGATCATTTCGTGACACTCTCAAACTCATTCGTGTATTTTTAAGCAGCTCGCTTTAAAAACTGTTTTTTAAATCGTGCAGTTTTATACCTCGCCTTCGGCTCGGTACTCTACACTCGTCAAAAAACATTTTTCAAAGCTTTTTGCTTAAAAACTCCCTCTTGAGTTTGGCTCATTTCACAAAATTGATCCCTCATGTATTGACTATTCCATCCAAAAGTTGAGCATTACATGTATGTTTACCTCATATGAAAACCATGCACTACATGTAGGGTCTTTTTTACCTCAATAGTGAAAACAAAAGTATATTACAATATGTTTTGGACATTTTTATTTTGACGAGTGAGGAGTTTGCATCCTTCAAAAATGAAAATTATCGCGATTGTCATCAGGTAATGAATGACTCATTTTCGCGGGGTGCTGCAAGTAAAAGTTTTACCTCGCTATTGAGGTAGAACTTTTGTTGTCAGTAACGTTACCTCACTAGTGAGGTAAAACTTTCATTTTCACTAGTGAGTTAAAAAAGACCTTACATGTAATGCATGGTTTTCGTAGGGGGTAAATATACATGTAATGCTCAACTTCCGGATGGATACGCAATAAACATTATGCAGTGGACCCTGCTACATAATTCATTACTACAGGCACAATTTTGGGAACTCACAAACTCACTCGTGTTACTTTGATCAACACGCTTTGAAGACTGATATTTCGACTCGTGAAGCTCTACACTCGTCAAAATAACGTTTTCAAAGCTTATTGCTCAAAAAAAAAACACTCGTGATTTTGGCTCTTATAACAAAATTGTGTCCTCATGTAATGAATTACTTTCGCAGGGTGCGCTGTAATATGGGCAATTCCACGGACCATTTCGTTCCAACGCATGAAATTCTCAGTAGTTACAAAATGATAGTCATAGAAAAATAACTAACCTCTAGTTGAAGGATCAATCCTTCTGATGCACCATTTTCTATGAATATCTTTTCGTAACTACTGAGCATTTCGAGCGTTGGAACGGAGTTTTCGTGGAATGGCCCATATACTATGACAAATTTTGCAAGCATTTTTCGTGGGTCCATTTTTCATGCACATTTCATGCATTTCTGAGGGTCTGTGTAACCTAACAAAAGCATAGCGTTTTGTTGCTTCAAACGTCAACACGACCCCGTTACATATGAATAAAATATTTTCATTTCATACAAAATACTACCAAATCATCATAGCGAACATACCATAACAACAATGTCGTGTTGCTTGCACTATAATCCTCCACTTCGCTTAAATAAACAAAAATAATGGCCATATAATTTAGCGAATGACATTAATATTAATGCATACATGAATTTGAACATATCCCTGGGAAAAAGGGAGAATTTATTACTTTGCCTACCGTCGTCGTCGTTCGTACAACTTGGTGAAGTATCTATATATTATGCGCGCACACTCACTGCTGACCTAAATACCCATTGTGGCCCAAATTACCTAATTCTGCAAAATGTTGCATATTAACTTGTTCTATATTTCCCATATAGTTGCGATACATGTTACCGGCATGTAATACTATCCCCACGCTCATAGTCGTTGTTGTCATAGTTTGTTAAATTGCTACGCTTAAAATGGAAAAGAGAAATAATGCCTCCAACATATGGTAAACGGTGTTTTTTTATTCATAAAAGTTAACTCTTTTTTATTGCAAACTACAACACCTTTCGAAATGGAACTCGAATTCGTTTTAGAAAACCATTTTTCAATACAGCTCTTGTGTCGCTTTACGTGATAAATTGGTCTTTCTTGCTGTGTTTCGTTTATAATTTTTAAACACACAACCATTTGTGAAGAGTTCTGGAACTACCACAGCTTGGTCCAATTTAAAATTGATTAAAAGCGAAACTTTCATTTTAAGTTTAACATAAGCACCGGCAACGTGCACATAATTGTAACAATGGAAGAACTTCTAACATTTTTTGTTTATTAAAAGGTACGGTTTTGTTATGAAAGACGAATAAACGATATTTTAACACCAGGCTTAGGGAAGGAAAAGGATTTCCTTTAGATATTTTTATAATAAAAACGAACATTTCGAAGCAAGCTGTGCGTTGGATTGGATGGGATGTAAGGTCCAATAAAGCAACTGTGGACGATATTACTCATTCGTTAACTAAGAATTATAGTTTTCATAAAGATAAGTAAGAATACTTCGTCAAAAGACATTGATCTTAGAGGTTGAACACGTGAAAGAAAGAGAATAGGGCAAAAACGTTCAACTTTTATGAACTGTTCGAAAAAGTTGAAAGCATTTTATTCGAACAGTTTGAAATAGTTTAGAGTAGCTAGAATATGCTAGATGGTCTTAGAACACTATTTGATTTCAACGGCGATCTGCAATAATAAGTGGAACAGTGTTTAGTAGTTAATAGCGTTATAATGAGAACTCTTGGTTGCTGTTTCTTCGCCGTTTGACACAATTTATTGTAGGATTTCTATATATAGCGGCGTTCCTACAATAAATAATGAGAACTCTGTCTCGACTGTTATAAACTATTCAAAAAAATCAACATTAGCAATTTTTCGAATAGTTTACTGCAGCTGATATAGTGTTTTTGTTTTGTAACTTTTTTCAGAGACGCATCATTGTGAATCAATGGATGAATTGCAAAAATCAATTAACATTCTGAGGTCGGCTATGGGTGTGAATTTGACTTTCACCTAGGATTTTGAAGTAACATCTAGAAATCGACTGTATAGTACGGGTCATTCAAATAGTGCGCATGCTTTTTTAGGGAGAGGAGTTTGAGAAAGGCGTGTGCTCCATACATCCTGAATTTTTTCCATGCACACAAAATATCTACAAGCGACGTAGGGATTGTGCCTATAATATGCGGCCCCGACGTATTATATACGCGGTGAATGTATTATCAATCTTATTTATGTATTGTGAAGTA
Source organism: Pseudolycoriella hygida (assembly GCA_029228625.1). Lineage (NCBI taxonomy): Eukaryota > Metazoa > Arthropoda > Insecta > Diptera > Sciaridae > Pseudolycoriella > Pseudolycoriella hygida. The sequence continues at coordinate 23,149,503 of CM055404.1, forward strand.
TGCCATACGTAACTAATGTGTTACGAACTTACATAACAAGTGCATAGCGTTCGTAATACGTGCACGGTGGATAAAATACGACGGCGGCGTATATTATAAATACAATTCCTACGTCGCTTGTGGATATTTTCCTCACTGCAGAAGAATGTCGATTATGGAATCTATTACTTATATTTAAACTGTAGTGGTTTTGAGGTATGGCTCTATACAAAAAAAAAATTCTCACAAAAAAGCAGGCAGTCATGTAGTCAAAGAATTTTGTGCCTCTTACAGCAAAATAGTCGAACGCTCTGAGAAATATAAGTGAAACCATTTCGTGACCAACACTGAGGAAAATGTCTATAAGCGACGTAGGAATTGTGTTTACAATATACGCCGCCGATGTATCATATACGCCGCCGATGTATCATATACGCGAGGGGTCCCGCACTTCGGGATTTAAATCCATTAAGTCCATTAAATACATGGGACTTAATGTAATTAAGTCCATTAAGTCCCGAAGTGCGGCACTCCTCGCATATACGCCGCCGACGTATCATATACGCCGCCGACGTATCATATACGCCGCCGACGTATCATATACGCCGCCGACGTATCATATACGCCGCCGACGTATCATATACGCCGCCGACGTATCATATACGCCGCCGACGTATCATATACGCCGCCGACGTATCATATACGCCGCCGACGTATCATATACGCCGCCGACGTATCATATACGCCGCCGACGTATCATATACGCCGCCGACGTATCATATACGCCGCCGACGCATCATATACGCTGCCGACGCATCATATACGCCGCCGACGTATTACTACGCCGCCGCCGTATTAT
>CM055404.1:23150840-23164061 GCA_029228625.1 Pseudolycoriella hygida
ACGCCGCCGACGTATCATATACGCCGCCGACGTATCATATACGCCGCCGACGTATCATATACGCCGCCGACGTATCATATACGCCGCCGACGTATCATATACGCCGCCGACGTATCATATACGCCGCCGACGTATCATATACGCCGCCGACGTATCATATACGCCGCCGACGCATCATATACGCTGCCGACGCATCATATACGCCGCCGACGTATTACTACGCCGCCGCCGTATTATATACGCCGCCGACGTATTATATACGCCGTAGACGTATTATATAAGCCGCAGACGTATTATATACGCCGCAGACGTATTATATAAGCCGCAGACGTATTATATAAGCCGCAGACGTATTATATAAGCCGCAGACGTATTATATAAGCCGCAGACGTATTATATACGCCGCAGACGTATTATATATGCCGCCGACGTATTATATACGCCGCAGACGTATTATATACGCGGTAAATGTTGTGTTTATTATATTTAAGTACTGTGTAGTATGCCATACGTAGCGAACGTGTTATGAGCTCACATAATACGTGCACGGCGTTCGCCGTAATACGTGCACGGTGGATAGACTACGTTGGCGGCAGTGATGATAATAAAACTATTTCATTGTATTCTTTGAAGTATTTTAGGTAGACTTTCTGGGGGTGGCCCAGAACAAAAGTCGTATCCTTCATCCTTAAAAGTCCATTTGAACGTCGAAAAACACGGCAAAATTCATGCATTTTTGTTAAACAAAGCAAAATTTAGTAAAAAATTGCGTGTTTTTAAGAGTTCAAACTGATTTTTGAGTGTGAAGGAAACGACTTTTGTTCGGGGACACCACCAGAAAGTCTACCTAAAATACTTTAAAGAATAAAATGAAATAGTTTTATCATCAAAATGTACCGTTACTCATATTGCCAAGTCGGCGCCACTGGTTGGCGACGTTTAATATAAACGCAATTCCTACGTCGCACAGTAGATTTTTTGTAAGGGTTCACGGCAAGAGTATTTGTTCGTCGTAGGTGTTTTCTACGAAAGAGTTCGTATTTTTCTCTCGTAGAGAAAATAACTGGCTATAAAAAATTTTCTTCTATAATTTTTAAATGCCCACACATTTTTTTTAAAGCTCGGTCAAAGTTAACCTGATTTCAGAAGGTTCGTCGCTTGGTAGAGTCTTTTGAAGCAAAGACTTGTCGAGCGACGAACCTCATTTTCCGCAAATTTTGACTTTGACAGAGTTTTTAAAAAAATGTGTGGGCATTTAAAAATTATAAAAGAAAATTTTTGATAGCCATTTATTTTCTCAACGTGAGAAAAATACGAACTCCTTCGTAGAAAACACCTACGACGAACAAACACTCTTGCCGTAAACACTTTCAAAAAATCCACTGTGCGTCGGTCGCTTGTAGATATTTTCCTAAGTGTATTTTTGCGTCTAAAATCCGTCTTGAATGTCCTTAGTAGACAATTTTCATGACAACTTCTGGGAAGAAATGTTTAACGTTGAGTTTTGTAGAAGAAAAATATAATTACTGACCTCAACGAGATTTTTCGAATCTAGCGTGGTAATCAAACAACGTCAACGTCAACTGTCAAAGCAATTTGTAGTGCATGTGTTCGGTCTTAATATTTTTTAATAATTAGACGAAGAAACTGAATTGTTTTGATAAAAATGTGAACATTGTCGAATAATCTTACGTCCCCAAATCGAATCGTGTAAAGATTACGAGATTATCGGCAGTAAAATTTAGCTGTGGTTGATTCAAATACAACATTCTCTGCATAACCTCACTTGTGGTTGAAGACGCTAATCCTAAGTGCAGTGTTGATCAAAACAAAGTAGTCTATTAACAACAATTCTAAGGATATTGTGGAAGATATCTCTGGTGGATCATTTTTAAATGTATTGACTGCTTGATGGTCCGGCCTGTTAAAGTTCATATCTCAAATTTATAAAATTCGAGGATGAACCACAAAATATTTCCGCTTTCGTCGCTGTACCTGTTTTCGTCTCTGAGAACCTCTTAGAGAATACATTTTTGAACATAATACGCTGTATCATTGATCAAGTTTTTAACTTCAGCAGAGCATAATCACCATCAACCAAGATCCATTGGAGTAATGCGTGTCTAGTGCCTGATAATGTTTGAAAGGTTTCTGAGTAATCAACTTGTTTGTGATTTACATAACAGTATGGAGTAATGAAGAAATTGTGGTGTATTTGTAAACAAAAATGTTGAATAAATCATATGATTAATAAAAATCAAACAACGGCAGGTAATGTTTCCCCTAAGGCTAGAAAGGGGCGGGTAACGTACAAACTTTCCACCAGGAATATACGTACATTATAGTCACCATGTCAACACGATTTTAAATAACCCTGAAATCTTAATCATCCTAAAAGTTGAATAAACCTTAACTGAATCGACTTGATCCAAATTGACTTGACCTTTACAACATTTAAAAATCTCCATATGTTCGATAACATGACAGTAGATATTTCGTTTAGCATTCCATAAAAAAGCTTCAGCTACAGTAAAAAGAGAACTTTACATTTGTTGTTTAAGTTACCCAATAAAAGACCGAATTTAGTTTTATTTCTATCGAATTTCTTACAATAAGACCCATCTGCCAATTATTGATACAACGCAATTATATTGGATTTTCTGCTAATTGAATTGATAATCTTCCTTGCTCAATTCCGTTCACCAGCTCCTATCTAATTTAATCCTTGAATTTATCGAACATATTAAATTAATTAAATCGATTTTTCATTGTCATTCAAAGTATTTGTAAGCCGTATGTTTAGTTACGTTGGTATAACATTTAATAAAGCGATAGCCACTTGTCCATCACTGTCGTAACCCGATATTTTAGTCATCCTTTCGAACCCGTTTACACAAAACTTCATGCTGTTTGTATTCAGCAACCAATTCGTTGTTGAGGTTTCAATTTCAAATGAATTAGAGTATTATTTTAAATTAGCTATTTGAAATGAAGACGGTTATTTGGCAACAATTTTAATTTATTTATTTACAGTTCATGTAGATTTTATATCATTCATGGCTGACCATTCGTGGAAAAATTAGCCGGGGATTATCCGTACTTTATTTATTTAAGCAACTTGTTGCTTGTAGTAAATGAACTGTACGTCTTTTGGTGCTTTCCAACAGCGTCATGACAAAGTGTGTTCGGCTTCAAACATTTAAATTTAGATGTGATATCGACTAATCGTTGGACGTTTTCTGAATAGGTTTATGCAAAATAGTTGGACTTTTTCCGAACGCGTATATTTTTTGCACAGACTAGACGTCTGTAGCTTGATTCTATGATAAATAAAACATTAATTCACTAAGCCATAGATAATCGTTTGCTATAAATCAAATAATTACATCTTTTTCGTTCACTGCTTAAGATATTTTCTCATTTCATTTTATTTGATTCAAAATGATAGAAAATTTTGTTGATTGAAACTAACATTCCTATAGTGAATAGTCGAATTAACGACATCAACTCCTTCTGTCTTAACAAAAAAACAAAGAAACAAAAAATATTTATCGTGTGTGTATTCCTTCGCTCAGATTTTTACAATGTAGAATGTAGATGATCTTCACACACTCCGGTCGGTCAACTGAAGAAGCGAAAAATTTGCATCAAGTTTTTTTTGGATTATGGGTTTCGTTCCAATATTTAAATTTAGGCAGAAAACTATAAATCTATAAAATCTCTTGCCTAACTCTTTTTGGAAAGTTACGAAGTCCTTTTTGCAATGACTGAAGGAAGATAGTCTAGTAAGCTGCTTGGAATGGGCCATACTAGGAATAGGAGAGAGGTGGATGCGATTACTGGAAAATGTAAAGCGAACCGTATATAAAAACGGATATGTTGAATTTTAAACAATGGAATTTCATTGTTTAAAATTTGACTTGTCCCTTCTTATATTCGGTTCGCTGTAGAATTAACAGGTACATGTAGACCTTCAATTGTGCCTGTGGACTGGTAGATGAAACGTTACTTCACATAACTTGTGAATGCCCCACTTTCTCACAGTTGATAGATACTGCGGAGCTGCCCTCTGCGACCCTTAGAAATATCACAGTTTGGACTTGTTGTTTCACACAGGTTCTTAACAGACCTCGAGAGGAAACAAAGGGTCACAAGATTTGTGGTTGATTGACATATTGATCGACATATTACAAAAATATTGATCTATAGATCTTGTCCCCGAACCTCAAGTGGTGACATCTATGTTTTTTTCATAGCTGAATTACCGTCTCAAGTGGCGAGATCCATGCTTGCATAGCTGAATACGAACAAACATAAAACTAATGACACAATCTATTATCGGACGATGTCTTCGACGCGCCATCTGCAAACTGAATCTACAACAACAGATTGTGCCATTATCATCATCATCATCATCATTTATTTATAATTTTGTGCAAAGGCTATAACCTTATACAATTTTCATTGTGCGCAAATTAGTCACATGAAAGGCAACAAAGAACTAACATTATCATTTCTATAATAAAACAAGAAAGAAACATAAAACAGCAGAAACGAAGGAAAGAAGTTCATTCGCATCTAAGCTCGCCAAATAATAAAACGACTAAAAGTCACTATTCAATTCATGGACGAAACGAAACAGAGTGCGAAAAATACATTCTGCAAAAAATCCCAGGCGTCCCAGCATACGTGACGCCAACAGGAAGCGAGTTCCAGTCTCTAAAACCCTAAGCAAATATAGATCGCCTACACCGCCTTCTATCGAAGCGCAAAAGTCTAAGTCCAGTTGTCACGTCAACGCTAACAAGCTCATAGAGATAAGAGGGTTCCCCAGAATGAATAAGCCTGTAGATAAAAGCCATCGCACGATACTTGTGATGCTCTTCCTACGAACAGCCGAGAACCTTATTAACGGCCGCCGATATGTTCCCAAGCCAAAAACGTACCTCAAAATGGATTTGAAAGCCCTATCAAGAAGCCCTCTCGACGTTGCGTCAATGTCATAATAAAATATTTCACAATAATTATCGAAATGTGGCATCAGCAGAGCTTTCGCCAGCATCATCCTTGTCCTGAACGGTGTTATCCTCGATAGAGACCACAGACTTCTAAGGCTAGCATAAATCTTTTGGATGATTATGTTCACATGATCACGCCACGAAAACTCAGAATTCATAACTAGTCCTAGATTTATAACTTTGGTAGAGATTTATTTAGCGTATGGGATAGTGACACCGCCAAGGAAACGTCGCACCCCCTTCAAGGCCAAATGCAATTGCTTGAGTCTTACCTGCATTAAGCGTAAGCTTATTCAAAGACGACCATTCAGCAACTCTCCTCAAGTCATCATTGAATCTGGCGAAACATTCGTCCAAATCAGCAGCCTCAAAAAAAAACTTATAGAACTGCGCGTCATCAGCATAAAGATGAGGGATCATAAAACGAATAGAGTCGGGCAGGTCATTTATAAATAAAAAAAAACAAAAGAGGCCTCAGTATGAAACCCTGTGGGACTCCCATTGAAATTGGGAGAAAGTGAGATAACGTTCCACTAATACAAACAGCTTCGGACCTGCCCAGACATATAATTTTTATCCAAAGAAATGGCGGTCGAGTCAAAAAGAAATTGATTTCGAAGCTTGGCACAAAGAGCATCGTGACGGACTGAGTCGAAAGCTTTAGAAAAATCTAAGAGCAGAAGCACCCCCACCAGCTTCTTATGAAGCGCTGACCGTATGTCATGTGTGATTTTCAAGAGCGCCGTGGTGGCACTATGACGCGCCCGATAAGCGGATTGGACACGCTTCACTAAGCCTCGAGAGTACACGAAGCCCTCGATCTGCTTCGAAAGTAGAATCTCATAAATCTTAGAGAACACAGGTAGGATGCTCACAGTCCTGTAGCCATCGAGATCTAACTTCTTTCCCTTTTATGGGCAGGAAACACCTTAGCCTTCTTCCAGATAGATGGGCAGCTGCCGCTGGCAATAGCGTACTTCAAAATGTGAATAATGAACGGTAGGATGAAGGGAGTAGAGAGCTTAATAAATTTGAGGGGAACCCCATCAAGGCCGACAGCGTTAGTTGTGACATGCTTTATCGACTCAAGAACTTCAACGGCATCGACACCCCTAAATGCAAAGGAAGAAGCGCGTGGCAATTCTCCCGTCTCGCCCCGAAGATCACCCGATTGAACGGTCGGATTTGAAGGGTCCAATTCGTCCGCCACACGGCAGTCACCACTGACAGTGTAGGCATTAAACTCGTCCGCGGTGAACGGTGGATCGTGTGAAGATTTAGAGAGAACTAGACCGAGAGCTTTAGCATTTCTCCATACATTCCTCATACCCAAGCCCACGTAAAGCCTAGGGGAGAGCAATACACGTTTCGCATTGGAGATCAGTTGGTTACGCCTGTTCTTAAGTTTCTTCATCTGCGCAAGATTCTCGGCAGACCTAAGAGACGTATAGTTCCGCTTAGCAATCATATAATCTATGGAGGCCATGTCTATCTCGAAGGTTTACCATGGGGCGGAGCAATCAATCCGATCCCTCGAAACGAACGGAATAAGAGGAGCGTGCTTATTCAGAAGCTGAACCATAACTCCGTTGAAAATTTCTAGCATCCTATTCACTAGTTCACTAGTTTTATGTTTGTCCGTATTCAGCAATGCAAGCATGCATGACGCCATGACGTTAATTCGGGGACAAGACACGATGATCTATTAGAAGAAGAACACTTTGAAAGTCTTCATCACGCAACATTACTGCTTTTGATGCGTAGCTGCATCTACTTTTTTCCTCTACATTCATTAGGTTCAACCCAAAAGCAGAGCAATTTTTACCTAATAGTACACCATTGTTTAATTGATAAATATGGTTCCGTACAAAACAAATGACACAATCTGTTGAGAGTAGAGCAGCAAATTTTATTGGTGTGAGCTCATTCGACTACTTTATCATTCAACCCAAACATTCTGACATTTCTCCACACAATTTCAACTTGTTATTGGAACATCTGATACAGTTACGACCGAGACATAATTTCCCAATAAAATTGCGATAAACAAACATCTAATATCTCGAATTATCTTTCAAATTTTCCATCGCATTTCACTTTACTAAATTCAGAGTGTAAATTTACAAACAAAATTAAATTAACCCAATAAGAGGAGTTAATTATCAAACAGTACGTACCGCGTGAAACGTAAACACTATACGAAAATATTTAGAATAACCGCGAAATATATCTAGTCTACTCCGTGGCAGAGGTTCCAATTCAAACAAACAACATTTTTTTTATCAAAGAGCTAACACTTTACTTGACCTAATATTTAGTGTAAACATTTATCATTTAGAAACTCTTACATGTGATTGTGTATACCTAATAGTCGATTTGTTGATACAAATATGCACATGGATATGATTAGATTAATCCGGAATAGCATACGAAATGCGAAGAAACGTGCCAAACGCAGGTCATCACTATTTACTAATGAACGTGCTTGAAAGATTCACTCCGATTTTTTTTTTGCTCGTTTCAGTCTTCCTAGCAAATAAACACATTATTATTTCTTGGAAATCTATCAAAAATCAAACAATAAATTAAAATAAAATAACGCGTGCTAAGAAAACTCGTGATTTTTTTCGAAGGTCTTAAGTACTCTTCAAAGAAAATCTCATCCATCTACTCGAATCAAATTTATATCCACTGTAACTATAACCCTCAACCCAACAGTTTGAACACTTTTTCATTGCTAATTCTATTTTACAGACATCTTTTCCACTCTCACTATCATAATTATGTCCATTTTCACCTTATCCTTTGCAAGATAGATCGCAAGATATAAGAGTTATCAAGAAATATTAAGAGTTATAAGGAGTCAGGAATAGTTATAAAAAGTTGTAAAGAGTTAAAATAACTCTTTCGTGCATTATATACTTATAGAGCGATAAATATAGTTACACAATGGAAATACTTGTTACACTACGAAATTTTCTCAGACCAAACGCACATACCTTAAGGTGGTGTTACTCTCCATTCAAGTCCGAGAGGCAGTCTGGTGTCAAAAAATGATGTATGAGAAATTTAAATCCAGTAATGAGTGCTCTTGGTCCCAATAATTTTAAACTTGACGCTAGGCTACCTACTATGTGCCGCAAACCAGTGATGTGATAGTTTTTTGTTTATATTCAAAGTGAAGTTAGCTGCAGTTGTGACCGAGGCTAACTTCATTGCGAGAAAATCAGCTGATTTTTGAACTTTTCAAATAATTCAGCAGATTTTGGTAATGAATGAATTCAGCCAGGGGTATGACAGTATTTTGCTCTAGTCTTTGCAAGTAATATTCGACGTGAAGTTAGCCGCAGTTACCGAAGTTAACTTCATTGCAAAAAAATCAGCTGACTTCATTGAAAAGTTCAAAAAACAGCTGATTTCGGTTGCAGTTGCAGCTAACTAACTTCACGTTGAGTATTACTTGCAAAGATCAAAACAAAAGATTGCCACGCCTCTGAATTCAGCTGACTTCAATTGCTATGAAGTTAGCTCCGGTCGCAACTGCACCTAGCTTAACGTTGCGTATTAGATCAAAGCAAAATACTGTCACGCCCCTGTGCTGAACCATGTCAAAGAAGGTAGCCTGTTGTCAAAATTTGGTGTATATCACTTTGACGGCATTGACATCAGGGGCGTGACAGTCTTTTGTTTTGATCTCTGCAAGTAATATCAACGTGAAGTTGGCAGCAACCGAAATCAGCTGTTTTTTGAACTTTTCAATGAAGTCAGCTGATTTTAATTAGTACTTTTGATTGAACAATTTCTGGCCAATGATTTTTAAAAAGGCGGTTTTATGTTGACTTCAACGTGGCTTTTTTTAAAAATTGTACCTAAATTTCGTTAAAGGACGCACTTCTACACGAAATCGGTGTACTATTGTGGAAAAAGCCATTTCGGGGTCACCACCTAAGGGTGCTTTAAAAATCCAGAAATCCTTACATTTTACTATAATGAAATCAGCTGATTTTGTTTGCAATGAAGTTAGCCTCGGTCGCAACTGCGGCTAACTCAGGGGCGTGACAGTCTTTTATGTTGATATTTGCAAGCATTACTTAACGTGAAGTTAGGTGCAGTTGCAACCGAAACTAACTTCATTGCAACAAAATCAGATGATTTCATTCATAAAATATACCAAAATCAGCTGACTTCATTGAAACGTTAAAAAATCAGCTGATTTTTTTGCAACTGAAGCTAACTTCACGTTGAATATTAGTTGCAAAGATTAAAACAAAAGACTGTCACGTACCTGGGCTAACTTCGCGTCGAGCATTACTTGCAAAGATCAGAACAAAAGAATGTCATACCCCTGATTGACATTTAAACCAATATTTGTGTTTTGTGTTTCGTTGCCGTAGTACATAAATGTGGTTTTTGTTTCTTGGGTTTATGCGGCATGGGATAAAATTCAAAAACTTTTCTCGATTATTCAGCTATATTTCGAGTCATGTTTGGACTCATCATCAGGCTGTGGAAAGCATAAAACTTCATTGTTCACATTCTTGTTCTATCGTTGGTTGCGGATCTAATTTTACCTTTCAAAATAATAATAAAAATGGGCTAATGTAAATATGGAAACATGTAAATATCACAGTCGGTTATATTGGAAAATGCGCTATGCTGTCTAAGACATTTAAGTTGTAAAAGTTGGACGTTAAGATAATAAATTAATTAAAAAAATGGGAAAACTAGAAGAAAAAATTTAAAAAATTGTCCTGAGGAGTTTAACTAAGCTAAAATGTCATGTCATTCTGGGGCTGTCCTCTTTTAATGTTGTACTGATTGGCCAGTATTGTTGGCTGTTTTGTTGTACGAAACATTTTTGTTGTTTAGTAATTTCATCAGATTTGTGTATGAACTATGCAGTCCTTCTTTGTCGATCTGAGTGTTTACTGTGTTATCTGTTTTGTGTATGTGCATTTTTTCAGCTATTAAGCGTTGCCAGTAGTTTGGTATTTGCTCCAGTATTGTTAAATTTTCGAAATTAAATGTGTGGGATTCTTTGATTGCATGCAGGGTTAGACCGGTTGTGTTTTGTTCCTTCCTCAAATGGATGTCGCTCTTGTGTTTCCTCATCCTGTCCTTTAACTTTTGTTTGGTGATTCCAACGTATGTCGCATTACACATTGAACATTGTACCATGTAGACCAATATAGCTCAAGAACGTAGCCTGGTGTCAATATGAAAATTACTCTATTGTCACACCAAGTTGATTTTAATCAGGCAACACTACGAAAAATGGGAAAATTTCTCCGACCCAACCAACGTCGCAGTATGATCATGGTCACATGACCCGAAAGCATTGGACAAAATCAATTTGGTGTATACGAATGTAGATGAATGTGGCAAAGCCATTACTCTGTTGTCACACCCACACAGTTGATTTTAATCAGGCAATACTACGAAAAATGAGAGAATTTCTCTGAACCGACTAACGCCGTAGTAGTAGTTCTATGGCCAAATGACCGCAAAACATTGAAAAAAATAACTTTGGTGTAGACGAATGTAAATAAGTGTGTCAAAGCCATTAGTGCGTTGTAAAATCGTCACAGCGATAGGTTTTAATTTTTAACACTGGGCTGCCATCTTTGTGCCGTTGAAACATGACAAAGTACGTATCCTTGTTTCAAATTGACAAGTACATTTCCATAAAGTGCTTGCTATTGGCTTTAACATTCCCTAACATCACTTTCTAATTCCAGGCTTCCCAGCCGAAAATACACATCTACTTCATTTCGCAACTTCCTGAAGCCTGCGAACTTCAGATTCAAGATCTAGTACATTCAGTACATCTAGTACACTACATACAGTAGAGAGATCAATCTAGTACAAAGCTCCTAAAAACAGTTTTAATTACTTGAACGTGTTTCTTCTAGGCATGCAGAGGTATACTGCACTCTCGGCGCTTGGTGCGACATAGGCTTCTGTCAAAATATAGCGAATTTCATGATGAAAGGTTTTAAGGAACTTATACACTGCACACATCATCAGAAAGTATGCTGTACTATGACAGAAGCCGATGTTGCACTGGGTTCTGTGGTGCAAGTTTTTGCAGTGTTAAAAAGCTGCGCAGAAGTACAAAATTCTATTTGATGCAAAAATATATTTCCGTAAGTGTAGGTACGAACATAAAAGTAAGAACAAACGCATACGAATCATGGGTCTACAACATTTGCACCGCATTTTGTGCTTCGGAAATGGATAATAGAAAATATATCAGAACATCTACAAACCCAAAGATAAACTTTTCATTCACTTCTATAAAAATGTCAGAGTACCACTCACATTTTCTAGACGTTCTATGCACAGTTTTTAATTTCCATTGAATTCACAGAACTGTGCCATTTCTGCCATGCAATATATTAATTAATCAAAATGTTATTTACCTTAATTGAACACAAAACATGTGGCACACAGTAGCAAAGGGCTTCTCAACAGTGCTGAATGTCTGTGAATTTGCCCTAAATAAATATTAGAGACAAGCTCATTTCTACGTCACCGCATCAACTTTATATTACCCTTGTTAGGCATTTGATTTGATATCAACCGGCAAAGACTCCAAAGTACGAATGGAAATGAATACATTTTGTACGTACAAATGAATGTTAAACGAAAATCGGAACGGGAAATTCATAATAAATAAAACCTCAAATAAAAAATGTAGCGATGTGAATACCGTGTTACCGTTCGGTAGGATTTATAAATTGAGGATGTTTCACTGCCTGTAATGTGGATGTATGATTGAAAACAACTGTGAATGATGTTCCCTGAGTTTCATTTGTTATATTTTATGTATCTGTTCGTAGGATGAATCTATTTACCATCGAAATGTAATACTTGATGGGCGATGAGACGATATATTCATTGTACGCGAAATAAATGAAATGTAATATGATTAGCTTGAATATGCATAGGTCTGATGCGTACCTAATTGTAATGGATTTATTCATTTGCTATGAAAATGTTTTGATGTTGATTGCCAATTGTTATGCTCGAAATAGTGTTCCTTTTGAAATTCATTTGATAATTTGACATTCTGGAGAAAATGAATCAATATCAATTGACACGGCTTCGCATAAGATGTCATCACAACATTTTATTACACTCTGTTCTCATGGAAACTCATATATCCGCACTGAAAGCGTCTATTGTGTAAGTCATTGCAGGTGAAGAAGCCTTAGCGACGATTCTCATGTTTTGCCTAACCATTTAATTTGAGATTTAGAGTTTTCAGTTGCTAAAAAGAGGTGGTTTCTATAACTGACAAAGTTTCATCTCTACACTGAAAATTCTTGGATGTTCACGTTATTTGTATGCTGCCTTCTGCATATGTATAGTGATATGTTGCATATATTAGTTGCAAGTTGTACAATATACCAACATGCAGCATACGAAATGCTGCATGCGGGTATATTATACAACTTGCAACTAATATATACAGCATACCACTATATATATGCAGCATACAACTAACGTGAAAATCCAAGAATTTTCAGTGTAGCTTTCACACAAAAGTTAATTTGTTAATTTGTGGTGAGTTTCCTTTTGATAATTCTTCTTTCTTCAATCAATCGGGGTTTACTCCGTGCCATTAAGAGCATATATTCAGGAAGCAGGGCCGCGGTAAAAATAGATGGCGAAATTAGTGAGTCTTTCAATTTTTATAAAGGCGTTTGTCAGGGTTATTCATGATTTTCATGGACAAAATAATCAAGCAGGCGAACTTGCAGGGAAAAGTTGAGGTGGGGGAGGTAATAATGAAAATACTGGCCTATGCCGATGACTTGATTCTGCTGGGAAAACTTAGGGGTTTCGTCAGTGGAAGAGGGGACAAGGGCTAGTCGTCTGCGGTGGTTCGGGCACGTGCATAGGATGGGTAATAACAGGATATCAAGAATTTGTGACAGATTGTTACGGGCTACAACCAAAATTTTTAATTAAAGTTGTTCAAAATCGCATACGAGAAGCTTCTTTGTGATCATCCGTTATATGCTTTTCACTTGGTGACGCAATGCTATTGTTTCTAGTTATCTTTCTCTAGTTTTGGCAAATCATAAGATACCACGTTGAACGTCATAACATTTGCTTGTTTTTGTTAAAAAATAAATTCCTCAGTTTTGTTACGTAACAGGGGGGGGGGGGGTTCGAGTGATTGTGACAATGTGTG
>CM055404.1:23164561-23200544 GCA_029228625.1 Pseudolycoriella hygida
GGAGAATTTTTTTTTGTGACGCAATTTTTTTAACACAACGTAGTTTTGTTTTAAAGAAAGCGCTGTAATTTTTTCAGGAAATCAAAACTTTGAACACAAGGTTTCAAACTTCTGCGTATTATCAGCGATAGTGTCACCTCAAGCGATATCATTAATTTTGGAAGCGGACTTACGGACTGCGTCACACTCTACCTTTAAAGAGGTTTTTGTTGTGATGTAGTATGTTAACATGAATTCTTGTCAAAGCTTACACGTGTTTCTTGCGACGTACTTTCAAGACGAAGTGTGAACACATTTTGAATTGCGTCATAAAATTTTATTTACTTTGACATAAGCTGTCGCCGCACAAAAGGCGTATAGATATCAAATTTCTTGATGATTGGTAAATGAAAAATCGACAGCAATCGTTCAGTCAGTTTGAGTATAATCTTACGCAAATTTTGAATTTGAAAATGTGTTTGGATACTGTTGAAATTATGGAAACTCGTCTAATAAATAAATATTTGTTTGAAGAAACGAGGCTGTTAAATATGCAAATTTATTACATGCGCCATTAATTTGAATTCGTCTATCCAGACGTGACGAAGACTGTTTCAAATTTTATTTTATTGATTTTTTATTCATTGTCGTATGAAGCGAACAAATAACTACAAATACCATCATTATATTTTCATCCACGAATTCTTTCACACTAATTAGTTACAAAAAAGAACAGTTGGACAAATTCTATACCAATCTCATTACGTTTTTTATTTATTTATTTGACTTACACAACACGTGCTGCTATTGTAGACACTTACTTTCTCAAAGGTCGTTCAATACGTATTACGGGTGATGCGTGTTAAAAGCGATTTGTTAACCTATAGTCAGTGGAATGGCCGATTAGGAATTAAAGACCATTCTCAACGTTAGAGGTAACAAATGTTTTTAATTTTATTCTGTCTCAAGGATTGGACATGGATTGGATAAGCCGTTTATAAACCGCATTAAAGTTCATTTGAAAGAAAGATTAGGTTTAATGCGAATAAAATTTGATATTATGGTTGTTGTATCTGTTAAGAAAATGTGGCGCCTGACTTCGATTGAGGAAGTCATTACTTACGTTTTCGTATTTAGCATTCGATCAATGCGACTGCATAGAAAACAAGTTCGAACGATTAAGTAATGACTAATTAGCTTAAAGACCCATGAGAAGTTATATCTATGGGAAGTGACAATACTTCATTTCACAAAAGCTTCACGTAAAGCAAGACCTAAAATATTATAAATGTAAAAACAATACGATCACTTGACTCGTTTGGGGTGACATCGGCTTCTTTCAACGTATACCGAATTTCCTATTGAAATGCTTAAACTTCCATAGCAGTCTCGTCTGTTCGACAGATTATGCCGTCGGTAATATTTTGACAGAAGCCGATGACGCAATGAACGTTTTAAAAAAAAAGAACAACAAAAAGCGATAAAAGAAGCAAACTGAAGAAGAAACTCGCGAGAAAAATGTATTGGGAGTGAAATTGACTAGTGAGAAATTTGCAAATTAGAGTAATTAGAATACAGTCCAGCTCGGTGCGTAAGCATAGAAAATCTTCTGACCGAACCCGATAGAGATTGCAATAAAATTTAGCCATTCAGGTCACACTAGAGAAATTTATTTTCTGTTACAATTATAGCCGTCGCCTCAGGCTTCTTTTTTATGCAAATTTAACTATCGAATTATTTTTGTAGTTGCGGAATGGCAAAATAAATAAGTGAATAACTTTAAACCGACAAATCGATTACTTTACATTTCCATGTGAATACATTTAAACAACAGCACTGAACAAATACCCAAATTGTAACGTCCAAAATTTATTCAATTTTTGTTTATTTAATTTGTGTTCATTCGGTCACTTTTTTGTTGCATTTTCCTGTTTATTTTCAATGAATTTATTTAGTAGTTTAAATATTTGAACGAATAACGACGCTTATATTTGAGCCCATTATTTATCGAAATTCTGGTGATAAAACAAATAGTACATTGAAATGCAAGGGGTATGCTGGTACAATTCACCTACCGAGACTATAATGGTCCATGGCAATTTTGACAAGTTAATTTTAACAGACGTAAAACGTAATTGTAAGCAATAAATTATTCTACGGCATGCCTTCAAAACGTACCGTTTTTTTTATTTTGTTGTTTTTAAAAATTCTAAAAATTTAGCCGCATTTGACAGCTGCATACGAACTGACGGAGGCTGAATGTACTACCGAATAGTATTTACTATGTTATGAGCGGTCTTTACGCTGGAAATCAAAAACCATACAAATTTTAGGGTTATAAAGAGTTACATTGTGATTTGAAATTCAATTTAAGTGTCCGTCATCTCTCATTTTTGTCGAAATAGCCATGGTCCATTAGGCGTTATGTCGCTTATGTTATACGACACGTTACATCATTCATCTCATACCTTTTATAACAAAACGATATTTAAGATGGCGCTTCGAGCGTTTCAAAAAACAATATTTTTAATTTTTAATCTCACCAAATGAAAAACAAATTTTTTTGACTTCTGTGGACTCTTTTTTGTATCGAGCTTTGAACTGAATTTCACAAATTTATGGCGTACTGTGCTACAGTTTTTCAGCTCTTTCATGCTCCAATCCTTCCTCTACTGCATGAGCCTACTGGATCTTGAATCCGAAGTACGCAGCCTTCAGAAAGTAGCAACAAGTGGAAGAGTATTATTTCGACCGGGCAGCCGAGTGTCAAAAGTGATTTTAGGAAATATTAGAGTCAATAGCTGGTACTTTATGGGAAAATAATTGTCAATTTGACTGCGTACTTTGTCATGGTTCGACAGCTCAAGAGAAGGCAGTCAAAAATGGTGTCAAAAATTTAAGCATATATGACGGCTAGAGGTGTTCAAAATACAAAAGCGTCGAAAAACAAAAGGTTTTTGATCCCTGATCAAGATTTTATATGGGCGTAACTTTATCCGAGACGATTTAGGGGTAGCTCAAAAGCTTTAAAGTCAAAAATTCAATGACTTTCAAAGGCACATATTCACTCAAGTAATGAGTGAATCTATCGGTTATTGTGATGTATTTGGAAGGTCTTAGGACACCCTTAAAATTGACATAGACCGTTTGGGGCACCAACCGAAAAAAAAGGTTTTTGATCCCTGATCAAGATTTTATATGTTCGTAACTTGAGCCGAGACGATTTAGGGGTAGCTCAAAAGCGTTAAAGTAAAAAATTCAACGACTTTCAAAGGTACATATTCACTCAAGTAATGAGTGAATCTATCGGTTATTGTGGTGTATTTGGAAGGTCTTAGAACACCATTAAAATGGACATAGAAAAATTAGACCAGGCAGTGTTTTCGTCCATATGTCCCACATGATTGAAATTTATGAGAAAATTGCACCACTTTAATCATGTGGATCATATGGACGAAAACACTCTCTGGTCTACTTTCTTTATGCCAATTTTAAGGGTGTCCCAAGACCTTTCGACTGCACCACAACAACTGATGGATTCTCTCATTGCTTGAGTGAATATGTTCCTTTGAAAGTCGTTAAATTTTTTACTTTAACGCTTTAGAGCTACCCCTAAGGCGTCTCGGATGAAGTTACGCCCATTTACGATCTTGATCAGGAATCAAAAACTTTTTGTTTTTCGGTTGGTGCCCCAAACTTTTCAATACTTTTATTTCCTCATACATTTTTGGACCTCCCTGATGACGGCGTTGACGAATGCTTCATAGCGCAACTAGTTTTCGTCCTGACACCATCCTGCTTTCTTGAGCTGTGTTCACTTAAATGTGGATGGCAGCTAGCGGCAGCCTGACGTCAAGTTGAAATTTAGTGCGTTGTAAAGCATTGGTTAATGCCTTAAAAGTGATATGCACCAATTTTTGACAACAGGCTGCCTTCTTTTTCATATTTCATGGGCACATATAGGGCAGCTTGGTGTCAAATTGAAAAGTATTGCACCGGAAAGTACTGACCACTGATTCAAATTTGCTAAACATCAGCACTAGATAAGGCAGTCTAGTGTCAATCATTTAAGCATATATGACGGTGTTGACAAATGCTTCACAGCGCACTAATTTTCATCCTGACACCAGGCTGCGTTCTTGAGCTGTGTTCACTTAAACGTGGATGGCAGCGGCAGCCTGGCGTGAGGTTGAAATTTAGTGCGTTGTAAAGCATTCGTCAATGCCTTAAAACTGATATACACCAATTTTGACGCCAGACTGCCTACCTTTTCGTTGTTCAAGGGCACATATAGGGCAGCCCGGTGTCAAATTGAAAAGTGTTGCACCGGAAAGTACTGAAGACTGATCAAATTTGCTAAACATCATATGGCCAATTCCATGCAAAAAGTGGAAAATGCGTTACGTGCAAACGCTCAAACGGGTAAAATGTTTAGATATTAGAATTCCTTTGTATGGAGAAGTTGAAGATTGAACATTTGTAGAAACTTCTTTCATATAACACAAGCCTCGTATGTGATTTGTTTAGCAAGAAAACAACGTTTGCACATAACCTACCAATGGAATTGCCCATATGTTGATACCAGGCTGCCTTACAGAACTTGGCTACTGCAATATCACCTTAAAAGCACGTCGCAAAAATGTGAACTGTCACATTTGCGATGTTTTTTTAGAAATTAATCCTGAGTAAATAAAAAACTCTTCGGAATTACAGCTCATGTACTGTGAGAGGATGACTCTTACAAGAATAATAGATGAATCAGGATTCAAAAAGTTTGAGTATGAAGTTCGAAAATTGTTCTGAAAAATCATCGCATCCCAAATTTGCTTGCGGTGTTATTTCAAAGCGAATCTGTACCTTCATACTTAAGCTTTTGAGCTTAAGAGCGTGTCAGATATTTTGACAGTTCTATGTTTTGCAATGTTTTTTCATTGCATATTTCTAAGGCAGTGATCATCAGTTTTAAATTCCGAAACATCTACTGTTTGCATAACACATCCCTTTATGGATTCTGTGAATCAGAATATATAATTATTGAGTCTTAGTGTCAAAATTTGATCTGAAAAAACATCGCATTCGCCGAATCTCTGCTCAATAATTATATATTCTGATTCAGAGAATCTATAAAGAGATGTGTTATGCAAACAGTAGATGTTTCGGAATTTAAAATTGATGATCACTGCCTTAGAAATATGCAATGAAAAAACATCGCAAAACATAGAGCTGTCAAAATATCTGACACGCTCTTAATGAACTATAATTTTGAATAATTTGTTATTTTCCCGTGTTCTAAAAAAACATCGCAAAATTTGACAGTTCACATTTTTGCGACGTTGTCTTAACTTGACTCGACTATAGTGCAACGATTTTTTCTCTCTCATTTTGTATGATATGAAATTCGACTTTAATGAATTGATGACTACACACCCAAATGTTATAAATGGTTTCAAATTATAATCATATGAAGCAACGGTTTTCTGATACTTTGTATAAAATGTAAATTCATGTATTAATCCCTAAACAAGGTCAATTAATCATCATGTTTTCTGCAATTTTTGCTTCTATGTGTCGGATTGTGTATAATTTTATCTCTGTTCTACACACAACGATCATGTTCTCACCGAATTTCCACACGATTCATGGAAAATGTACCAGAGATATTTAAATTATGCAAAGCTCTCCTTCCATCCACCCAGCCTACCGACTTAAAAATAACTTAAATGATTAATTAGATTTGTGTATCTAAAATTTGCTGTAACATAATACACATAACCTACAGCATAAAGAAAATTATATCAAAAATGTTTGTCGATGGGGGCGGTGTTGATCATTCCAGAGTATAAAACATTTGTTGCTCAGAGAATGGTTCTGTAACATTGCGTTATTCTAAGTAAATATTCAGTTTTAGAAACATGTGTAGAATAAGTTATTAGATAGGTAATTGAACCCTTGTTGTTTTAAAGTCAGTAACGACTTTTTGCACTCCTGTAATAGCTTTTAAAAGTTCCCATTTCGGCAGAGGTTTAATGTTTGTTTATTGTGTGCTGGGGAAGGTGAGATTTTATTTAACTAAAGTAAAACACGCGACCTACGAACTTTGTCAGAATATTTTTCTTTACATAATTTTTACTTTTCATTAATCTGTTGCTGTGAAGTGAATTTTAGATGGAAAA
This sequence comes from Pseudolycoriella hygida, assembly GCA_029228625.1. Taxonomy (NCBI): domain Eukaryota; kingdom Metazoa; phylum Arthropoda; class Insecta; order Diptera; family Sciaridae; genus Pseudolycoriella; species Pseudolycoriella hygida. Next base: position 23,170,714 of record CM055404.1, read on the forward strand.
TTTTCAAGTCATGCATGAAAAATAAAGCAAAACAAATGCATGGTGAGTCATACAGTAATGCTATTGCATGACAAATAAATCCTATTTAATAATTCTCCTAGATTATCAATTTCGCTAAAATGTGTTTTAATTTATGTTCAGTACGAAAATATTCTAGTCGGAGATTGTGTAGTGATCAACCTTGATAAATGTTTTTGTTTGGTCACGAAATACGTATACGTACACACGTTTTCAAATACTAAACAAAATGATTGATGATTATCCTGGATAAAAGTGTAACGAAGACAGGGTTTTCAAATAATATGAAGGCAACAAACATTTTTCATTCAGTTGCAGTTTCGCTTATAATTTTAAAAACTGGGGCATTGATGTGGTCTGAGGATAAAATTCTAAGTGAATCAAAGTCAAAGGTTTGATAGCACCCCTTTCCTATTTAATGAAGCTGTGAGGAACACACGCCTTTACGTGACTGATTCTCCTTTTTATACATTGCGATAACTTGCAACTCATTTGTATTTTTGTTTTCTTGCCTAATCTTACGTGATGTGTTATAAGACTCGTTTCATACTGTAACAGGGAAGATAGTGAGCTTCGTTATTTTCTACGCTTCATTGAACATTATTTACTTGATTTTGGGTAAAGGGATGCAGCAGCAGATTCATCTTTTTTTGGTCACGTACTCAGCTTTCTTTGACTCCGTAATTATATTTTCGAAATGCCTTTCGTTGACTTTTACCAAGTCTGAATACTAATTGTTCACTATTTACTAATTTCTTTCTTTTTTTATTTACAGGTAAGTCATATGAAGTTTTCGTGATACATCTTTTTCGTAAGTTAAGCATTTCATGTTACTGCTGTGGAAGTGAGTTCTTACTTCCTCCCTATCAAGAGTATACACAGTTGTTGTAAAATTGAAATCCTACAGGGAAGTTATTTTAAATTGACGCGTTTAGTGCATTGATAGACTTCTCAGAAGCAATTTTCAATTCGTTGTGCTTTGACAGAATTCAATGCCGATATTTTAATCCACGCGTTTTCTGACATCTTAACACGCAAAAACATCGAAAACGCCGTGGTGCGATATATCTGTCTTTTTTTTCGCAAGTACGAGATAGAAATATCAGGTCGGGCCGATGCTTCAACTTTACGCGTGTATTTAAGTTTACTCAGTAGAGGTGGGAAAAAAATTAGTTTGTCGAGAAGTGAAATCACTCAAAATCGGTTAAAAATTTCTATTGGGACTAAGAGCACTTCATACGAAATGTCAGTTTTAATTTTGCGATGTTTTTCTATCGCACTTTTCAATGATAAAAATCTCTTGTTTCAAATTCTGTTGCATACACTCTCCGTAGAACACATTTCTGTAAATGATGGACATTTCAGAATTGAAAATGATAATTTGTTTACTTCCAAATTTACTATAAAAAACATCGCATTCCAAATTTAAATGCGATGTTTTTGCGAAGAAGTTAAAAAACAAGTACTTTAAATTCCGAATCGTTCATCACTTACGAAAATATTTTCTACGGAAAGTGTATGAGACAGAATTTGAAAAAAGAGATTTTTATCAACGAAAAGTGCGATAGAAAAACATCGCAAAACCAAAAATGATATTTCGTATGACGTGCTTTTAAGAGCACGTCGCAAAAATGTGAAGTGTCAAATTTTCGATGTTTTTTTAGAACAGAATCCCGCGTAAAAAAACAAATTATTCAAAATTACAGCTCATGTACTGTGAGCTCCTCTAGTATGACTCTTACGCGAATAATAGACGAATCAAAATTCAAAAAGTTTGAGTATGAAGATCGAAAGTTGCTCTGAAAAATCGACGCATTCCAAGTTCATTTGCGATATTATTTCAGAACAAATTTTGACTTTAAGAACGTGTCAGATATTTTGACAGTTCTGTATTTTGCGATGTTTTTTCATTGCATATTTCTAGGGCAGTGATCATTAATTTTAAATTCCAAAACATCTACTGTTTGCATAACACATCCCTTTATAGATTCTATAAAGCAGAATATATAATTATTGAGTCTAAGTGTCAATGTTTGTTTTTTCAGATCAAATTTTGACACTGAGAATTAATAATATTATATTCTGATTCAGAGAATCTATAAAGGGATGTGATATGCATACAGTAGATGTTTCGGAATTTAAAATTGATGACCACTGCCTTAGAAATATGCAATGAAAAAACATCGCAAAATATAGAACTGTCAAAATATTTGACACGCTTTTAATACTAAAACTTTTGAATTCTGATTCATCTATTATTCATACAAGAGTCATCCTCTCACAGTATAATAATAATAATAATAATAATAATAATAATATGCCTTACAACCCATGAAGGGTTAGAGGCTAGATCATTACTTACTAGTTTCGCTGTTTGTGGTTCTACTTTTTGAGATCCTTTCATTACAGGAAAGTTTTACTGTGTCAGTGGTAAGCTGTGCGACAAACCCAGTGCCATCTATAAAATAAGATGTAACTAGGAGCGAAACTAGTAGGAGTAGAATACCGGTTCTCCCAACAATGCCTTTTCCGGTAAGCCGTACGATGGCACTACACTCAACTTCACTCGACTTGAACAATTCAATCAGTTTTGTTTTGTTTACAAATCCAACATCCAACAATCGGTACAAATCCAGGTGGTTTCCAAACAACGCACTGGCAACTCGATCTCGTTACCACTACGTTATCGAGTATCTCACAGTATACATGAGCTATAATTTTGTATAATTTGTTCTTTACGCACGATTCGGTTTAAAAAAAAACATCGCAAATTTAACAGTTCACATTTTTGCGACGTGTTCTTAAGAGCACAACAGAATTCAAAAAGTTTGAGTATGAAGGTCTAAAGCTGCTCTGAAAAATCATCGCATTCCAAGTTCATTTGCGATGTTATTTCAGAGCAAATATGTACCTTCATATCTAAACTTTTTGAATTCTGATTCATCTATCATTTGCACAAGAGTCATCCTCTGACAGTACATGAGCTGTAATTTTGAATAATTTGTTATTTTCTGAGGATTCTGTTATAAAAAAACATCGCAAATTTGACAGCTCACATTTTTGCGACGTGCTCTACACATAGATAAATCAAAATTCAAAAAGTTTTGGCAATGGGAATTTAAATTGCCTTGATTTCGGAAATTTCCTATTTTTTCGAGTACACGGTGTGCAAGAAGGGGTGATAAAGTTTTATGAAAGTGCACCCACAAAATGACTTCTGATCCGGGTCCTGGGACCTAAAAGGAAGTCAAAACCACTTCACTCAGTCTTCGACCAGATCCTTCCCCATACATGACTTCATAGTAGAAAACGATTTTTTCCATACATTTTCAAGAGCAGTCTGAAAGTGATGAAAAAAAAGTGTTGCTTAATGGCGTTTTTATATTTTTTATCGATAAAGACCATTATTCTGAGCAAAAAATTGTTCTACGGCATGTCTATGAAAATTGAAGTTTTTTTTATAAAGCGACAATGATGTACCAAATGATACTGAGATAGGACCCTACATTACCTTTATAAAAAAAACTTCAATTTTTATAGACATGCTGTAGAACAATTTTTTGCTCAAAATAATGGTCTTTATCGACAAAAAATATAAAAACGCTATTAAGCAACACTTTTTTTTCATCACTTTCAGACTGCTCATGAAAATGTAAGGGAAAAATCGTTTTCTTCAAAGTCGTGTATGGGGAAGGATCTGGCCGAAGACTGAGTACAGTGGTTTTGACTTTTAGGTCCCAGTACCCGGATCAGAAGTCATTTTGTGGGTGCACTTTCATAAATCTTTATCAGCCCTTCTTGCACACCGTGAGTAATTGACGGTTTTAGTGCGATATCCACTACTGTCAATACATTAAATTTCATGAAGAAATGCCCAAACTGTCAATCGCTTCATTTTCTTCAGCGACGTAGGAATTGTGTTTATAATAGAGAGTTTGCGCAAAGTGACTTATTGCTAAATTTATGACATATCATATGGCTATAAGTTATATGTTTACGTTATAAGTTATGAGTCTACGTTATAAGTAATAAGTTTACGTTTGAAGTTATGTTATGAGTTATAAGTTGTAAGTTATGAGTCATAAAATTTTACAAGTTATAAGTTTACCTTTTAAGTTATAAATTTGTATAAGTTTTTAGTTTTAAAATACTACTGATCAGTCTCGAAACTGATCAGCACCTATCCCTATCAGTTTTGAAACTGATACGGATCAGCACCAATCCCTATCAGTTTTGAAACTGATAAGGATCAGTACTGATCAGTTTCGAAACTGATCTGGATCATTATCGATCAGTTTCAAAACTGATATGCATCAGTACTGATCAGTTTCAAAACTTATAACTTGTAGCTCATAAAAATTTACAACGTAATTTATAACTCTCTCATTATACGCTGCTGACGTATTATATACGCGGTTAATGTGTTATGAGCTCACATAATACTTGCACGGCATCCGTAGTACGTGGACGGTGGATAAAATGCGTCGGCGGCGTATATTATAAACACAATTCCTAGTGTGGAGTTTATGCGTGTCATCATTCGTTACAATTTGACAGAAGCGGATGCCGCATTAAATGTGTCGACTTTTGGAAGTTTCTAAAAATAAATTCCTTCAATGAAAGAGCTAATGTAAATTTCGTTAAAGCAAAGACCTCCTTCTTTCCGTCGGTAAATTAAATGTAACTATAATCTTGGCAACAAACTAGTAGCTATTTACTAAGGGCTACTGTTCCATCGTGAATTCTTTGTGAAAACCAGATAAAATAATTACAAAACTTTTGATGTAATGATGGTATAAACATTAGAAGTGAATTTGTGTTTTTTAAAGATTATCCTAACAACACATTTTGCTTTTAATGGATCCAACACTTAAAACAAAGAGATCAGAAAAAAGTTTTAGTGTCTCGAAAGCTTAACTGGAAATTTTCCAAATTGATTTTGCGTGTTTGGATAGCTTTCAAAAATCCGATCAAGAAACATGCTTCCATCGATTGTTTAGTAATAGTAAGCCATTCCATGCATAACCCATCTTTGGCTTTAATTCTGACACCGGCACCAAATGGTTGAACAACGAACGTAATTCCATTACATAGTAAAACAACATTTCACCAAGCCATAACCACATTTACACTCTCTGGCATAGTGGCATAGTTAATATAATGCATGAGATGCACATCTAAGGATATACACTCACCAAATTTCATCCGGTTTGGAATGTGTGTGCATTAATCCATGCACCATTTTGGTATCATGAACGGTGCATTTCCAGTTGCTTAATACTCATCTTAAGCTCTGGTGATACCTTTCCGTTTTCTCTGCAACACAAAGTCATAGACCATGTACATTTTGATATTTGAAAGGTAAATTCCAAACGAAAAGCTACCATTTCACGTTCATAAACCTAGTTCATCGTTTCATATAAATAAAGCAACTACGATGCATAAACTCCCACTACACAAACGATGTAAACGTAGTATAGTTCCGGATCTGGGTCTCTTCTTACTGTATGTATAAAGAGCCAGCGAAAAATGTGAAAAAAAGCATAGAATACAACACGATCAATACACGTTGCTGCAGTGAGGTCAGAGTAAAGGCGCCAATGTGTCTCACAGAGATTTTATTGAAATATTCAGATAAAACTAAATAAATAATGCAAGGGAAACTAAAAACATGTTCGCTGGTAATTTGAGAAAGAAAATAATTTAAGTGCTTTTTCGATAGGTTAATTTTTAATGTTCGGTTAAGGTTTCACGTATATCTACCCAAAGTTGGCTTAAGCAGCTTTCTTCGGCTTTTATCCCTCGCTCATTACCTTCATTGTCATCACTTAAGTAACCAGTTTTGTTGACATGTAATTTAATTTTACCTTTTTCCCCTTTATTTTTCGTATCAAATCTGCCCAGATAAGGTTTAATTGCAACTTCTGTATTGTCGCTTTGAAAATATATATGGAATTTAATTGCAAAATATTCGTTCGCTTCGTTTTTTTGTCACAATATATTTTTCACATTACTGCTGTTCTGTGTAACATGTTTACAGTTGTAAAAGTTTTAAATAAATTTAATTATAACTTTGGTAAACATAATTATAAAGTATTCAGTTTGTGTACCGTACCATCATTTGTCTGGGAAGAGACATAAAAATCCGACTTTGTATTGATAATAGAAAATGCTGACTTGTACACAATTAAAAATTTAGTGCAACATTCGTTATTCTCGGGAAACTTTCGTAAAACTTTAAAGTGAGTCTATAGAAACGGAATTTTCTTGTATTCCTTTGCCCTACTTTTGGAACGAAAATTGGTAAAAAGCTCTAACGGTACCATAGTGGTGTTTCCGTTTGTATACTTTGATCTCTGTTCTCGTTTTTTCGAATTTTTATTCGTTTCATTCGTTAGAGGAATAATATTTGTCTAAAATAGTTGCAAAGAATTTAAAATGTTTTAAAGGAGTTGCGGGAAATCATGGAAGTGCAACTACATGATGCAATTCGCGAAGTCTTGCTTGCCACTTCAACTCTTAGTGACGACATAAATAATGCGAAAAGAAATGGAAATGGCTGTTCAACGGCGCCGGCGAATAGACGGAATATATGAAAGTTACTATCTGATGGCGCCGGCGCCTGCGAATAGCCATTTTCATATGTGGTGGCTATTCGCAGACGCCGGCGCCATCGAATAGCAACAACATATGAAAATGATTATTAGTGCTATTAGTCATTTTCATATATTTTGTCACTAATTTCATTATTCGACCAGGTTTCGTGGCATTTCCTAAAAAGAAAAATTCCTAGGTCTTCCTGACGTTTCCTTAAAGCTCAATTTCACTAGTTTCCTTAGCAACCTAGTTTTCGGAACAATTCGTGAAAAGACAAATTCGCTAGGTTTCCGTGAATATTTCCTTAAAGCGCAAAGTCCCTAGTTTTATTACCCGCATAGTTTTCGAGGCATTTCGTAAGAGGAAAATTTCCTAGGTCTTCGTGAGGTTTCCTTAGAGCGCAAGTTCACTAGTTTCGTTAGCGACTTAAATTTTGAGACAATTCGTAAAAGGACGAATACTCTAGGTTTGCTTAAAGCGCAAAGTCCCTAGTTTCGTTACCCACCTAGATTTCGAGGCATTTTGTAAAAGGAAAATTTCATTTCAAGGTCTTCGTGACGTTTGACGTTTCCTTAAAGCGCAAGTTTATCAGTTTCTTTAGCGACCGAGTTTTCGGGACAACTCGTAAAAGGAAAAGTTCCCTAGGTTTCCGTGATGTTTCCTTGAAGCGCAAAGTCGTTAATTTCGTTACCCGCCTAGGTTTCCTGAATTTCATCATGATCTTTGGCCGTTTTTTCACTTGTAACCAAGTTTCTTATCGATTTCATGATTTTAACAATATTTTTAGTGTTTTTATGTGACGTTTCATAAAAGGATAACTTCTCTAGTTTCGTTACCTAAGAGTATTGTAACATTTTGTGAAGTGCGCCGGCGAATAGCCATTTTTATATCTTCTGGCTATTCGTCGGCGCTGGCGAATAATCACTTCGTATAATATACGCCGCCGACGTATTCTATCCACCGTGCACGTATTACGAACGCCGTACTCGTATTATGTGAACTCATAACACGTTCGTTACGTATGACATACTACACAATACTTAAATACAATGCACAGAACATTTACCGTGTGCGGCGTATGTCATAAATACAATTCCTACGTCGCTTGTAGATATTTTTCTCAGTGTTGGTCACGAAATGATTCTACCTCTATTTCTCAGAGCGCTCGACAATTTTGCTGTATGAGGCACAAAAGTCTTTGCCTACCTGCATTTTTGTGAGATGATTTGTGAGAAATTTTCTTTCGTATAAAACCAAACGTCAAATTCACCACAACTTTAATACGACGAACAGATTCCATAAACGACATTCTTCTGCAGTTAGGTGGACATAGGATATGTGTTTATAATATACGCCGCCGACGTATTTTATCCACCGTGGACGTATTACGAACGCCGTGCACGTAATATGTGAGCCCATACGTTCGTTTTAAATGACATACTACACAATTCTTAAAGAAGGTTGATAATACATTCACCGCGTATATAATACTGTGTTTATAAGTTTCTATGTCGCTTGCAGAAATTTTCCTCAGTGTGTCGGATGAAACGAGCGAAAGCTGACATCGAACTGTAATCTTTAGAGGCGAATCTGTAGCGCATAATTCTATGATCTTTGAATGATGAATTGAAATACGAACTTTCCGTTTCACGAAATGTATTTTGTTCGATGCTTACATTTCGATCGTCGGTAATGGAATGATATAAAAAGGATGATTGTGAAATGATATGATACATGATTATGAGTATGTGAGTAAATGATATTTAGGTGAGGAGCAGAGCTCCATAAATCCTCGAACTTTGAAACGAATCTAATCTAAAAAGTAATACAGGTAGTGGAAACCACGCCAAATAAACGAAACATACTAATTTTCCTGCACCTCTCAATAGAAATATAGAGAGCATCTGTGGGTGAAGGTGCAATGTAATAACAACTCTGAAGTTTAAAATAACAAGAAACATAAATTGTTGTGCATTAAGAAAATCGTTCCACATGCAGATCCGTGTGTGCAACGTTGCTTTTCATTTATTAAATAGCTTGACTTCACGGTCTGAACGGCGACACTTCAACGAAAACAAAAAAACTGTTGAAATGTTAACTCAATTTCCTTCCAATTAATTTTATGGAATATTATAGCATCACATCTGTACCGTTTAATTTACGTTGCCTGTAGAAAAATGCTTAAATTTCGTAATTTTTTACCAAAAAATTAATTTTCATATTTACAGTCGGCGAACGTAATTGAATTATGTAAATTTCGTGGCGTCAATTTCATTTGTTTTTGGTTTACATAATTTATATGGTTAGAGTAAACAATACCGGGAATAGTCGGATATCAATTAACGTGAATAAAATTCCAAACAAATTCACAAATTGCTGACAACTTAGTTAATTACAACCATAATTTGTCTTGTTGTGTTCAATTAATGCATGCAGAATAACAAATGTTTTCGTTAATTTATCGCATTTCGCATTATAAATGATATGACTTTACGTGGGGGGATGAATTTCCTCCATAAATTTGTCTCAATAGAAAATTTGCATTTCTGATTTTTTCATTTGATTAACTTAGCAAATTGAATACAAAAACTTTTAATTTTTCATCTAACTCAATTCCACAAATTCAAAAAGGGTTTAAATCGAGACCAATTTCTTCGTTCGGCTTCTATTTTATTTTTATTCCATAAAAATAAAGAACTTGTTCTTATTTTCCCTCCAAAAAGTAATCTATTCCCATGAGTTCAACCAAATTTGCCCCTTTTTTTTGTCAATTCAATAAAATATTCTACAAAAAAAAAAAAATACAAAAAACTGTCATGCAACTGAATATAAATGTACCAAAGATATTCAATTTAATAAAGAGAAAAAGTACGAGGTTTGGTGATGTCTTCAAAGTGTTTGGGTTTTATTTACTTCAACGATGTACGCCTTATTTTGACAATTGTACGATATTGTTCGGTACTTGAAGATTTGACTTGAGGTATAACAAGAAAAGTTACGTTTCTTCAACGATAAGATCCTTACGAAAATTGCGACAAATTGTAACAATTTCAATCTTATTCATCAGCTTTACAAAACGTCTAGACGGTGTATACTGACATCGGCAGTGCTACACAAGATTTTCAATTGTTCCACTCTTATCATCTTACAATAATAATTCGGATTGAATAGAAATCGTTGTTTGTATTTCATAAATAGACAGTGCACAATCGCTTTATGCATGTTGAGTCGAGTCATTAACCGCCTATAATTCCCTTAATGTTGTCTACATGTGTATAAGGTTTGTTATGGCGGAAGTTTTTGCTTGTAACGTAAAGTTTGTGTTAGCTGTAATTTTTTTTTAATTCGAAAATAACAAACATTAATTAAGAAAATCACCAGGTTTTAATTTCTGTGCATGACATTTTATGTTTGGAGTACGATGTGTGTAAAGGTATGGCGCTATGAGTGGGGTCGCAGCCGCCCTAGGCTAGGTTTTTGAAATTTATTTTTTAATTAAAGAAAGGCTAGCGTGGGATAAATGGCGAAGGTAAATATTCTTAGAATTATATAGAATTATAAAATTCATAGAAAAAGATTTTCTCTAAAAATTTTGTAGAATTTTTAAAAAAAAACTTCAGTTTGTGATTTCTGAAGGATCTTAGAAACATTCAAAGATAACGCTAGATTGCTTTTAAATACATCCACGCATTTAGCGCGACGTCGGCGTATGTCAAAGTATACGCAATTTCGTGATGAAGTGCACAAGCTGGCAAATGGACATTTTTCATTGCTTTACATAATATTAATTCCGTCATGAAAGTTGAAGTTGAAGTGGAGTAAAGTAATTTCATGATGAAATGTTATAAAAACTAAACTCTATGTTACGAGTAACGTATTGTATGCATCCCATTATGAAATTCGCTATACTTTGACAGAAGCCGATTGGATTTCAGCGTTATGACTCTAGTGACAGTTCATTGTTTAAATGACAGCATTTTCAGCAACTTCATGCTAAACAAACTTAGTTTTAAAAACAAAAGAAATGAACACAAATGTCAGAAAAGCAACTACCTTCATTCTGCGAATTTGACAGCTGCGCAAATAAGTCTTTTGTTTTGTATCTGACATCATGAAATTAGTGCCACCCGGGTGTGCCAAATCACCGCCGCTGAAATTTGTCAACTTCTCCGAAGTTGTTCAGGTACTCACCATGACATAAGTTCGATATTTATTATGATATCATATGCTCTCCAGTCAACGGGTTAGCTCAGTGGTAACGTACTGGCTTTCGACCAAGAATATCCGGGTTCAATCCTGGTGGGGACAAATTCTGTATAGGATTTTTCTTCAATGCGTCGCATGAAACGTTGCTAAGCACAGCCAGACTTCATAATTTGCGTAGTTGTGGATTTGTTGCCGCAACAAATTGTACTCATAAGAATGACATATATGACGTCACCCATATTCGTTAAATTCTGAGGTTTTTCGAAAGATCCGTTTCATTTTTTTAACGGAACAGCTTAAGCATGTAACTAAGGATCGGAGTGCGTCGACCCACACCTGACCCACAATTTTAGCGGGTCGACCCACATCTGACCCACAGTTGCAGAAATCGTTTTACTGTGTGTTCTATAACTTTAAGTCAGGCGTGGGTCGACATGCTGAAATTGTGGATCAGGTGTGTGTTGACCCACTCCGATCCTTATATGAGACGTTTTACCCTCTGACCCGGACAGGTTGTAACGGCGGATTATTTTTATTAGACACGTACGAAGTATGTAGTGCTTCGAAAATGTTTCTATTACGTTTGCCACCACGTTTGTAACCAGTCGATTTGAGGGAGGAGTAGGGGGGAGCATGGATTATGAGCCTTAGATGCCGAATCTGCAAAAAAAAATTGTCCGTATGTCCGTCAACACGATAACTCGAGTAAAACTCCACAGATTCTCAAGAACTTTCTTTTCCCAAGGGCCGCCGAGCTGAGGTCGTTTGAGTGGTTTTTGGTCTCTTGTAGATAACTCGAGTAAATTTTTTCCGATCTTCATAAACTTTTTTTTTTGTTTGAAAAGTCTGGGCACGGCCGACAATTTATAGAAGAAACTTTTTTGATTATGAGCCCTTGGACTTAGGTAGGGCCCTAAAAATGAGCCTCTGCTAGGGCCCTACATGTTTTTTGTACATAACTCGAGTAAATCTCTTTCGATTTTCAAAAAAATGTTTTAATCGAAAGGTCTATTAATGTCACATATTTTATGGGGCGCAACGTGTTTGTTTACATAATTCGTTTTCTATTTGAGAGATAACCGAGTATCGAATTATATTCAAACACAAATTTGGGTCCTGTGCTTAGGGCTCAAATGGGCCTAAGGTCGGCCCTAACCAAAAAAAATGTTTTTGCAGCAGAGCAAATTGAGGGAAACATTTTTGTCTATGGAAGTTTGTGTCCGAGGCCTCTACTTAGGGCCCTAGGTCGGACTAAATGTCGGCCCTAGCCCAAAAAATGGTTTTCTGCTATGTTGTAGAGAAAATTGAGGTGAACATTTTTTTTACACCTTTGCTTTGGACGGGTTTTTCAATTTCCCTCTTGGCAATTTCCAATACAATTTGGAAGTAATTTCGCACACTTAAGAGTTAAGGTGGTGTCTTTTAAAAAACGTCTCTGTTTGTTGCAGTTCTACTACATGAAAATGTTCTAAGCGACGATGAAATAAGGAGTTCAGGCACTAGACCGGTCCTTTGTCTAGTGCTACTCATATCGTCGTCTACATAATTTTCATGAAGAAAAATTGCAGCAAACGGAAATCTGCATTTCAAACTGGGCAGTCTGGTGCCATTTCTATGACACGCTGGAGTGGAAAACGACTGCATTACTATACACTTGGTTCCAACCCGGCACCAGGCAGCCTACTTGAGAAGTTTAAGTAACCTTAAAGAACGGAGCCTGTTGCCAAAAATCTGTTAGTGCCATCGAAACCGCAGTTTACGAATACACATTAGTTTCAATGCGGCACCAGGCTGCCTTCTCAACATATTCTTCTGTCAACATAGAGGGCAGCAGCAGCCTGGTGCGAAATTGAAATTTATATGACGTATAACATTCCTTATTGTCGCAACAAAACAATTCGGCACCAGGCTGCCTTCCATAAGGCTGTTAATACTTTTCAAGTACGCAGCCTGGTGCCGAGTCGGAACCAAGTGATTATTTATGTACTCGTTTTATCATCCAACATTGCCAAGGGAATTTTTTTTGGCACCGGGCTGCCTTCCGGAATCGAACAGAAGTTCTTGACCTTAAGACAATATTTACTTAGACACGTTCGAGTCTTTTTGTAACATCAACTCTGTTTACCACATCTAATTCTGATACGTACGGGTCCCTTGCATATGTTTTTATTTAATGCTCTCCTCTCCTCGTGTAATAAAATCATACTGAAAACTACAATATCTTTAAAACACAAGCCAGCTATTGGCCTGGGAATATCTAATCCCAATTTATGTGAAAATTTAACAGGAAAATTCTACTTCACAAACACCGGTGAGTGGTTTTTTAATGCGATGAGATTTCCACTTTCATTTCATAACTCTTGACCAAAAAACTCCAAAGCTATTATACTTAGTACTTTGAGTTAAATCTTTATTTCCGATTCCGGAAGTCCTGACTAATTAATTTCTACGTTGAAGATTAGATTATAAGCAAGATACTTCACGTACACATTCCACTCACGCCGCCCGCCGTTGAATCTTTACAAAGGCAAACCATCATTAACAGGAAATAAAATATGTTTACATTTCTCCCATCCTCATCCCATTCTCAAAATTTTTATAAAGATTCATTTATTTCACCCATTGAATGCCTTAAAATTTTTAAACCATAAATATCTGTTCCCCTTGCCGAGATCTTTCATTTTTATTTACTTGTGCGATTATAAAGACAAGGCATAACGCTGGCTGCAATTCCGTGTTGGATTACTCAAAAAAGAAATTATTTCGTTAATTAACTCAAACCCTCATCCCATCCAATTGGTTCTTTGTATAATTTCTTCTTTAAAAAAAAAAAGACGAACTGGTTGAAAGTAGATTTTATTCGCAGAAAATGAGATCAGCGCCATGAAATTTTAATTATCGTTTGACATGCAAAATAAGGGCACACATTTTGCATTCAGGATGTTGATGATTCACCTTTTCGAATGTGTCCCACATTATGTAATGAATTTATTTATTCCGTTCATTATCGTGAACTTGAATTTTTTGTTTTATTTACTCTCTTGTATGTTGTATACTCTGCGGGTAGAGCAATAAAAATTACATTAAATTTGATATCATGAACGTAAAAAAAGAAATGGTGGAATAATATTCCACAGCTTTTAGTTTAATTAAATTTCGATTTTTTTTGTGGGCTTACTGAAAATACAAAGTTCATTTTGAATATTTTATACTTTACTACCGTTTCATGTGTCTGTGTATAAAGTTTCTATACATTGACCTATCCTTAAAGATTATTTAGGTCATGTGTATACTCACTTTGTGATAGTATTATGTTCTCTACGTGATATGTAAACACAGATCGTCTTTGGAATGTGCCCAAAGTGTTGTTACAAGAAACTCAAAGTTTTCGTGCTAACGTATGCTGTGACTATGTCATGCTATATTACAAATCGCACACCAAGTTTTCTGCAATTTTGGAAAACTATTAATTTCTGGAAAATGTCCACTCAAGACATTCTCAACGAAAAGTGCGACATCTATTATCCTCGTAACGTTTATATTATGAACTAAAGGTAGTCTGCTCCAAATGTCAAAATTTTCAAATAACATTGTGTCAAATAAGATCCCTCAATGATGGCTTTAAAGACATCATTTGTGATGGGTATCAAAAATCTATGGAATTTGACATTGTTTCACGTAGAAGACAGCGCCACGTTTTTACACATCACAATAAATTCAACGAGAGCCTGCTTCCAATGTCAAACGCATAGAATGTGCCGCCATCTATTTTCGTTAGATGCCCATAGCGAATTTAATTCACTTGAACACACACAGAAATTTCCCATTACCATTACCAGTCATGAAAATAATGTTTTCGTCCCGCGAACCAACCTGAAATTTCTCGCTTGTGGTCACTGATTTCCCACTTATCATCACTGCTTTCCCACTAACGTGAATTTTTGTTGTTCTTTCACAATTTGTGATCCCTAAGCATTTTTCGCATTCTTTTTGTATCAGTAATCCAGCAAGCGGTTGACAGTTCTTTGCTCAAATGTCATCATATCATTCGCTCTTCGAATCGACGTAAAATTCACGCTAAAAAATACTATCGCTATAAATTGATATAAATGAATAGGCGCCCCAGCGATATCAGTAAAACGTGAACTGATTGACAGCTTGTTGTCATTAGCATACTTTGACATTAACCGATCTTATATTTCTGTAGATTCAATTAGCAATGCGAAAGTGAAAAATCCCAATTTTTCGAATTAGGCAACTCCGGCTTTTGTTCAGAAATTCAAAATTATAAATGAAATTTGGTGTTGCCGCATTAGAAAACTTTAGCATCTGTCACTTTTGCATCTACGCCATTAGTGAAGCGTCGGCTTATGTCAAAGTATACACAAATTCACGACGAATTTCACAATCTGTCAAGCGATTAAAAATTGTGTGCTTCTCAAGTCATGCAGTTTGTCATGAAATGTAAGGTAAAAAATTGAGAAAATTCTCGTTTTGGTACAATTGCACCCATAGAAGTAATATTTTACTATGGCTGCTGTACCTTCGGTAGATTAAAGTCCTCCCGCTTGAATCAACATTTAAAAAGCCACTCACAATTCTTTATCCTACTTCCAATTGTTCGACAAAAATCGAAAAACTAAAAGTGCTGATTTCGTCGTTTACGACTCATCAGTACACCTTGTCTTAAGACCATGTGTATATCAGCAACGATGGCCATAGAATGATACCCAGACTATGTCAACTCGCCTTTTATACAATCCAGATCGTACGATTGGATGCATGTCATTTCGTTTGAACAATTTGGAAGTAAAAGAATTGTGAGTTTGTTTCGGTTATTTTTTAATTTGGATTATTCTGCTAATTTTCTCAATTTTTTACCTTGATTGCAAGTTTGTGTACTTCTTTACACAAAGGGTATGGTTAGCCCCTTGGAGCCGAAATATTCAACGTAAATACTATCTTCGATAGTCGTTGAATTGTGGTAATCTGCTTAGCAGAATAATCCAAATTAAAAAATAACCGAAACAAACTCACAATTCTTTTACTTCCAAATTGTTCAAACGAAATGACATGCATCCAATCGTAGGATCTGGATTGTATAAAAGGCGAGTTGACATAGTCTGGGTATCATTCTATGGCCATCGTTGCTGATATACACATGGTCTTAAGACAAGGTGTACTGATGAGTCGTAAACGACGAAATCAGCACTTTTAGTTTTTCGATTTTTGTTGAACAATTGGAAGTAGGATGAGGAATTGTGAGTGGCTTTTTAAATGTCATGAAATGTCGTATAACATCTGTATCATAAGTCCTGGGAACACTTGAAGGCGTTTATTCGACTCCATAAGCAAATACATAAATATCAAACAATGCACTTGTCACTTAACTGTATTGTTATACTGAACTGACAAAGTCTAGTTGCGAAATTAGTTACATTCAGAATGTCGTACAAACTAGATTTGCGTAAGCAAGTCGCCAACTTGTTTGGCCGGCTCGAAACGAGTGACATTTTTAACGTGTTCAAGGACCAGCCAATATCAAAATCAGCTATTTATCGTGTTTTGAAGGATTGTCGAGATGGTAAAGAGCTGGTAATTAAAAAAAAATCCGTTCGTCCACCAAAATTAAGTGCCGAAACAATAACAAAACTGCTGTCAAGTGCGAAAAACAAGGTTGGTCAATCAACACGCAAATTAGGTAGAAAATTAGGCATTTCAAAGGATTCAGTCCATCGAATTTTGGCAAAAAAAAACGTAATCTATCGAAAACGTAAGCGAGCACCAAAATATACAAAATATAACAACTCGAAAAAACACCAAAATTCTGCCATGCACTTCGTATCAAACATTTTGGATGATGACTCATATTTCACTTTTTCGCATCATGAATTGAGCGGCAACGACGGTTTATACACTGACAACATTGAAACAACACCAGATAATGTTAAATATGCCATCAAACCGTAATTTGACCCGAAAGTGCTGGTGTGGGTGGCCATTTCACCGAAGGGTATTTCTGTGTTCTTGATTCGACCAAACAAGTCTAAAGCGATCAATGCTGACATTTATACCGGTCAATGCTTGCCAAAATTGAAGCGATTCATCGAGAAATATCACGCTAACGACGAAATAATGTTTTGACCGCATCTTGCAAGCTGCCCTTATGCCAAATTAACTTTGGATTGGTTGACAGAGCAACTGCCATTTGTACCAAAAAAAGACAACCCTCCAAACGTGTCACAGGCACGTCCAATCGAAAGCGTATGGTGGGTGACGGGAATTAACGCCCGAAAAAATTGGAATTATCACCCGGGGAATTATCGCCCGGAAATACATTTTCCTTATACAAATTGTGTATTTTTCTTCTACAAATTTACCCGCTTTAAAATTTTCCTTGTACAAATTTACCCGCTTTAAATGATTGTGACATTTTTCCGGGCGATAATCCCCGGGTGATAATTCCAATTTTTTCGGGCGTTAATTCCCGGGCGATAATTCCCCGGACGTTAATTCCTCTCCGGGCGTTAATTCATGTCGCCCGTACACCATACGTACATTGGTGTACGACAATGGCTGGGAGGCTCGAAACCAGCTACATTTGATTGATCGAATTAAGCGAAGACAACTTCCCGTTGAGTGCACTATAAATCGATTGTTTGTTTTCAAATGGCATGCTTGTGAATTTTTCCCAGGACTTATGATACAGATGTTACTTTGACACAAGCCGATATCGCACAAATCGCGTGTATTGCTTTTTGTAGGCACAGTTACACGAGTCAACTTTTTTCATTTTCGTTACTTAAGAAATACATTGACTGTCAAAGTTGCAGCTAACTTCACGTTAAATAACATGACAGTTTTATTCATTTCGTTTGTCTTGAAAATTGAAAACAATAGGATTTTTATAACATGAAGTTGACGTCGATTCGAAAAGGTAATGTTGTCATTTTAAACAATGAACCGACTCCCGGGTGATGTGTTATGTATTATGAATTTCGTCATGATATTTTGTATACTTTGACATAAGCCGACGCCGCTTTAAAAGAGTGTATAGAGACATGAATTTTGTTGACATTGTATTTTATTTTCTTGTCTTCTCATGGCGTCTTAAAATCTCTATGAGTCTAACGAGCTGATGAAGAAATCATGTTTAAAAGATAAACAACTCTGAAACCATTGATCAAGTTTTCCTTTTGGATTTAATGCTAAAATTCGTAAATTTTGCAAATCCTTTAAGATTTCAACCCACAAATAAAAAGAGATTGTCGACTAAAAATCGAATAAATTTAAAGTCATTCAGAATAATAAAATACTGCAAAGTAGATTTGAAAGCTTACTCGTCAAAAGCGAAATAGAAAACATTTTTCTCTTCATATGGTAATGCTATAACGATGGAAATTTTTCGTCAATTCAAAATCTCAATGTTGTAATTTTTAAGCCAACTACTTTCAAGTAACTTTGAAGTTCTAAAATTATTTTCAGACTTGTAATTAAGTGCTGTTTGTGAATTTAATCGAAAAATGACAGACTGAAAAGAGTTGAGTACATAAAAGGGCACTTCATAAAAGTTGTTTCACTACTACAACAAAGGTTGTGTTGTTGTTACAATAACTTTTTCAAACAAAATTAATAACTTTGGAAGTTCTTTTCAAGCACAATTTTCTTTGTTTAACGACGCTTATGCATACAGAGAAAAAAACTAGTCAATATTTCGCATTCTTTACCTTGGCTGTGTAATGTATATAAATTGCACTCCATCCAATAGAACTTACGCAAGGAAAATAAATTCACAATCCTTTTGGCATTAGCGTAACAACCCTTACCTAATGTTATTGCTAAATATCACGAACTTTTTTTTGTTATATTGGCGAAACAATCAACATTTATCATGAAAAGAGGATAATAAATAAGGCTTCGATGTGTATATTTACTGTGGGTATCCTAAATCGCATTTCAAGTGAAATGTTACCTGCGGTTTATGTGTTATACTTTCGATGGGTTTACTTGGTCCAGTTCGAATGGAATGAACCACTTTCTACCGCTTACATAATATTAAATCAAAAGATTGTTTATAGATTAAGTTTTGGATATAATTTAACTTGGAAATAACAAAAATAAATGAGCTCGAGGGGTTATTGTTTGATGTTAGGATTACCGAGGTGATGGTGTATAAAATCACCCATGAATGCATGTTTATTAAACTGAAAATGTGGTAAGGCTTATGTTACATCATCGTTTGCTATAATTATGTGGCGTTAACGATAAATGTTTTATGTCATAAACTGAATGAAAATGTTCTTGAAATGTCTACAAATTTACCTTTTTTCTTCCCAGAAACTGGTAATGAATTTATTTAATGTCTTCAACTCTCGGTTCGTTGAGTAAATATTGTAATCTCATTGTATTTGTTTTCCCGGGGGAACATTTTTTGTATTTAAACAAATTTTAAATTAGTGCTTCATTGTCGCATCACTTGTTTTATTACAAAATAATGTGTAATTACCAAAGAAACATTTTGTAGTATTAGAAAGGCCGATGTTATTCGAGCGCGAGTTCCTTTTCGGTGGTATCTACTCGTACAAAAGACAAACAAATTTGCTCAGCGAGAGTTAGGGTTAGAAAATACTAATTTTGTTATTTTATGGGAAATTCCTTTACAATATAGGCCAGTGCAGTGTGTTGATTGGGAAAGGTTCAGATGCTGATGCAGAACGATATACGTCACAGGTCACTTGCTGCCATTTTCCCGCCGTATATAGTCTTGATTGCGCTGTTGTCTATGCGTCAATTTGACTTTCACACATTTTTTTCGGCACAGTGACGGCCGTTCTCAACGAAAAGTGCGACATCTAGTGCATTGGCTTCAAACACCAGATGTCTCGGGCTCGATCTCCGGGAAGTAGATTGAACATCTGATTTTTCTAATCTCTCCAGAATTAGATACCACCGCTGTTAGCTAATCTTAGTAGATATTACGGCCGAAACACGTCAAACGAAAAATCAAGAAATCCAGTCGATTTCTGATAACACACCGCCATTTTGACACATGAGCAATTATAACAAGTTGCAAACTCCATCTGTTAGAAAAATCACACTAGTTTTTCGGACCCCCCCCCCCTCTACTAACAAATTACAACTGCCGACACATCCATATAAAAGGGCATTTAGATCTGATCATTCATTGATACTGTCCAATGAAAAAATAGTCCTGTAGGTATAATAGAACGTTACGTATCTGAGGGTAAAATTCACTTGTCTTCGAGGGGGAGGCTTGTATCCTGTATGCTGATGGTTGAGAAATGCGTATTACGAGCTGCTTGCAGCGAGTAATGACGCATTTATCAACACAGAACCATGTAAAAAATGTATTGTTTTTGCATGATAAAGTGTGAATAGCTTTTTTATCAGCGGACGTAAAAAATGCGCCTCGTGGACACACACTTTGATAACGTGAAGACTACAGAATGAGTTTACAATAATTTTCTTTGAGTTTGAAAAAAGTTAGACCAGAGTGCGTACTCCTTTGCCTAACCCCCCTCCCCCCGAGTGAGTACGTACTACTTGAATGGTCCCTTAGGTGCAGAGTATTCCTCTGCTTGCAGGGGAGTTCCTCTCCCAGTTACACCAACCAACCAACGTCGATATCATGAATTATCTGCTCCAAATGTCAGAATTCTCAAATACACTTGGCTGCTTCAAAATTCAAGTCTATAGAATGTGCTGTCACCTAATTTCAATAAAAACGGCCTATATCAGCGCCATCTGTATGAATTGTTTCACAGCGAGGGAAAATGTCTAATTGATTAGCGTGTCATGACGCAACGCATATATAGTAAGGTATCTTTCTTGGATTTTAGCGGCGCTAAAATCCAAGAAAGATACCTTACTATTTACATCACCGGCGAAGAAACAAAACCCACTATATATGACGCAACGCATCACACACAAATATTCGTATGCATCTCGATATTCATTGCCATCCACGCGTTTAATGCGATGACGGCTTATGGTAAAGTATACGAAATTTCACGATAAGCTGACAAGTACACCATTTTCCATCACTTGAAATATAATGCATTTTGTCATGAAATTTGTCATACTTTGAGTTAGGCCGACACGGCTTATTAAAAGGATGGATTTTCAAACATCAACTGCCACTACACCACTTATTACCTAATCTCACTATCACCTCACCGCCAGTATTATTGGAACCGTACAAAGTACGAAGGTCTTATACGTTTACTACAAACAACTTTATTGTAACATGGGGTAGATCGAGGTGGGATGATGACAAATCGCGAACATCTCAGAAAGTAGGGCGCGGAAATCGTTCATTTCGGTTTCAAATTAAAGCATTTGATCTCAGAAAACTTGGAAAAATTTTTGTGAGGAAATCAGGTCAGTGGTCTGGGCACTGGGCACTGGGCACTGGGACCAATGCAATGGACGAAATTGAGTTTCTCGGCGATATACGAAAGTAGATAGTTTTTCGTCTATATTTGCTCAAATATACAAAATGAAGATTTACTGTCAAGGCAAAGTTGTGGAGAATAAAATTCTAGGCAAAACGTGTTTCAGGGTTAAAAGAAAAAATGGCGCAATCCTGGGATATATCCACTTTTAGAATTGGAAGGGATGACCCATATCTCCAGAACTATGAGAGTTAGAAAGTTGTTTCCAAAGACAAAGTTGTAGAGAACAAAATTTCGGAGAACACGTGTATCACAGGTTGACCGGTATACGGTAGTTCATTATATTGCAACCTTTTGAACCAAATTCACTTGGTCGAGTGACAGTGATGCTGAGCATGTAAGTTCACTGCATCTCGAGTAGCGACTCACCGCTGTCATATGACATGTCGGTTTGAAATGAACAGCGTGAAGGACTGCGTCCCCTCGGATATGGGTGAAGGGTTGGGATCTCGCATGTCATTAAACATGTGGGAACTTGTTATTGTACCGGTAGCCGCGAGGGAGTGGTCTTTATGCTGCTTTTCCCGCACCATCGTGACACACCAGCGCGGCTAATGTAATATGATTTGTAAGCGCATAAATTTCAGCCCTGAAGTGGTCATACCACACTCAGGGTGTAGGCGCTCAATGTTCTCTGGGAACGTCCACAGAGGCCCGCTCGAATGTTGCAAGGTCAAGGTCAAGTTATAAAAGAACATAAAATATTGGATTGTTTGCTGATTTCTATATTTACATACGTTCGAGTCTTTTTGCAACATCTATTCTGTTTGCCACATCTATTCTGATACGCACGGGTCTTCGGTTATGTTTGTCAATATTAAGTTATGTCACTAGTTCAGTGTGTGATTGCGTCACGATAGAAACGATTTAGTTTTCTCAGTATGTTTTCACCTCGATTTTCATGTTACATTTTTCATAGTCTTTGACTCATATCGAAAAGTCCCAGTGACTTTGGCCTTACTTTACTTTAATAATGAATCTTTTTACTATCCAAATAATTTACGAGTCCCCACTTTGTGCTTTTGATAATAATTTGATTAAGGAAACCAGAAGTCAGACCAAAACCGCATTAACTCTGACTTAATTACAACAGTTGATATGCATGCTTAATAAATTAATGAAACGTGTTTGCTTGTTTACTAAAATAATTCTCTTTGTGTATCCACTGAAGGTCTCAATTGTATCCAATTCAGACACCAGCATCATCGCTTTCATCCCAATTACCATCAACATTTTATTTTATTTCCCATAAAAGCCATTTTCGTTTTTCCCTACAATATTTGTGTCATCATTTTCATGCTATCTCAAACGCTTAATTGGATTTATATTTCGTTGTTTGTTATGTGGCTTTCTTCCATTTCAGATTGGTCCGGTGCAAATGACCATGAACGAGTTCAGCGACAGTTATCTGTATCATCTGACAGTAAATTACTGGACGATGATATAAGAGAAGAAGCCCGGGTAATCATGCGTCCGAAGAAACCGCCTAGACCAAAGTCTGAAGTATTTTTGAACAAACAAGACCTGCATCCAAGACGGAAACGATTTAGTGCTTTTGGGGTGAGTAAACTGATGCTTATGTTTTATTTAGGTTTTCACAAGTTGACATCATCGAGAATTCACTTATCTTTTTCCCAGTTTCTTACGGCTATTCTCTTTCCGTTTGGGGTTTAACGTTGTTTATGATTTAGTGACAGTCCCGACCAAAAATGTTGTGATAAACAGTTTATTTATAGATTATTGTGTGACATGGATAAGAGGATCAACTGAGAATCAAAATATGTTGAGAAAAACAGTTTCTTGTAAAAGAAGAATTTTTCCCATCAAATCTACCAGTTTATGTGAAACAATAAACCTCAAATATACTTTATAATGATTTTGTGCGATGCTATTAGGTCACACTCTAAGTTGCGTTCTGGTCGAATTTTATTCGGACAAAATATACAAAATATCCCTTTAGACCTAATATTCCTGAAAAAATCACTTGGATAGAACGCTGATTTTCATCTGATACATGTGCTCCACTGACGAGTGACGTGACTGACGGTACTTTTTTTTGATAATTTTTCTTCAACTGCGCGCCGGCGCAAGAGAATTTTTGAATTGAGGATCTGATATACCCAAGTCATTGAATTTCTAATAATCGCGTCTATGAAAAATGTGTCTGCGGCTGTGGCGCGTTTTTTTCAGTTCTCGACTGTGTGACATTTCAGCATACGTCAAAATAATTTTCGGCGGCGACGGTGCACTTTTTTGGCAGGGTGCAGGAGCAGTAGATTCGTATTTTCGGGAAGCATGTGTGAAGATGTCGGATATAAGTAGCGTATATGTTTGAAATAAGGTTTCCTGAAGGCTATTCACGTCGAGTCCAGTGGCAGTAATTCATGGAAAATTCTTCCGGAGTAAAAAAAGTCACTTGCTATTCGCCCTTAAGGGCGATTAGTCTATCTGTAAGCTAAGTTATTCGCCCTTAAGAGCACAACCGATAAAAACGATGTTTTCCCAGAGTAAATTTCGTGAAAAAAATTGTCAACTTCAAAAAAATACCTCAATAGCTATATAAATTGCTTAGTTTTTTTAACAAACTTTTCGCTAGAAGATAGGTCTGCACTTTTAGTTAGGACTCTTGGTGCCAAAAATTTTAAAATGCCAAAATTAAGGAAGTAGCGAGTGCATTACATTGTATTAGTTTTTAATTGGACACCTGGCTGCGTACTTCAGCCTTGTACCTTGGAATAAAGAAGGCAGTCTAGTGCTGAACATCTGATGACATCTTGAACGCCTTGCCGAATGGAAACTAATGTGACGTATAGAACTTACTACTGCCTCCACTTCGGCAAAATTCAGGGGTGTGACAGTCTTTTGTTTTAATCTTTGCAAGTAATACTCGACGTGAAGTTAGCCGCGGTTGCGACCGAAGCTAACTTCATTGCAAAGAAATCAGCTGATTTCATTCATAAATTTACCTAAAGCAGCTGACATCATTGAAAAGTTAAAAGAACAGCTGATTTCGGTTGCAACTGCAGCTAACTTCACGTTGAATATTACTCGCATAGATCAAAACAAAAGACTGTCACGCCCCTGGCAAAAGTAGATGTTCAGCGCCAGGCTGCCTACTTTACTACCACCTTTAGGTCCTAAGTACGCAGCCTAGTGCCGAATTCCATGGTGTTACTAACTATTAACCTCGCTCTTTTTTCTATTTAGGCGTAGTCAGAATTTCAGCACCATACTGCCTTCGTCTGACAAGGTTTTACCGAAGAAAAGTGCTGAAGTTTTGACTTCGTCCGACTGGAAGATAGTTAGTAACCCTATCGAAGTCGGCACGAGGCTGCGTGCTTGGTACCTAAAGCTGTTAATAAAGTAGGCAACCTGGTGCTGAAATGGAGGCAGTAGTGAGTTCTAAACGTCTCATAAGTTTCAATTCGGCGCCAGACTACTGTTGGTAAAAACTGATACTAAGCACCAGGCTGCCTTCTTCAATCCTAGGTACAGGGCTCATGTTCGCAGTCAGGTATCGAATTATAAACTTATACAACGTAATGTACTCGCTACTGCACGAAATTTTGGCATTTTGAAATATTCGACACCAAGTGTCCTGGCTGAAAGTGCAGATCTATCTTCTAACGAGGAGTTTGTTGAAAAAACTAAGCATAAGAAAGCTTAGCTATTGAGCTATGTAGCTATTGAGGTACGTTTATGAATTGGACAATTTTTTTCAACGAAAGTTATTCTGGAAAAACATCGTTGTAGCTTTAGGCGTTACGAAAGAAACATCAGGCTAGGCAGCCCAAGCGAACTTTCTCGTGTATCTCGTTGAAGGACATTTTTAATCCTTCACTCGTATGAAAATTTAATGGGCAGCAGAAATATGTCCTCATTTTGCCCTTTCCCAACGATCGAAAGAAACAACAACAAAAAAGTGGCGCCGATCGGATTTGAACCAAGTGAACTTCTCAAATATCTCGATGAAGGAGATTTTTAGTCCTTCTCTCCTCTGAGTATGGGCCGCGATCGGATTTCAAGCGATTTTCTAGTTTGACAGCTTTCGAAGAGCTTTTATTTTTTTTTATTACACTCTATTTTCTAGTTATCTACGCCATTTAGCAATTTTCTGATTTCACATACGGAAAGGACAAATTGAGGACATAGTTTTTAATTAGAAAATACAAGAGTCAGAACGTTCCTATGGTCATATTTAAATAGAGGTTTTAGTACAAGTCCAAGAAAATAATCCTTTATCGTCTTGTTTGAGGAAATGTTTTGAAAATTTGAAAGGACAATTTTAGGACAAATTTTTGCTGTACTAAACTTTTTAGTACGAAACACTTTAAAATCTGGTAACACACTTTTACACTATCGAAGTGTCAGTACACTAATTTGAAAGTGTCAAGAATTTAGGACAAAATAAGAACAAATTAATGGCATCGCCAATTTTGCTCAAATTTTTATCGTTTTCAAAAAGCGATTTTGAGCTTTTTGGCGCTTTAGTACACCTCTATATTTCAGACCTCTAGGTTGGACGATTTTTTTTTTTTTCGTCGGACGCATAGGACAAATTGAGGACAAATTATTTGTGTAGATAAAATAAAAATCTGGGTCGACGACTACACATTTGTAGCAGCACCTTTTGTAAAAGGAAAAATAAGTCGAGTCGACGAAATTGCTTAGAAGGAAAAACCAGTCGCGTCGACGAAATTGCATTTTATCAGCATTATGTAGAAGGAAAAATCATTCGAGGAGACGAAATTGCGTTTTCGTAGAATGAAAAATCAGTCGAGTCGATGAAATTGTGTTCTTGCAGCATTTTGTAGTAGAAAAAATCAGCAGCCTCAAGGGCATTTAGTCTACCAATAAGGGCGAATAGTCACTTCGGAAACTCAAGGAGATTCATTAGCTTCCATGAAGATTAAAATTTGAGAAAACCATCCTAGATTCTAAGAAAATCATTGAAATTTAAAATTCTTACAAATTAATGGAAAATATTTGGATTTTCCGAAGACCATTCGAATATAGGGAAAATTTTTCCAGTTTCAGCGAAATCCTCGAAGGGCTTGCAAAAGAAAACACTAGATTTTTGGGAAAATTTTCTAAGATGAAGACAAACTTTTCTAAATTTCCACATAATATATTTCTTTGAAAATCTTTCCCTTTGCTCTCAGATTTATGAGTTTCTGCCTTAGAGTCAGATACAGTCTTTGTACCAGTGTTGTTCGGATTCAGTTCTATGCCTCATTTCCTCCAATTATTTCATGTGACTGACCTGCTTCCTTATAAGTATCCTTGCACTTAAAATTACTTTAGCGATTGTGCACCTAATTTTCCGTAAAACAGATCACACCGCTCTACACATGGGTGTCTGATAACTACACGTATATTGCGACTAATTTTAAAAGCATTGACGGCAATCATGACGATATACTCAGAACCACAGCACACCATCAAAATTATCTCTCTTTACGAATGCCGCGTGAATTATTGGTTCAAATTATAATAATTTGAATCATAAAATATTAAGGACGTAGATGTTGATATGAATCGAAGTTTCGCTCGAATAAAATTCAACGTTATAACTGATTATTTGAATAAACGTACTTGCTTGGCTTGACATATGCTGCCTATTTGGAGTTACGTTACGAAGTATTTGTCAACTTTATACGAGCTGTGTGTAGTGTGTTATGGTTATTGAGTTCTGGGTACATTTGCCAGGATTGCTTTAATAGTTTACTTTAAGTTCGACAAAGAAGAGATTTGTTTACGTTTCATGTGCTACATAGCGATTTCCACACAAAATCCCTTGAGGCTAGGATAACAATAAGCTTTCATGGTAGTGTGTAATTGCTGCTAGCTGTTGCGAAAATTTTTACATAAAAATAAATTGAAAACTTAAAAGCACTGCAAACTTTCCGCAAACTTTTATCTCATACCCACCGTTCCACCGTTCATCCCTTCATCTTCGGGTCTAAGATTTATATTATTCGCATTAAGGTCACGTTTAATTCCCATTATTCAAACGCTATAATTGCGCGTTCAGTTTTAAGTACTTCAAATGTATCCATTTTAGTTTTTTTGCTTTTCTTTTTTCTTGTGTTGTTGACGGTTGGTGGATTTAGAGGAAGTTGAGGGAACTTTACATTAGTAAAAAGTGACAAGACTTTGCATTTTATGAGTCGTAATGGGTGAGTAAGCGGTAAATATTCTTTTCATTTGTTGTTACGTGTATCACTGATAATCTCTTGTGAATTTTTATGCTTTCCTTCGGTGTGGTTCATTTCTCAATTTTCCGGCCACACAACATCATAAACATTTTAATATGATTAAAGTATTTCAAATTGCAATTTTAAAGTTAAATTAGAAAGCTCATTCAGTTGAAATGTGAATTTCATGAATTACGTGATTCAAATGTTGAACACAAAAGTCTCTTCATCTTGTTATTTATCGAAGGAATAGCGATAACACATCTAGGATTTTATGCTATGTTTGCTATGAAAGGGGGCATTACATTGAGTGCTGTGGTACAGAGTGGATATTCGAACATAATTCAAAGAATATTGCCATGAACAAGAGCATTAACGTGTTGCAATTACTTCATTTGGAAAACTTAATACCTTCTATGATACACATAGAGCGAATGGAAATTTCAAAAATACTGCAAGCAAATGGAAATGTTCATTAATAATTATAGTGATAACCATATCGTTTTCTCTGTCGTTGTATTATACGCAAATCATTAATTAAAAATGCAATACAAACTTGCAGTAAATATATTCCGTTAATCATATTCTCAATGAATAATAAGTCACACAACACACAGGAGACTATAAAACTATTTGCATTTTCACTTTTGATTATCCTATTGATCGATTAATTTTTGCAATTCTCCTGAGATATCGTCAATTGTGTTCCACCTTTGGAGGTGTCAAAAATTGCAAGACATTCCCTTACCGAAATTACAGAAATTTTGAAAGTTTCAATTTGTACAATTTCCCGAAATACGAAGGATTTCCCGAAATACGGATGATCTCTCGAAATCTGAAGTATTTCGCGAATTCTGAAGGATTTCCCAAAATCTAAAGAAATTCCCAAAATCTGAAGGATTTCCCGAAATCTGAAGGATTTCTCAAAGTCTGAAGGATTTCTCAAAGTCTGAAGGATTTCCAGAAATCTGAAAGATTTCCCAAAATTTGAAAGATTTCCCGAAATCTGAAAGATTTCCCGAAATACGAAAGTTTTACCCGGAATACGAAGGATTTCCCGAAATACAGAGGATTTCCCGAAATACCAAGGATTTCCCAAAATCTGAAGGATCTCTCAAAATCTGAAGTATTTCCCGAAATCTGAAGGATTTTCCATAACCTGAGGGATTTTTTGAAATATGAAAGATTTCCCGAAATCTGAAGGGTTTCCCGAAATCTGAAGGGTTTCCCGAAATCTGAAGTATTTCCCGAAATACGAAGGATGTTCCGATGTACGAAATATTTCCAGAAATACGAAAGTTTTACACGAAATACGAAAGAATTTAAGAAATACGAAGTATTTCCCGAAATACGTTGTATTTCTTGAAATACATAGGATCTCTCGAAATATGAGGTATTTCCCGAATTCTGAAGGATTTTCCGTAATCTGATGGATTTTTCGAAATATTAGGGATGTCCCAAAATCTAAAGGAATTACCGAAATCTCAAGGATTTCCTGAAATCTGAAGGATTTCCTGAAATCTGAAGGATTTCCTGAAATCTGAAGGATTTCCTGAAATCTGAAGGATTTCCTGAAATCTGAAGGATTTCCTGAAATCTGAAGGATTTCCTGAAATCTGAAGGATTTCCTGAAATCTGAAGGATTTCCTGAAATCCGAAGTATTTCCCGAAATCTAAAGGATTTCCTGAAATCCGAAGTATTTCCCGAAATCTAAAGGATTTCCAGAAATCTGAAGGATTTCCAGAAATCTGAAGGATTTCCAGAAATCTGAAGGATTTCCAGAAATCTGAAGGATTTCCAGAAATCTGAAGGATTTCCCGAAATCTGAAGGATTTCCCGAAATCTGAAGGATTTCCCGAAATCTGAAGGATTTCCCGAAATCTGAAGGATTTCCCGAAATCTGAAGGATTTCCAGAAATCTGAAGGATTTCCCGAATGCAAAGCATTTTCCGAAATATGAAGGATTTCCCGAAATACGAAGGATTTCCCGAAATACGAAGGATTTTCAGAAATACGAAGGATTTTTAGAAATACGAAGGATTTCCAGAAATACGAAGGATTTCCAGAAATACGAAGAATTTTCAGAAATACGAAGGATTTTCAGAAATACGAAGGATTTCCAGAAATACGAAGGATTTCCAGAAATACGAAGGATTTCCAGAAATACGAAGGATTTCCAGAAATACGAAGGATTTCCCGAAATACGAAGGATTTCCAGAAATACGAAGGATTTCCAGAAATACGAAGGATTTCCAGAAATACGAAGGATTTCCAGAAATACGAAGGATTTCCAGAAATACGAAGGATTTCCAGAAATACGAAGGATTTCCAGAAATA
>CM055404.1:23205941-23245336 GCA_029228625.1 Pseudolycoriella hygida
ATTCCCAAAAAAATAAAATTTAATCTCAAGATGGTTTAAATGCTTTATAATTTGTGCAAACCTTTATTTGAACTTATTTGTCTAACTTGTGATGTGTTTGGTTCAGATATTTCGCAAAAACAACAAACAAATTTTTGGGAATAAATGGAATAAAAGAATAAGTGGAATAAATGAAGTGCGCCACCCCTCGGTTCCCCATCATAGACTATCCGACACCTTACTGCGAAAGAGGCGGTGCCTAGCGCAAAAATATTGAAATACCCTTTGGCGTAGAAAGTGGAGCTATGACGGAGATAGCGGCGAAAATATTGACTAGTAAAATGCAATTTCAGCAAATAAAGTGCTTCCATCTCTCAAAAAAAGTTTTTGGAAGTCGGTTGAGTTTTACTCGAGTTATCGTGTTGACGTACGGACGGACGGACATTTTTTTATTGCTGATTCGTCATCCAAGGAACATGATCCATGCTCCCTGTGTCGAAATTCGACTGGTTACAAGCGTCGTCGAAAACGCAACAGACCTCTTTTCGAAAAACTTCGTTCTTCGTACGGGTCTAATAATGTAGAAAACGGGTCTAATAATAAACCGTGTCTAATTTCTCTTCACTGTCCGGGATTGTTCCGAGGATAGATGCGGCGTTTCCTCGTTGTATTGCTAGACTGATCCTCTGTCTCTCAAATATGCTTTGGGTCGGGCCTCGCCGGTTTTTTCCGCCAGCTTCTTTCCAATTTCATCAATTAATTTTTTTTCCCTTCGTCTCCCCACGTGCTAAAAGTCTCGATAGCAACCGATACAAAACAGAACCGGTCCTCCAAACACGCGTTTCACAGCACCTCCTGCTGGCTTGCGTGTAGATTTTATGTATGTTGAGAAGTTTGACATTTGGAGCAGATTATCTATCTTTAGTTCATGATAACGACGTTACGAGGATAATATATGTCGCACTTTTCGTTGAGAATGGCCTATGAACCCTATGGAGTGTTAGGGGAGAGCGAAAACCAGTAATATTTAACTCATCTCGGGGTCAGCATTCAAAAAATTATGAATGAAGAAGGGAATTGAGTTTAAACTTGTATGCGATTTCTCTCATTTTGACGTGTGACCCCGAAACAACTGATCAAAAAAAAACTCTTCTTTAACACACTATGTTATGCTTCATCTGTTCGCACGTACCACAAGTGTGCAACTTTTTTCATGCAGTTCTACGGCGAAAAGTCAATTTTTTCACGTAACATTCGAGTGGCGTATGAGTTGTCTATGAGTTTGTCAATTTCTCACAAGTCGCTGCGTGAAACGTTGGGAACAGTGGCTGTTTTTATTACAAGATCTGTACTTGCTCATTTCTCGTTTAGTGGCGAAAATCTCGCAACTTTTTGAAATTGTCATTCATGCACTAGAAAAAATACATGAAATTTCATTCCCGCACAGACAAAATTTAATTTACATTTTTTTGCGTTTTGCCGTTAAAATTCGACCGAAAATTATTCAAAATATGTTAATGTTGTCCCTTTATCACATTTAATGCCGTACGTCCATTAGCACAAAATTGTGCTCGTAAAGTATCCTTAACACAGGAGACATAAATTCAAGAAACTATACTCCAGTATACTCACACCACCATCTTCACAGATCGTAAATCCATTAATCCTAAATCTAAGCAAATATGAAAACAAATCCACAAATAATGGGGTGTGTTTTGTCATCGATAAAAGCCTCTTTGATTTAAACGAAATTACAAAGGGACAAGAAAAAGTTTTTTTTTGTCTTTGTTTCTACTATTCCCTCAACACCAGCCAAGTGTTCCTGGTTTTGTTCCATCCGAAAAGACACTCTGAACTTCGAACAGAGGGAGTGATAACAAAAAATGTGAAAGTAAAATATCGTAAATCTTGTAGAGTGAAAGTGTTTTCTGATTTCGTTTTTTTTAAGGGCTCTTTTTTGAAGTTATTGTTTTGAGGGGTTTTCAGAAGTTGATTTCGCTTATATATTGAATGGCAAAGTGATTATCAGTATTTACTCAATGATTACTTAACAAGTCGCTTCAATTCAATAATCGCTAAGTTGCTAATACATTCTTTTTCACAGGGAGATTCACCGTTTGGAAAGTCAGACGCCTACATTAAACTAGAACAACTTGGTGAAGGTTCTTATGCAACAGTATACAGAGGATATAGCAAGTGAGTACAAGTCAATTTGTTACACAAAGAAGAAAAAGTGTATTTCACCCGAAATAATTTCACTCTCTCACACAAATGTTCGAACGTAATAAACCAACTCCAAAAAAATTTTATATTTTTTATCTACCCACTTTACGGGACACATATATTGTAGATGGATGGGGATGATATAAATTGGGGAAAATATACAGTAGATTCAGTTGGAAATATATGGCCAAAATTAAATTGGGTTATGCATCCCGAAAAGCGAACCGTCATCTCGCTACGAAAGTAGGTTATTGTGGGATAACAAATTTAAATTTTGTTCGGTTAGATTATAGTCAGGTTTCTTCTGTTAAGAAATATTAAATCAAATGATGTTCAAAAATGAAATGACTTGAAATTATGAGTCATCAACTTTAGGAAACTGTTATTGAAGCAAAAATAGGTGATTCCATTGTTAATCATAGGTGATTCCATTGTGACTCATAGGTGATTCCATTGTGAACCTAGGTGACTACATTGTGAATCATAGGCGATTCCACTGTATATCATCGGTGATTCCCAAGTGAATCATCGGTGATTTCCCTGTGAATTTACCGGCGAATCATAAGTAATTCCCTGTTAAATCATCAGTGATTCCCTGTTAAATCATCAGTGATTCACTGTTAAATCATCAGTGATTTTCTGGTGAATCATCAGCGATTCCTTAATGAGTCATCAGTGATTCCTTGGTGAATCATCAGTGATTTCCTGGTGAATCATCGGTGATTCCCTGGTAAATCATTAGTGATTCCGTGGTGCATCGTCAGTGATTCACTGGTGAATCATCAGTGATTCCCTGGTGAACCATCAGTGATTCGCGGTGAACGTGCACGGACGGACGTACAGGAAGGTAAAAAACATAAAGTATCTATCGCTACTTAATAAGCGAATTAGAATGTACGAAGGTTGAGTGCGAATGTCAAAAGTTCCATTGAAAAAACATCCTATACTAATAGATCGAGGTCTACATCAAAATTTCATCAGGCAACATTATTAGCATCCTGTCGGTAGCGTCATCCTCGTATCCTTTCCATAACAGAATACGGATCAATAAAGAACTAAATTATCCCTGTCGGTGGCGCCATCCTTCCTTTTCGTAGCTAAGATATGATTAAATACGCAACTAAATCCATAAACAATTTCGAATGCGTCGTTTTTTTTCATTATGAGTCGTCTATCGTTCGTCTTAATACTGAAAATTGTGGTTCGCAACACTTTTCGTGAGGCACTTGTCCGTTTCGGCATCTATTTATTCTCATAGCTGAATACGGTTCAACATGAAACTAAAGACCATTGTTCGGTGGCGCCACCACTTGTTTTCATAGCTGAATACTGACGAATGTAGAACAAATTCCTTAATCAATTTGCTATTATCGCAAAATTTTGCTTTCGTTTGATTAAGAAAATGAAACATCCGTATCATTAATCGTGACGAAGCCTAGGTTACAGTAGCACCCCTTTTTTAGTTCCACGTTTCCTCTCTTAAAAAATGTGAAACTATTGCAACGTTTCATATTCATATAAAGCGTGAAAATAGTTCCACTTATTTAGGTTCAGTTTTTTGCAGAAGTAGCTTTTTTTGACAGAAGAAAATTCACAAGAATTAAAAATCATTTTTCGCCTTCAATAGTGGGTGGAGAACTGTGAATTTCATCCCTAGGAATATCGGAAAAAAATTCTCTCTTTGGGACAACAAAAGAATGCAAGATTTGTTTCTACCTTCAATCATCCATATGTAACTCCACAGCCTACTATAGTTGTCTCTTTCTGACACACCCCCTATGAGCGAGGTAACTCCTCAGCCTGCTATAGTTGTATCTTTCTGACACACCTCCGATGAGCGAGAGAATAGTACTGACTGTGGATTTACATTTGGATGACCTGTACCGACTGTGGTGTTACATTTTGGTGACCCCGTATGTGCAGTGTAAAGAACATGTTACAAATTCATTCATCCTGTCAGTGTCTCAGCTAATTCACAGACTGTAGTAACAAGATCTGTAATACAAAAAAGCGACACAGAATACTGCACAAAGAATTCGGACTACCATCTCGGGCAACTTCTTTCGAACATAAAATATAATACGAATAGCATGGAGGGTTTTTATATTTATGTTATACGGCTTTATCATATAAACACGAAAATATACACAAAAGTGGGTAATTCGTCGTCATTTTCTATTATGAAATTTCTATGAAGAAAATGAAATACAGCAAATACTACGGAGAATGTCTATAATAATTTGCTGTCACTACGACTGGATTCTTTTTTTAGGAGTGAGAGAAAAACCGAAATAATTTTTTTTCCCCAAAGATGGGGACATTTTGTAAAATGAGAAATTTTATATTCGTTTTATAGAAATTATTGGTTGCGATACCCACTGTCTATTTGAAAGGGAATACGAATTTGAATTTATTGCATTCTTTCAAAAGGGTACCATTTCCATTTTCAACACTCCAGGAATGGTATTCTATTCCCGAATTGTTATTGATGTGGGGGAACGAATGGTTAGAATAAAAATAATAATGGAAGCTTAAGAATTGAAAGCCTAAACTAAATTTGACGTCCTTTCGCAGCTTTTTTTTAATTAAACTCATCTTAAGATATTTGTTTCATATACTCACCAACGTTACATTTTTTCTTGTTCCATTTTCTCAACTCTACTACATTAATTAATATTAAATGCAAAATGAAAAATCAACATTCATTATGACGTAAATTGTGGGTTTTAATAACCCGACCACAAAGTGCTTTCGGGTTTAATTGGGGGGATGCTTAAAATGCTGATTAAAGATTATGGTATACATCGAACGAAGGTTCTGGATATTCGAGATAAGAAATAACGACACTTAGATGTAGACGCTTTCTTAGTTAAAATATGTTTTTGCAAAATAATGTGGATCGTGCTGTGACCTAATTTTGCAGAAAATTCACAATGTTATCTGTAAAAATTAGAAGTTTTGTTTCTGTCGGGAATAGATGTTTCACACAATTCATGATAACGTATCTCAGAGCAGCTTTCGCAAACGCAATGTTTGTGTCTTTTCAAGTAACATTAAAACGGAGATTTTGTTCAGAAAGATGCAGAAACGATAGAAGGATCAGGAACTAGATCCCGGTTGGAGAACGCTGGGAACTATTTGAAAGTATGGCATTTTCCGATATGTGTCATAGTGTCAATAATTTTCGGTGTGAAGTTTGGTGTGAGATTTTCCTCTTTCCTTATCGTTGGAAACCTCCAATAGAAAATGTTTCAAACTCAAACAGAGCCAATTCTTGTTGAAATAATCTCCCGGAATTTTCATAAATTTCCGTATATTTAAGCTCAGGAAATTTATGGAAATAATTGCCGGAACTAAGAGTCAATGTCAGTACTCATTCCGTCCGTCTGGGCATGCAACAGTTCCACCTTATCCTTCGATAAATCTTAATTACTTGAAAATTATAATTCTTCTGAATGTTGCTTGACATTTGTTCCTCGACTCGATGTCCTGCCTCGAAAAAATTGATGATTTTCAAGGATTCATAAGTGATTGTTGAGATTGAATTTTATTAAAAAGTTGTTCCAATCGGTTCCAACTCTTCTTTCCCATACTGCAGCTTCATAGTTAGATAGTTACCAGGAAGGGTGTAGTATTCCAAATTCAAATACGAACACAGTTTTTATTAAAGGACTACCCCTAGCCCCTCAGTGTGACCTTACAATTCCCTTAGTACCTGGGCCAGATTTGGAAATCGGTCATTCCTTCCAGATAGTAGCACAATTACGAACGACAAGCAATTACCTATTGCCGGCGACCCCTGACAAAAGTTTAAAAACTCAACACAATAGACGTGATTCAGGCACGTAGTTGGATCGACATTACAGGAGCGGAAGGTTTTTTTTTAAATATATGCAATGCACCCGTGCGCATCACAATAGAGAGTTTGAGCAAAGCGACATATAGCGACATTTATAACATATGCATAAGTAATAAGTTATTTGTTTACGTATCCGGATCAATACTGATCAGTCTGAAAACGGATATTAATCAGTACTGATCAGTTTTAAAACTGATCCGGATAAGTAATGATCAGTTTTAAAACTGACACGGATCAGTACTGACCATTTTCAAAACTACTAATTCAAATCAGTTTTGCAACTGATCAGTTCTGATGCGGATCAGTTTTGGAACTGATCAGTACTGGTCTGGATCAGTTACAATACTTATCTGGACTATAAACTCATAATGTTAACTTATAGCGTTAAATTGTAGCTTACAACGTAAACATATAACTCAAAACAAATAGCTATAAATTTGGCTATAAGTGGCTTCGCCCAAACTCAAAATGTGCCAAAAAGAAAAGAACAGATGTTGCAAAGACACTCGAACTAAATGTAAATAAATATTACCTTGACTCTTGAGTATATGAAATTACGTCGACATTCAATTGTATTGAAAATTGCTGAAAGGGCAAAATTAAAACACCGTGGTCTGTGAAAATAAATTAAAAAAAAAATTGTCAAAAAAACTGTAAAAAAACAAACAAGTTTTTTGGGTAGGCAAACCTTAGAACCCACCCAGATCCCTAAAGAGAGGCCTTGGAAACATACTTCAATGGACAAAAGTGTTCCTGTCAATTTACTCCACAACATAGTTTTTTCGACTGGGGCCGACCTTAGGACCAATCTAAGGGTCTAAGTGGACGCGTCTTACCCATACTTTCATGGGACTCTTTTTTCTCCACAACATTGCACACAAAACCTCGACATTAGAGGAATATTCATGAAAAATCACCAACTATCGTGTAGTGTCGCGTAGCGTGAGTTGGGCCTACACTAAGGCCTACAGCCCGGATCACTTACTTTTCAAAAATTTTGCTTTTGTGATTTCTGGAAGTCCATATCTTCCATTAAAAATCTTGAAGAGCGATTTCCATGCTAATTTCCCAGAGATATAAGTCAAAAAGTTTCACCGACCACGTTTTTGACCACTTTTTCGACCGTAATTTCGAAAGTTTTCAACCGATTTTGTCCAAATTCGATCCGGTAATCACTTCTTTCTTTCAGGAAGAAAAGTTTTTTGAAAATCTACCCGGGCTATGTTGAAAAGTGTTTTGGGCCTTGGTTGAGTCCAAAAGCTTAAAGTCAAAAATGTTTCTTCCATAAATTGTGGGGCATGCCCAAACCTTTCAAACGAAAATAAAATTTTTGAAAATCGGAAAAGGCCCTATCTCAACCGCCCTTGGCGAGACAGTGCCCGGATTCAATTCCATAAATTTTTTTTTTTGCATTTTTCTCTTATTTAGACCCGATAACGAAAAGGTAGCCAACTCCCGAGTCGAAGTTCGATTGGTTAGAAACGTCATGGTAAACGCAACAGACCTCTTTTCGAGGAACTTCGTATCTTCGTACGGGTATGGGAAAATGGAAAAAAAGTTAAGAGAAAATTTCAATTTTCATGGGGCGAGAGAGCAAGTGTCTTGAGAGAGCCATAATCGAATTAGGCGTTTTAAGCGAATGAAAAATATGAGCGGCGCTCGCGCTTCCGCTCCTACCCTCCAACAATGAGCGGCGCTCTACGAATTTTTATCCAACTGAAAAAATTACAGATTTTAAACTATTCTTCTCCATACGCACTTTCTTTCTAAATGGTATCCTTTGAAATCTGAAGAGGAATATTTTATGCAGATAAAGTGTTTTTTGTTCAAACCATACAGCAATAAAATAAAAAAAAATTGTTAATGAAAATGGGCGGCGCTCGCGCTTCCGCTTCCATAAATAATAATAATCCGCCGTTACAACCCGTCCGAGTCAGAGGCTAGATCATATTATTTACTAGTTCCGCAATTTTTTGTGAGCTTTTGCTTGCACGGATTCTCTTAGAGATCCTTTCGTTACCAAAGATTTTACTGTGTCAGTGGTAAATTTCACACAAACCTAGTGCCATCTATGATGTACTAGGGCGGAATCTCATAGTTTTCAAAAATGAGCGACCCTCGCGCTGGCGCTACGAGCGGCGCTCATGCCAGCCTTGAATGTTACTACCGAACTCGCCGGTGGCTCATCTTACATACAGTTGCTAAGGGAGCGTTCATAAATGACGTCTGCATTAGAGGGAGCGGGGGGTCTAAGAAAACAGACACTTCATACAAAAAATCTTCATTTTTATGGAACATTCCAGACAAGGGGGGGCCAAACGTTCGCAAAAATGCGTCATATTCGAACGCTCAAATATAAACATTTCGCACCAAACTAACAAAAATGCATTTTTTTTTTCAGTTTGACGAATCAAGTTGTTGCACTAAAAGAGATTAGACTGCAAGAAGAGGAGGGAGCTCCATTTACCGCAATTCGTGAGGCCTCGTTACTAAAGGAACTGAAACACTCGAATATAGTTACGTTGCATGATATTGTACATACCCGTGAGACATTGACGTTCGTTTTTGAATATGTGGTAAGGATTATTGTGTTGGAATTTTCCCCTGCCCAAACTCAATACCTTTTACTGATTTACTTAGAATACAGACTTGTCCCAGTACATGGAACGACATGGTGGTGGTCTGGAGCATCGTAACGTGCGACTATTTTTATTTCAATTATTGCGAGGTCTCTCGTACTGCCATAAGAGACGGGTGCTGCATCGTGATGTGAAGCCCCAGAATTTGCTTATTAGTGAATTAGGTGAATTAAAACTTGCCGATTTTGGATTGGCAAGAGCCAAAAGTGTTCCAAGCCATACATACTCTCATGAGGTTGTCACATTGTGGTATCGGCCACCAGGTAAAATCTTACGCAATTTTCCTTTCTTCTCACAACTAACGGTTCATTCATTCAGATGTACTTCTGGGCAGCACCGATTATTCGACGTCTCTGGATATGTGGGGCGTCGGTTGTATATTTGTGGAAATGATTACAGGAATGCCAACGTTTCCCGGTATAAGGGACACGTACGATCAATTAGATAAGATTTTTAAGCTATTGGGTACACCGACAGAGGATACGTGGCAAGGTGTATCACACTTACCAGGCTATAAGCCAAACAAATTAGGTAAATTCGATCACAACATCCACATATTTCGTATAATTAACCAAACAAGTTCCAGGGTTTTATCGTCCACGAAAATTAGGTCATAGTTTTCCTCGGCTGTACGATATTGTCGAAGGTGAGACAATAGCTAGTTTATTCCTGCAATTAAATCCCGAAGAACGAATGGGTGCTGAAGAAGCATTAAGTCATCCGTACTTTGCTCCATTACCGCGAAAATTGTATGAACTACCAGACGGTAAGTGAATTATTCCTTTTTTGTAATTTTGATAAGATGAAAAAGAGAATTAAGAAACTGAGGAAGTTACGAAATCCGAAAACGTGTTCAGCTGATTAAAAATTTCGCATTAAGTACGTCTGCACGCAACTTCAGCCTTCTATCTATTAGTCTCAATGCATAGTGCAAATGCTATTCAGAGTGAAGTTTAGCTGAAGTTGGGATCGTAGCTAACTTCATTACAAACAAGTCAGCTGATCTCATTCACAAATTTACCAAAATCAGCTGACTTCATTGATAAATTCAAAAAATCAGCTGATTTGAACACTCGGGTTACAGATCATTGATTTTCGAATCAACGCCAACTTTACTCTTAACGAGAGCAATTGACGCATTTTGTGCGTCAACGTATTACGTCAAAGCAGGGGAGTGACAGTCGTTTGTTTTGAACCGGACAAATGCTATTCAAAGTGCAGTTGCAACTGAAGCTAACTTCATTGCAAGAAAATCAGCAGATTTGCTTGCAATGAAGTTAGCTACAATCGCAACTGCTGCCAACTTCACTCCCGTGCGTCAAAGCAAAATAGTTTGACAGTTCTGCCGTGTCAATCAGAAACACCGTATCTCAAATAAACAAATTTTTGGCTGTTCTATGTTTTTGAGTAGAGCCGGCTACAATGTATGATCTCCTGCAATTTTATTTAAATAAATAATTATAATTCAATAAAAATTAGTTACAGAGAATTTCGGTTGTTTTCTTTAAAAAGTCGTAAGTCAAGTTTGTTTAAATGTTGCCGTATGACATGAAATTCAATAACGGGAAAATTAATTTCTTTTGTTTACGTTTTGCCAAAATATAAAATGTTTAGTAAAGAAATAAAGACTCAGAACATGTAAACATGCCGAGGGGTTATCCACTTCATTTTTTTTTTGGTACAAGCTGATGGAATTTTTGGAATTAAAATGGAATTTCTGGAATTTTTGAAATTGCAGTGGAATTTAGTGGAATTTTTGGAATTTTGATGGAATTTTTGTAGCTTTTGGAATTTCCGGAATTTCTGAACTCCGGAGTTTCGATGAAATTTTTGGAATTTCGATGAAATTTTTGGAATTTCGATGAAATTTTTGGAATTTCTGTGGAATTTTGGGAATTTTTGTGGAATTTTTGGAATTTCTGGGAAATTTTTGGAATTTCTCGAATTTTTGAAATTTCTGTTGAATTTCTGGAATTTTCGAAAAATCTGAATTTCGATAATTTTGTGGAATTTTTGGAATTTTTGGAATTTCGATGGAATTTTTGAAATTTCTGTTTAATTTCTGGAATTTTCGAAATCTCTGAATTTAGGTAATTTTGT
Organism: Pseudolycoriella hygida; assembly: GCA_029228625.1. NCBI lineage: Eukaryota > Metazoa > Arthropoda > Insecta > Diptera > Sciaridae > Pseudolycoriella > Pseudolycoriella hygida. The sequence goes on from CM055404.1 coordinate 23,216,742, forward strand.
GAAATTTTTGTAATTTCGATGGAATTTTTGAAATTTCGATGGAATTTTTTGAATTTCGATGGAATTTTTGGAATTTCTTCGAATTTTTGGAATTTCTTGGAATTTTTAGAACTTTTGTGGAATTTTTTTATGGAATTGGAATTTTCGGTTCAAATTTTTGACCAGTGCATAACCACTCGAAACATGCAAACACTTGACTTCTCGAAAGTGTAATGTGAGAAAACAACGACCACTGCAAGCGTTGCAAATTTTTTCTTGGTTGAAATGACTGCGTTCAATGTCACTACATCGTTCTAATATAAACGCCGTGTAGTTTTTTTACCATTTCAAAGAAACTGTGAGATACGAGAGATATAGAACTGTTAAATTTGCAGCTAACTTCAAGTCGAAGTTGGCTACATTTCTTATGTTTTGTTACTAAGCCATTGAAATAGGTATAGGAAAGTAGCGAGAGAGTGTAGTCAAATTCCAATCACCATCACGAATGAAAGGTGGACAGACGGACTGATGGACATAAAGTAGCTATTGCTACTTACCAACGTGTAGTGAAGTGCACTAAACTGTAGTGAAGTGTAACTAACTGTAGCGAATTGTAGCGAACTGCAGTGAAGTGTAGCGTATTGTATTTAAGTTTAGTGCACAGACGGATGGACAGAAAGGGTGAAAACATAAAGTAGCTAACGCCACTTAATAAAGGAACGGGTTAGCTGGCTTTCCACCAAGAATATCCAAATTCAATCCTGATGAACCAAAATTCTGTATGGGATTTTTCTTTAACTTGTAGCATGAAATTATCGTTACGAAGCGTACCCAAACTTCGAAATTACGGTAGTTGTGGTGTTTGGTGTCCCCGACGAACAGTTTACGGAAAAACGGCATGCATGACGTCATCCATGTGCGATGAATTCTATATACAGATATGTACCTCCTACGATATATATAGGCGTGGTTCGGGATTCACGTTAAGCATGTGGTCGGCCCAACAAACAGATTAATGGTTACTCATACAAATGCCCTAAATAAAGGTTTCTCGCTTGTGTATGATACACCACATCAAGAAAATCTTCGCGAAATTTTTGTTACTTTCTTGAAATTTTCGCGAATTTTTTTTTACAAGGAATTTGCAACATTTTATTTCAATAATAAAATTTACTCCTGAAGTAAAAAGTTGCACAATCTTATGATTCGCCTACTGTATCTTTTCTCGATAATTTCGGAATTTCATCGAGCTTCCTGCAAAGAAAATATTTAGCGAAAATTCGAGAAAAATGTGAAGAGTGACCCAAGAAAATTTTGTAAAAAGCAGACAGTGGTCATAAGACTTGACTACCAAAAATCAATGTTTTGTAAGTTGAAAACAATGACAGTTTCACAGGTGGTGTCCAATGAAGCTAGAATTCGAACATATTATAACAGAATACGCCTGAGACGACCTAAGTAGCATCCTGCAGACGGTTTGAAACGCATGGGACTCGGAGCTGTTCTAAGAACCTACAAAGTAGAGTAGACCCACTCCCTTCTCGACCTTTTATGAGAAATCGAGAATTCCTAAAACCTCACTTCTCTCCTCCTTGATAAACCGGGAAGGCCAGCTAGCTACTGCTGATAAATTTTCCGTCCATTAAACCCGCCTGCAAACAAAATTTCATATTTCAATCGTGTGCAAAAGGATTTTCTTAAAGAAAATCTTTCAAAAATTTTTTGATTTCCAACGATTTTGTATAGTTTTCTTTCATTTTCAAGGATTTTCTTTGTCAATTTCTGAGGATTTTCTAGCATTTTTTCTCTTTTTTAAGGGATTTTCTTTTGATTTTCAAAGATTTTCTTTGATTTTGAAGGATTTACTTTGATTTCCAAGGATTTTCTTGCAAATCAAAGGATTTTTTCGAGTGACAGATAAGTGTAGAAAATCCTTTTGCAATCAAAAGAAAATCAATTGTTAAGAAAATCCTGAAGTTCCGTGAAATTTCTCAAAAAATGTTTGTCGATGGAAATCCCTAAAAATCAAAGAAAATCCTTGAAAATCCTTGAAAATCAAAGAAAATCCTTGAAAAATCTCTAATAATCATGTAGAAACGCTAAAAAATCCACAGAAATTGACAAAGAAAATCCTTGAAAATCAAAGAAAACTATAGAAAATCATTGGAAATAAAAAAAAGTCCTTTGAGGGCTTTCTTTAAGAAAATCCTTTTACACTCAAAATATACGATAATCTGCCCATCGGACTTTTTTGAGGATTTTGTTAACAAATGATTTTCTTTTGAGAGAAAAATGAATTTCTACGTTTATCTTTCCCTCGATACGTTTAAAATGCCCTATATGAAGCCAACGAAGAAAAACGGAAGAACTTTTATGTGTCCGATCGTGGACTAATTGTTTTCTTTACCTTTTCAGAAACATCCATTTTTACCGTGGAAGGTGTATACTTGTACCCGGAACCGAATCGTCCGAGTAAATGAAAATTAAAGCAAGGTTTGTCTTTGGATGGAGTTCGTTATTATTGTTAACTACGAAAACAGAAAATATTTAAAAATAAGTAAAAAAAAAGTAAAATGAAAAAGAGGAAAATAATAGCAAAATTTTCAAGAAATATTTGCCATCCACTAAGCATAAAACAAAAGGCTACATCAATCGTATGTACCAAATGTTTCCTTTTTTTTAATTTATGAAATTCATTATTTTTATTGAAATTTCTCTTTTTTTGTTGTGAAGTTCGAAAGAATAGATTTTTTTTAAACTAATTTTACTATTTTTTTAATGGAGTAATAAAATGATTAGTGAAAAGATTTATAGAAAAAAAAACGATGGAAAAGTAATTAAAGAATCGATTCAAATGAAAATTAAATGAATCGTGAGACCGCGACGGAGTAAATTATGTTATTGCTCATTTATATGAAATGATAAAAAGAGAAGTTGAAATTGTAGACGTAATCAAAAAAAAACTAAAAAATAAAAAAAAATAAAGTGATTTAACGACGAAGAATAAAAGAAAAAAAAAAGATTTTTATAAAGAATTGTTTTATTGATTAAAATAATTAAATAAAAAGATGAAAACTTTTATATTGATGTATATTTGAAGAGACAGAGAATGGAGAGATTACAAGCGAAAATAAAAATCAACTCAAAGATGAAAATTTGAATTCAAAGAGAAAATGAAAAAAAACTATAAAAGTGCCATGAAAATAAATAATAAAATTAATGAAAATTTAATTAGTTGTAGTGTACACACTTATTCGGCATGCTTCAAAGGCCTACATTGAGTTTGTGAAACGATTAAGATGGGTAGATGCAAGGTAAGATAATTTCCTGAACTCTAATGCTGAATCAATGAATCTACTTCTCTCATGCCTTTCCACCAGCTCTTTAAATCACACAACTTTCAATTGAACTATTGTTTTTCGCTCTGTTTATTGATGGAATTATATGACTCCTTCATTATGATTGTAGGCTTCACTCTACAAACTCAATAGAGAATTGAACTCTGGGAAAGGTCTATTTTATGGGGAACTTTTAAAAAATATCCGAAGCTTCCTCAAAAATTCCTATTTGGATTTAAACTTTCAAAATTATTTAAGAACAAAAATGTGAACTGTTAAATTTTCGATGTTATTTTTTAGAAAAGAATCCTGCGTAAATGACAAATCATTCAAAATTATAGATCTTGTAATGTGAGAAAAAGACTTTTAGACGAATAATAGGTCAATCAGAATCCAAACATAAGCTTCGCGGACCCGTATGAATCCCGTTGCACGGATTATGCATATTCATCTCTATTGGAAATTGCCGGAATGGCAATATTGAAAAACCCGTATGAAGAAGCATTGTAGAAAATTCGTTTTGGGCCTACCTCGGACCCATTTTTGGGAATCCTATGACCTGACCCATATTTTCATGCACAAAAATGTTCCAATCAATTTTCTCTACAACATAGCAAAAAAATTTTTTTGTGCTGGGGGCGACCTTTAGGACCGATCTTAAGGAGAGGCATCAGACCCATATTTCCATGGTCAAAATGTTCCACTCAATTTTCTCTGCAACATAACAAAACAATTTTTTTGTGCTAGGGCCGACATTTAGGACCGATCTAAGGCCTTAAGAAGAGGCCTCGGACGCATATTTCCATGGACATGGATAAAAATGTTGCAACCAATTTTCTCTACGACTTAGCAAAAAAAATTGTTTTGGGCTAGGGCCTACCTTTAAGACCGACCTAGGGCCTCAAGGAGGGGCCTTGAACCCATATTTCCATGGACAAAAATGTTCCACTCAATTATCTGTACAACATAGAAAAAAAAAATTTGTTGTGCTGGGGCCGATCTTTAGGTCCGCCAGAGGGCCCTAATCACAGGTCTCGGCCTCAAATTTTTTCTTGAGGACTGTTCGGCCTTCTATTACCTCTGAAATAGAAAAAGAATCAAAAAAAATCGGAAGGAATTTTATAGTAAAAAGACATTTGGCCCTATCCATTGGGCCTGCCTTAGTCCATTGGCCCGACATCAAAAAATTTTTTTGCATAAATTGTTGAGCTTTCATAGACCTATCGAAGAAAAACAGATTTATGAAAATCTGAAGAGATTTACTCGAGTGATGTACAAAAACCTCGTAGAGCCTTTGCAAAGACTCATTTTTAGAGCCCTAACTAAGCCGAAGGACCCAAACTAACAAAATTTTCTTCCATAAATTGTTGGGCTTTCATAGACTTGTCGAAAAAAAAACATTTATTGAAATTGGATAAGATTTACTCGAGTTATGTACGAAAGTTCAAAAACCACTTAAACGGCCCTAGCTCAGCGGCCCTTGGCCCAAAAGTGCCCAACTCAGAACTCGACCTCACCTTTCAGGAAAAAAAAAGATTTTGAAAATCGGTCAAGCCTTACTCGAGATAACTTGGCAACAGACGGACGGATGGACAGACGGACAACGTTTTTTTTGCATATCTTTTCTACTTATACCCCAAAACGAAAAACCCACCAACGCCCGGGTCGAAATTCGACGTGTTACAAACGTCGTGGTAAACGCATAAGACCAGTACTTCGTACTATGCGGCCTAACCAAACAAGAGGGAAAACTTCCTAAATTGAGTCTACTATTTCAAAAATGAATTCAGACTTCGAAATGCTTCATTGATTTGACGCCGGCTTCGGAAGTTCATCCAAAATTAGGAGCGCCTGGCGGGTTAAAGTACCACTGAATTTGATCGTTTGCAACTGCCGTCCACATTAGACCCTCAAGCTCGGTCTTCGATCCCGTTGCGTCCCATTATCGCTGTAAAAATGCTCTACAAATCTGTGAATGCCCATAAATCGCTTAAGAGTAGCACGAAAGGCATCAGTTTTCAGTTCAGGTCACCTGGCACCTTTATACAGTTGCAATTGTATAGGTCCAGCGCAATCGACGCCACAATGACTAAATGGACGAAATGGAATGACTTGTTGTTTCGGTAGAGTTGCCATCAATTGTGTTTTAGCTTTTCCTCCATAACGCAAACAAATACGACATTTATCAATGCAACGTTTTACTCACAACCTTCGAGCAACCAAAATCCAAAATTTTTGTCTGATCATATTTAGCTTCAACTGGACATACACATGAACATACCTACCGGTATGAGCCTCTTCAATGATCAAGGATGCGAAATGATCCGTTCTAGGCAAAATTATCGGATGTTTTTGTTGGTAATTCGAATTCTTCAATCGTCCACCGACTCGTAGTGATCGATTTTCGTCAAGATACGGACTAAGTGGCAAAAGTTTGCTTTTTGACGACAATTCTTCCTTATATATCTCTCATCATCAAATTTGTTCTTAAATAACATCGAAAACAACGCGATGATTTTTAAGAGCAATTTTCGACCTTCAAACTCAAACTTATTTAATTCTAATTCATCTATTATTCCTGTATCAGTCATCCTCTCACAGTACATTAGCTATAATTTTGAATAATTCGTCATTTACGCAGGATCCTGTTCTAAAAAAAACATCGCCAACTTGACAGCTCACATTTCTTCGACATGCTCTTAAGAGCACTTTGCAAAAATGTGAACTGCCAAATTTGCGATGTTTTTTTAAAAGAGGGTCCTGCGTAAACAATAAATTATTCAACATTATAGCTCATGTAATGTGAGAGGATAACTCTTACGAAAATAATAGATGAATCAGAAATCAAAAAGTTTAGGAAGAGGGTACAAATTTGCTCTGAAATAACATCGCAAACAATGCGATGATTTTCTAAGAGCAACTTTCGACCTTCAAACTCAAACTTGTTTAATTCTGATTCATCTATTATTCCTGAAACAGTCATCCTCTCACAGTACATGAGCTATAATTTTGAGTAATTTATTATTTACGCAGGATTCTGTTCTAAAAAAAACATCGCAAATTTGACAGCTCACATTTTTGCGACATGCTTTTAAGATAGAAGAATAGTTTCTTTCCCTTAGATATGTCCATCTCTTGTAATACGCTAAGTTATTGTTAACGTTACGTTAGAACGAATTAAAGAGCTAAATAATACATTGAATTAGTTCTCAATTTCGCAATTCCTGCACTTTTTACCGAAAAAGTTTTCCTACTAGATTCCAATATTTAGATCCGGTTTTAAAGTTGAAAGGAGAACGAACTCATGACGGCCATTCAAAATTACAATAACGTTCTTATTAGTCAAATCAAAAAAAGAAATCAGTAAATTGTTAGTTTTTTTTTATAATTTTCTACGCTCCTTCATGTTTTTTGTGTAACTTTCTTTGGCTATAAAAATTCGACGCGGTAAGTAAACAAATTCGTCAATCATTGGTAATAAAGTTTCCTGTTAGAGTTTGTTATTAGATACAGAAAAGCAAAATAGAAATTAAAAATATTTTGAAGAAACAATCAACTTAAATAGCGTAACAAATTGTAGTGTAAAGGAAATTATAGACTAAAATTTAAATAAAAAAAAAACAAAACTACATCGAATTGCTTGAATCTTGTCATTGCTGCTTTCCAATTCAACTCTGTGAAATTATTGCAAATTTTTGTTCATTCACTTTCAATTGACCCATCCGAATGGAGTTCTTAAAATTTTAATGACAATTTCTTACTGTTCTGGGAGCATTTACACTGACAAACCAATTAAAAATAAAAAACTCTTTCCTCAGGGATTAATCAAATTCTTTAATAAAATGTTGTTTTTCTTAAAAAATTAAAAAACTTCGCCTCTCGACTAACTGACTTTTATGCCAAATGAATTCACGCCTTAAAGTGCGTCAACGGCTTCTGTCAAAGTATTGTGATTTTCATGATGCGATGCTTGAGCTGTCAAACAAGTAATAATAATGAATTTGACAGCGTAGGCGTTGTGCCATGAAATTTACTATACTTTACCGATGACGCGGTAAAGGCGTGGATTTGGTTAGGCCTCGACTTCTGTCAAAATATAGCGGTTTTCATGATAAAATGCATAAACAAAAAAGAGCATGAAAACAACTTAAAAAAGACTAATAACGACGGAGGGCTATTAGTAATTAATTCCAGCCGTAGGGTAACAGTTTTTCCGCCCCTGAAAGCCAATAAGGGCTAATTTTTCCCAGGCCCAGAGCTTTTTGCCACCCATTTCATGCTTTAAAGTGAAAAACAAATCACGCGTAGCCTAAAAAGTTCTATTTTTATTGATCCGACACGCAATAATTTGAACGCAAAAATTGAAACTTGTTCTGGAAATAATTTATGACGTTGCAGTAGCGATAAATCCACCGATGGGCCGCCTGGATTAAGTTTTTCTTTTGAGTTGCTTCGTTTGTCTACCTTTCTGTTAACATAATTTTTTTTTTATCTTCGTCAAACTGTATTTGCCATTTCACCCACAACACTTCCGGCGCTTAATATTTAATGTAAAACTTATCGATTAACTGCAATAATAAATAAAATGAAACAAAAAATTAAAGAAAAATAACATAAAAATAAACAAAATTTATTCACTTAAATTTAAACAAAAAGAAAATTACATTTAAAAAAAAAAATTTGTAGCAAGCACTTTAAACATAAAATAATGTGATATTTAAAATGAAAAATCGATTTTCAGTAAAAACACAAATTTAAGTAAAAAAAGTTTATTATAGAAATCAAACTAACAAAATGTAGGACGTTTTTCTGTTCAATTTAGTTTCATTAAAAAATTTTCATCGTGAAAATATATTTCGATTCTATTCACAATCGGTGAGTGAGTAATCGATGTGTTTCTATAAGTAAAATAAAGAAAAAACTGTGCGCTAAGTTTATATTTGTTTTTATTTTTATTTTTGCGGAACTGTACCAGCTCTTCGCTGATTTGTTTCTTCGTTTTCTCTTATGTTTTTCTTCAATAAATGAATTTATTCAATTTTATTTTTTGTTTTATGATTTACATTCTCTGGTAATTCTGCGATAGGAACTTAAATGAGTACAGAATATACTTACAGCTTAGACACTGATCCTTCCTTCTCTAATGTTCTCCTTTCCGCGTTCGAACTTCTTGCAAAAATGATATGGCGACGACACAGAGAGAAAGAGATAGGATGTGGTGACATCTGAAGAGCATCGAATTCCATCTCATTTGAAAGAAAACTATCAGCGTGGTTTGCATCACTTTTCATCAGGCAATACTAGCCGCCTGTCGGTGGCGTCATCTGCTTATTTTCACAGCTGAATACGGATCAATATAAAACTAAAGTCGCTACCCATCTTTTTTCGTAGCTGACCATGTCACCGTGTGACTGTGTCTTGTCACTGATACTCAAGTGGTGTCATCTATGTTTTTTTCGTAGCTGAATTAACGTCTCAACATAGAACATCCATGCTTTCATAGCTGAATACGGACAAGCATGAAACTAATGACACAATCTATAGAATTCGACACACAACTAAACCCTCACCCTATTTCACTCACTGACAAAAATCATAGCAATAGATAGCATAATTTTTTGTTGTCTACCCCTCCTTCACTAAAATAAGGATTTTTCCGTGTGGAGCCGGATTGCGGTAAGTGCACTGAAAAATGAAATGTTCGGTCCCAAAATGGTTTTTGTAATTTGTTTCAAGCAATGAGTATTTTGTAATTCGTAACCGCCTACTGCCGCTAGGGCCTAGCCCTAAAATAAGATACGCCAGGCAAAATTTTTTGATAATAACTTATTGAGCCGGTTTGAATGCTTTGATCAAAAATATTAAAATTTTGTGTGGAGCCAAAAATTGACCAGTGCGGAGCCACTTGAGGTGAGTGCGGAGACAAAAGCCTCTGCACGATGTTCCTTACTTTAGTCCCTGGCCTACCCCATCCGAAAGTTGCGCATAACATGAATGTTTACCACTTTCGAAAACCATGCATTACATGTGGGGTCTTTTTGAGATATTTTTTGTGAAGGAAAACTTTTGTTTTCACTAGTGAGGTAAAAATTTTGTAATGCTCCTTGTATAAACCTTGCCTACGGCTCGGATATGCAAGCTCTACATTCGTGAAAATAACGTTTATAAAGCTTGTTGCTCAAAAAAACACTCGTGAGTTTGGCTCGCATCGCAAAATTGTGTCCTCATGTAATGAATTGCTTTCGCAGGGTATTATTGCAATTCTTCGACACTCCTCCACTTTTGCTCAGAAGTATTTCACTGAGCAATGCTTGCAAAATATTCTCAGTGGTGGCGGAGGAGCTTTTTCGCAAAAAGCGTCGGAGGCTGATTGAGAGTAGTGTCTCTTTTCGATTGAAGTGAAAGTATTCCTCGGTAGCAGCTACGCATTTTATCGGGGTTTTATAGATTGTGTCATTAGTTTGTCTGTATTCAGCTGTGAAAGTATGCATGACTTCACTTGAGAAAAGGGAGTAGTTCTATGTTGAGACGTTAATTCAGCTATGAAAAAAACATAGATGTCACCACTTGAGGTTCGGTGACAAGACACAGACATGGCACGGTTTATTGGCGGCGAAAACGAAGGATGGAAAAAATTTTTTACAGTGACGTTGGTCTATGTCCTAAGACGGCAACGGTGGCAATTTCGGCTAGTCGAAAATGTATTATTATCAATTATTAAATAGCGGTAGCTACTTTATGAGAATGCTCTAGCTGTCTGTCTGTGCACGTTTTTTGACAGCTGTTAAAGTGACAGTCAAAGTGCTGGGGCAGCTGTTAAAGTGACAGTTTTTAAAGTGACAACTGTCAAAGTGACATATGTAACTCTGACATTTGTTTTGTCAAGGAAATTACTCTACCGCTACTTTCTTATTAAGTAGCGGCAGCTACTTTATCGAAATGCTTTAGCTATCTGCAAAAAAATCAGCTGATTTTTGAACTTTTCAATGAAGTCAGCTGACCTTGGTAAATTCATGAATGAATTCAGCTTACTTCGTTTGCAATGAAGTTAGCTTCGGTCACAACTGCAGCTAACTTCACGTTGAATACTACTTGCAAAGATCGGAACAAAAGAGTGTCACGCCCCTGCAGCTGTCAAAGTAACAACTGTCACAGTGGCAGCTGTTAAATCGACAGTTTTTGAAGTGACAGTTGTCAAAGTGTCACTCTGACACGTGTCACTCTGACATTTGTTTTGTCGAGAAAATTACTCTACCGCTACTTGCTTATTTAGTAGCTGTAGCTAATTCATGGGAATGCTCTGGCGGTCTGTCTGTCTGTCTATGCACGTTTTTTGACAGCTGTCAAAGTGGCAGCTAACAAAGTGACCGCTACCAAAGTGACACTCTGGCACATGTCACTCTGACATTTGTTTTGTCAAGAAAATTACTCTACCGCTACTTTTTTATACTATTTGACAGCTGTCAATGTGACAGTTGTCAAAGTGACCGCTACTTTCTTATACCATTTAAATGGTGTTTTTTTCTGCAACTCCAATGCCGGAACAGACACCGTCACTCAGTTAGTGATAGTCTTCCCTAAAGTAATTAAAAACGTAAAAAAGTTCAAAAACCAAAGCTTCTATTTTATACAAGTTTGCATTAACTAGCGAATCATACTCTTCACAGAAACTTTCGTTGTTACTCGCTCCAGGAACTTCTTTTTAATATCTGAGAAGACAATGTTTCTTGAATTTCGTATTCTTTTTCTTAATTTGGTAAATCTTTCCATGTCCGTTTCTGTGCCATTTAAATTCGCCATCCCTGTGGCAGCTGACCATATGTGCGCTTATTCGATTTTTTCCGCCGTTGACCAGTAGTCTTTTTCTAGTTACTTGCAATCGGGTACATATAGTCACTCTGTTTATAGTAGCCTCGGAGAATTACACAATTCACCGCGTGAATTTGGGAGCAGTTGTGTTGCTAGTTTCTCAATGCGTAAAAAGGTTTGTCGAATGAAATATTTGTAATCAAATGTGAATTCCAATATTTCTCTGCAAAAAGCACATTTTCCACTTAATAAACACTTCAAAACGCATGATTTTTTCGACCAATGCTCACTTAATCTTTAATTGAATAATCAATTTAAATGACAGAAAACATTTTCTACAAGTCAGAAATTGATACAAAAAATGTTGAGTTGATGATTGCAAATAAAAATGGCCGCCATCTTTGTTGGCTTTTGACGTTTACAAATATTTGCAAATGTATCAACTCAAAAAGTTTTTATCCATTTCTGACTCGTAGCAAATTTTTTCTGTCATTTAAATTGATTATTCAGTTAAAGATTGAGTGAGCAAACACATTGGTCGAAAAAATTATGCGCTCTGAAGTGTTTATTAAGTGGAAAATCTGACTGACTTTTGCAGTGAAATATTGGAATTCACATTTCTTTATGTCTGACTACATCAGCATTCGTTTCCATTTAAGACTTTAAGAGAAAAACGTTACAGAAAATTGCGACTTTTTCCATACAAATTTTCATTAGTTGAAAAGATTCCGACAGATGACTCTTTTGTAGTGTGCACTCTTAATTATATCACATTTGTTTTTTTAAAGTTGGTATGAAAAAAACATTGAACTTCAACCAATTATGTTAAATTAGGAAGATAATAGATGGTGTGGGAGGAACGGGTTAGCTCGGTGGTAATTTACTGACTTTCCACCAAGAATATCCGGGTTCAATCCTGGTTGGGACAAATTCTGTATATGATTTTTCTTCAATGTGTAGCAGCGGATTATATAAAGATGGTGTGGGCCAAAACAACACCATCTTGTGTCATATCTCTGTTGTCTTATTAAGAACCTTTCGCCACCTTAACCTTAGTTTGATTTTAATTTGTTAGCGCAAAATTGATTAAAAGTAAAATTAAACAAAACACCACACACTTTCAATGAAAATTTAACCGAGAATTAATTAGACAAGAAAGTTAGAGATAAACCAAACTAAATTATCCAATCCAATCGAAAGTTTGAAATTTATATAAAAGATAGAAATGTAGGAAAGTTACACTTGCATTTAGTGTGAGTGACTTTCACAAGAAAATTTGTTTCGAAAATTGAGTCATAGAAAATGTTCCAAAAAAAGTTATCTATTCGTAGTGGTCAAAGAAATGAGAAAAATCTTCTGGAAAAGTTTAGTGTTGCCTCGAAAATTTTTGTTATTTACCTTTAAATGAAACGTAGATTAATGAACAACATAGAAAAACAACTTAAATTCCAACTATTTACTTGTCTGTCCAAAAACTTTAACCACAAAGCTTTTATGATTTGAAAAATGTATCGAAAGAGAAACTTTAAGCAAATTAATTCATTTACGAATTTGCACCAGCACGTCCCGAAAATGTAAATTGAAAATTCGTCCATAGTCTTAAGAATTTAACAAGGAAACATTTTTTTGCACAACTTCACGATAATTGAAAAAAGTTGCGTTTTTGTTATTAGCAAATCAACTCTTCTCGCTCGCCTGCTGAACCCAAAAATAGCCTATAAGGCAATCAAATTGCTGAACTTTTACCGTAAGCTCATTGACGCAAAATTACAAAAAAAGAAATAAAATTTTTTATCGGCTCAAAACGTTTGATTCAAGATTGGGTCCAAAACCATTTTTTACATTCGAGTCAAAAATTTTGTATTTTGTAACAAAATCAACAGTACAGAGAAGAAGCGAATGTCGAGTTCACTCTTGAAGGTGTCAGCAAGATGATAATAGATGGTGCTGTACATACTTGCGGTGTGTTCAACGCCATCTATTGTCATCTTTCTGAAAATTATGTCTAAATATTTGACGAGATTTTTTTGTTTCCAATTCCTAAACTTGAAAACGCAAAAAAAACGAAGAATTTGTTTCATGTTTATCGTACAAAAGTGAGTTGTGTGGCGGAAGACAAAAATTTGAAATGTTATTTCGGTCAAGCTCAGAGTAGAGGAAAGAAAAACGAAGGTAAATTGAACAAATAAGAAAAACAATTTTATTTTGAATGAAAGGTCAAGAAATTATTCGGAAAATTTGATTTTATTTGAAAAACTGACGGAAGGAAAATGTTAAATTTTGTTTTCTATTTAAATATTGTAAAGAAAAATTAAATTACATTTGTAAATAACATTAAGAAAAATTTATCGATGAACAAACAAAAAACTTAAGAAAATAAATGTATCTTTGTACATACCAAAATTTCACTTTTCTTTTAAAGATTCAGCGACTAGTACTTCAACTATTCCATGTTTTAGCGCCGTATGAAGTACAAGAAAGACCTTAAGGTTTTGCCGTACCGTTTCCAATAGACCATGTCACGTCCGTAGAACTACAACATAGAACTACTCCCTTTTCTCAAATGGCGTCATCCATGCTTTCATAGCTGAATACGGACAAACATTAAACTAAAGACACAATCTATATTTAGCTTGTTTTCTTGTCCAATATTTCATTGGGCCTTCTTCAAAATAGATTGTCATTAGTTTTGTATTTGTCCGTATTCAGCTATGAAAGCATGGATGACGCCACTTGAGAAAAGGGAATAGTTCAATGTTGAGACGTTAATTCAGCTATGAAAAAAACATAGATGGCACCACTTGAGGTTCGGTGACAAAACGCAGACATGAGACGGTCTACTAAGATTTTTTGCTGCTCAGTAAATCAACATTATCTGGATCTAGACCCGTGCGCCGCGCCGATCACTAAAAAATGTGATTTTTCGTCTTTTTGCGCGACCTACAAAAACTCATACAATTTTTGCGCCGCCTCTTCATTATCAATAATCCCAATGGCACTGATTAGTCGGGAGCACCACTGTAAAAGGGTGTCAAATGCGCAATATAGTACTCCTTTATGTACCTTAGCCTCTATCCACCTACAACTAAATCCTATTCTACCCGTGGTTATAGTGAGCAACGCCATGAAGGATCAGGTAACCAACCCTGGTGTACTAGTGTGCGTCACTTAGCAGAAGGATGAAGGGGACTGTCTTCGGGTAGTATCCTAACGTTACTTATGGAAAGGGTCGGAGACAGCTAGGCGTTATCAGGATGGGATAACGCCTTAGCATGGTGGCGGACGATTTCGACGGCAGCATGCAAAATCCTATTCAGTTGGATTACCATCACTCACCAACCCGCACTGGCCATTGAGGTGTTTTAATTGCTAAAAACCCCCAAAATAGGGGAGGTCTACATCCAGCAGTGGATACAAATGGGCTGAAAAAGAAGAAGAAGACCACTGTAAAGTGTCTGGTTCGACTGCCGAGATGTTACACTGAGGAACTGCTAGCTAGTGTGGATTAACCACGCTAGGGACCACATGCTTAACGTGTATTCCGGACCACGCCTTCGATTGAAGGATTATTTCTTTTCCGATTCATTGAATAGCATTTTTACGCCGTGCCGACAGAAAAAATTAGACCGGCGCACGGGTCTATCAGGAACGCCATAATTTCTACTGGAAAGTTCATACAAAATTATTTCCACTCAAAAAATCCTTATTTGGAATATCGGAAAATCAGTGAAATTCTTACAAATTATGGGAAAATTCTTAGAATTCGTAATTCTTAGAAAATTCCTAATTTTTGGACTACATCAAATAAAAAGGTTCTGTAGAATGGGAAATTTCTCTTTGGAAAACGTTTGTGCAGCTCTTCGACCTTCTTCAGTGTAGAAAATATCTACAAGCGTGATGATAATATACGCCGCCGAAGTAGTTTATACACCGTGCACGTATTACGAACGCCGTGTACGTGCTATGTGAGTTCATAATACGTTCGTTTTGTATAGCATACATTATACAATACTTAAATAGGGTTCATAATACGTTCACCGCGTATATAATACGTCAACGGCGTATATTATGCACAATTCTTGTGTCGTTTTTAGATATTTTCCTCAGTGTAAGTAGTCATCGATTGTCGACACTGAGAGAAATATCTATAAGCGACGTAGGAATTGTGTTTACAATATACGCCGCCGACGTATTATATACGCGGCGAATGTTTTATCAACCTTATGTAAGTATTGTGTAGTATGCCATACGTAACGAACGTGTTATGAGCTCACATAATACAAGCACGGCGTTCTTTATACGTGCATGGTGGATAAAATACGTTGGCTGTTGTATTCATTCGTTTTGTATAGCATACATTACACAATACTTAAATAGGGTTCGTTATACGTTCACCGAGTAGACCACAAAGCCGGACGGCCGATAGACAGCGGGCGGCTGAGACTTAGCCGACGGCCTTCGGCGGCCGGCTCGTATCATAATGATGGCGGCTAGCCGGCTCAGCCGGCTGAATTTACACGAAAAAAGAAGCAATAATATCCCGAAATCTGTGTGGAAACCATCGAAGTAAGTCATTTGTCTTGCTGTGAATCCTCTTACTGGAATGAAACAGTATCCGAAATAAAAACTTTATCTCGTTTTCAATTCAATTCGCCATTGACTAAAGAGTAGATGAATGAATTGTCTTTTTTTTAAACTTAAATCCTTAAATTAAAGAGCTACCACTATTATTACTTTGTACATATACGGTAAAAGCATTTTATTGCAAGGTGATTTGTATGTTATCCTGTTGAAAAACATCCTTAAGAGAATTCCTTATGCTAAGGAGTATCCTCCAAGTTCTTCGCCTTGCGGCTTAGGACCCTGGGTGGTCACGTGGCTCTTGGTAGGGAGTAGAGACCGAGAGGTTTTGAGAGATTTATGTGATGAAGGAGGAAGGAGACAAAGGATCAAAAGATCTGTATTTCGTAGTCGAAAGACCTCTCCAACCTGATAAATCTAAAAAATCCTCCATGACCGCATGAATAGTGGCGTCCGTTGTGTACGCAAGATAACCAAAGAACTCACAGAGAAATCCACGAACGCCTTCAGAATTCCATTATGCAATTGAGTGTTGCGAGAACCCAGGGTGAACGGTCTCCACTCAATCGTCTGCTTCGCTCATATCGCTCATATAGATGTGTAATTCGTTCCGGGAAAAACTCTTTGATATGTGAACGTTTTCATCACAGAATATAACGTTATATTACATCAATGAACAATGACAAATAGGAATCTCTTCCAATTTAACTTAGTCTCAATGCAAATGTCTAAAATCAAGCATACCACATAGCCACAACTTTGAAAGCTAGTGGAAAAATCGCAAACAAGATTCTTCTCATTGAAATTTGTATAATTTTCTGAAGCCAAGCGGCCGCTTCGGCTAACCCCTTTTTTCGGCGGCGGCTTCGACTAACCCCTTTTTTCGGTGGCGGCTTCGGCGCGCCCGGCCGGCGCAGTGGCGTATATTTTTTTCGCGTCGTTTGTAGATATTTTCCTCAGTGTAAGTAGTCATCGATTATATACACTTAGGAAAATATCTACAAGCGCCGTAGAAATTGTGTTTATAATGTACGCCGCTGACGTATTACATACGCGGTGAATGTTTTACCAACCTTATGTAAGTATTGTGTAGTATGACATACGTAACGAACGTGTTATAAGCTCACATAATACGTGCACGGCGTTTGTAATACGTGCACGGCGTTCGTAATACGTGCACGGCGTTCGTAATACGTGCACGGCGTTCGTAATACGTGCACGGCGTTCGTAATACGTGCACGGCGTTCGTAATACGTGCACGGCGTTCGTAATACTTCGGCTGTGTATATTATAAACAAAATTTCTTGCGTCGCCTGTAGATATTTTCCTCAGTATAGATCAATACCATACCTACGAAAATATCTCAATTTTTGAGAGATCTTCGCTCACTATTTTCACAGCGACTGGGTTCAAAAAATTTTGGTTCATTAGCTTTCCTCGATCGCGTTTGGTCTGTGATATAAAAGATGTAGAACAAGCAAAACACGTAAAATATTCGTTTCATTTAAAAAACTAAATTTTACTATCGCAATTCTAAAGCTACATTCACATTATCGTACACAGATACCGTTCGCCAATAAGATGAATGTCCTCACCTTTCGCTTGACGTGACTTTACGTCCAATAAAGTATTTTCATTCCGTTTTTGCAGCCATTCCGGTAGTGCTTTATCCCAATCCGGTGGAGGTGCCTTCCTCTTCGTCCACACGTCATTATCGAAATGCGCTAGAAAGTAAGTTCCGGTTTTCATTGATTTCAGACTTTGAACGCTTTAAACGTTTACCACGAAATCTTTCTTTTCGTCTCTCTGCTTCGCTTTCAATCAATGCCTGGGCTGATTTTAAGTCTTGTTTGTCTTCGTAACGACTGCAATTGTCGTAGTCCCTCTTCCATTGCTGACAGTCGATTGATTCACCGTGAATGAAATATTGGTTGAATCTTCCTTTGATACTCTTGCAGTCATTGTATTCCTCTTTGTACAGAAAGCATGGTCGCATCTGTGATAGAATTCTTTAAGAAATTATTTGCACAGAAAACTAACCACCGGTTTCAAAGCGATTTAAAGCAACAATAAACAATGACGTACCGCCCATTTATTTTCGTTCACAAATGCCTCTGTTAATTCGGTTGGTTTCTCCGGGTTTTCGTTCACAACTTCTGCCTTCACAGACATTTTCTTAAAAAAGAACTTTTCATGAAAGTTGGGTTGCAAATGTTATTGAAAGTGTCCGAGAGATGCACAGGGAGGCTCTCTTTTTTGATGGCAGCAATGACATTTCAAAGATGACATTGCGCAACAAACGCGTGCTCGAATATTCTGTGCAGAGACATGGTGCTAAGTGGAATAAATTACGGTTAGTGGAAATCGTTGAAATGTAAATAGTTGAGCGATTCTGAGACGAACTAACGAACTCTTCTCGTTCTATTGGACGCAGATTTCAGGCAAGAAAATGGTTATGGAATTGATATAGATGTTGTGATAGGATCCCGAAAAGGAAAAATATTTGGACCCGCACGAAGTGCAAAGGTCCGATACGTTTACTACAAACAATTTTATTGTAACATGGGGTAGATCGAGGTGGGAGGGGGGGATGCATCTATTATCGTCTACAGATGATGAATCAGCAAAAAAATGTCCGTCTGTCCGTCCCGTCATTTTTTTCTTATCGGCTGCACCGATCACCATAAACGTTTTTCCCTTGAAAGGTACATATGTCCCATGATTCAAGTTCAAAGATGAGCAAAATCGGTCAAGTGGTTCAGGAGATATGGTCGAAAAAGTGACCAAAACATGGTTTTTCGAGGGTCGGTGAAACTTTTTCGCAAATATCTCAGCAAGTAACACGGAAATTGTTCACGTTTCACGTTCACTTGTTTTATTGTTTTAAGGAAAAATGGCCCAATTCTGGGATATGACCATATCTCTGAAAATGTGGCAGTTAGAAAGTTGCGAAAGTTGCTTCCAAAGGCGAAGTTGTAGAGAATAAAATTTTAGAGAAAACGTGTTTCAGGGTTTTAGAGAAAACTGACCCAATCCTGGTATATGATCACTTCTAGAATTGGTCGGGATGACCCATATCTCTAAAACTGTGGCAGTTAGAAAGTTGCTTTCAAAGGCGAAGTAGAGATTAGAATTAGAATAGAGAAAACAATTTTTGGCATTGTCTATGGGTTTTGACGTGTCTTCACTTTTCGTTAAGAAGTAACAACTAAGGTTATGCATATAGGCAAATCTCGGAAGGAGGAGATGGGAGGAAATGGGGAGGAGCTGGAGCAGGTTTCTGAATTCAAGTACTTAGGAACCATTTTTTCAGAGGATGGCAAGTTGGTTAGGGAATTTGAGGAAAGGAGGAAAATGGGAAACGCGGTGGCCAGTAAGTTGCACGTGTTCAACAAGAAGGAATTAAGTAGCGAAACGAAGTTAGCTATTCACAGGTCAATATTCCGGCCGGCGATTCTGTATGGTAGTGAGAGTTGGGTGGATTGCGGATATCTAGTGCATGGACTGGAGGTTTCTGATATGAGGGTTCTTAGGAACATAGCGAAGGTTAATAGGAGGAAGCAGTGGGATAATCATATTAGGAACGACGACATTAGGGAAAATTTAGCGATTTCATCAGTGGAAAAGGCGGCAAGGGTCAGTCGTCTGCGCTGGTTCGGGTACGTTCAAATGATGGGTAATAAATTCTACCGAAAAGGATCTTGGGTGCACAGGTGCCGGGTGTTAGGCCAAGGGGTAGACCAAGGAGAAGGTTTATAGATTCAATTAAATCAGATTTAGAAGTTAGGGAACTTTCTCTGGGCGAACAAACCATCTCCTTGGCAGGCGATAGAAGGGCATGGAGGACGATAGTTCACCATTCTGGGGTTGTGACATAAAGACCTCACACCGGAGGGTAATAATGGTCTATAAAGTTTGATGATGATGAGTAACAACAAAACGATATTCAACAAAATGAGTTCTAGATGCAACAAACCTGGGCAAAGTAGGCCAGAGTATATTTTATATTTGAGGCTCTGCTGTCTGCTTCCTTACCCCCGCTCATGCGGTGGACTTTTTACTCGCCTTGCAGACTGGCTTACGTGCATGGGGATATACCCCCTTTATCTCTCTTTACGGAAGTTGCCGCCCCTTGACTCCGCTGTTTTCACTATGTTTACGCAGTGTCTCGTAGCTTTATGCGTATTTTGTTGACACTACACTATCTGGAATTTTAGATTTTTTTTGTCAATTTGGAACACAAATAAGAGTCAAAAAACGAAACAAAAGAAGAAACAAAAAAAATCGACGAAATGTGAAGAAAAGACGAACAAAAGTAAAACCAACGAACATAATTTTTTTGTCATTTCTTTGCATTTCATCGTGTTTTTTTTTGTCGCTTTGTCACATTTGGTTGATTTTTTTGGTCGTTTTTTTACTCCTCGTCGATTTTTTTTTGTCATTCTTATTCTCAACATTTTTACAAGAATATTGCAGATTTTCACGTCAAACTTATTTATTGTTTGACATAAACAAAACCATTACGCATTTTCAAATGGGTAATGAACATGATGGTTGGAGACACACCAGGCACGCGTTTTCCCAACTGTCAACTATCATATTCAGATTATCATCTGACAGCAATTACAGCAATTATTCGTAACCCATATAAATTACATACTGCCCTAATTTGCATAAGAAACTTATTGATGACATGTTGAGAGAGAATTTCATATATTTTCTCTATCAAAATGACGTCTCTAAGTTTCTTATGCAAATTACGGCAGCATACCTCCCACAACCTTCACCAGTGAACTTCACTAGCAATTGCTATACGCGCTCTAGGTATTTACACAACTACACACACATGGTTGTTGACATTCTAGAGCGCGTTCACGCGTACAGCTTTGATCCGATAAGTTTCACTGGTTAAAACTTTGACACTTCTCTCATATAAAATCTGTCAAAATCGTCACCAGCGAATCTTACTAAACTAATAGTTTAAGAGCGCGTTCAGCAATTATTTCTTCGTTCAGTTAATATTTTGGGCGCTTACAGCAATTGTCCGATAAGATTCACTGGTGAATCGTTAAAGGATTAATGACAAATTTCACAATATCGTTCAGATATTTGCTTTCGTTTTTGAAATTTTGACACAAAAGCATAAAAATTATTTTCAATTTTACTAATTTACAGCTTAAATATTGATCATTGAAATAAATTTTGTAATAATTTTCGTGCAATCATCAATAATGTTACTTAAAATTGAAAATGTAAACAATCATGACAGCTCTCACAACTTTACCCATATCACCGACATGGGTAGAAATTTGACACTCTCAGTGAACTTTGGCAGCTCTCACTAACGATTAACTGAACGAAGAAATAATTGCTGTACGCGCCCTTGGTGAGAGCTGTCAACGTTCACTGAGAGTGTCAAATTTCTACCCATATGTATTATGTCGGTGTTGTGCCAATCACAGACGACGAAGTGTATTTTTGTTTTGTTTCATGTCGTGCTGCAAAACAGCTGTTTCAAAAAATTCGACCATTTTTGTTTTATTTCAAAGTCGACAGAGACTTCGACGTTCGATAACTAAAAATGTTTAACGATTCAGTCAGAATAACAGATGAAAAATATTACGTTTGTGTTATGTGTGATGATGGTAAGGTTGTTTTTTATATATAATTCTGTTTGCAACATTATGGCGTATAGATGCGATCCCAAGTCAGTTATTATCACACGTGTTCGCTCTCCTCATTTTTAGGACACGTGTAATAATGATCTCACATGGATTTGACTGGAACTGAGACACTTAGTTACTCTTTAAACGTATGATGCTCAGTTTACACTGTCAAGTATGTATAACCTTGACATCTCCACGATTTCAATTTTTCAAAACCTATATCACGAAATTTGTTTGAAGCTTGAGCAAAGTGACGACTGTGACAGCGTTGTAACTTAAAATGTTCAGATATGTTTAATGCAAATGCCATCACGAGTGCGGTTTACACGATATTGAAATATTTGCTAATTTCCACATATTTTGACAGTTCTTGTCATGGTATTAGCACGAAATCGATCCAATTTTTTCCAAATATGAGCAAGTGGTATACCAACCTTTACATTTCGAAATGTAAAAAAAACGCAAATGAATAGTTATTTACGTAACTAGGAAAAGCATATATTTTTCCGAGTTTCGTTAGATATTTTTCATTCCGAGGGTTCAGAAAACTGCAGTTTTCCGTCCTAGGAATGAAAAATAAATTTAATGTCACAATTTTTATATTTACTATACGGAGGAACGAGTTTGGTGATTGCTAACTAAATAAAAAAAACGACAAAAGTATTCGTGATAATTTTATGGGAAAATATCTCACATATTTGAAAAAAAAACTTTTTCGTGTTTTTTCTGTAGTTTCTTCTGAAACAATTCAACATGGATGAATGTGAAGTAGCCATTTTTTGCGTAAAGTAGCTGTCACCAATATTGAAAATACCGTGTAGACGAATATACCTTGGAGTCCAGAAAGTTATCGTACTATCTCCGAACAAATCATACGACAGAAGCATTCGTTCGCCTACTTGTATGTACGATGACTTAATGAAATACCCTGTAGATGAATGTGGCATTAGCTTTACTGATTTACTGGTGTATTCTCACCATCAGAGAACGCAACGCCAAATATGTATCATATTTATATGGTTAAGAGTTTCGAAATATTTTCGAGTCCATCTGATTCACCTCATAGTGAATAGCGCGATGTTTACAGACCGAAACACTTTGGGCAAAGCCACTTAAAGCCAAATTCATAACATACACATATAGCTATTTGTTTTGAGTTATATGTTTACGTTATAAGTTAACATTATAAGTTTATAGCCCAGATCAGTATTGTAACTGATCCAGACCAGTACTGATCAGTTCCAAAATAGATCCGCATCAGAATTGATCGGTTTCAGAACTGATTTGGATTAGTAGATTTGAAACTGATCAGTACTGATCCGTATAAGTTTGAAAACTGATCAGTACTGATTCATATAAGTTTTCACACTGATAAGTACTGATCCTGACCAGTTTTAAAACTGATTATTACTAATACGTATCAGTTTTGAAACTGATCAGTACTGATCCGGATCAGTTTCGAAACTGATAAGTACTGATCTGGATTAGTTTCGATACTTATATTGATAATTAGGTGCAAATCACCATATCAATTGGTAGCCATAATGAAGGGATTGAAAGTGACAAAAGAATTGACGGACGAACAGATAGTCATTTATACGGACTCCATGAATAGGGTCGTGTGCTTATAAATTTATTTGTTATCAAGTTTCAGCTATTTTCAAGGTTTTCCATACAAAAAATACACTGAAAAAAGAGATAATGTCGATAATGTTGAAAACAGCATAACAAGTAAATTTAAAAGCACATGTTTGTCTGTCATTTTATTGTTCGACAACACAAAATGTTTAGTTAAGACGTAGGACAGACGTACAGACTGTACTCGAGAGTATACAAGGTAAAGTATACATCTAAAGCAGTAGATATGAAAAGCAATGGTCCAAGGTCTGCTTTAGTATAAAAAAAAATTTAGTTATCATATCGTACGCGATATGTCTTTTTATTTGTGACAGTCTTATGGTGTGACGTTCAATTTTTTTATCAAAAATGGCGGTCAATGTTTGTGCTTTCCAATGTGAATCAAAGGCGACTTCCATCTGAATCGCAGGCGACTCCTTCGTGAATCATAGTTGATTCTCATTCAAATCGGAAGTAGAGTGGAAGCAGAGCCTCATATAACATACAAGCATAATGGAAAAATCCCCTCAGGCCCACCCTCGTACCCTCATTTTTCCAAAATACCACCCAGTCCCATCCACTTTTCACAAATCCCCCACAGTGTGGCCCACCTAATTATTTGATAAAAACTTGTCTGCTACACCAGAGACACAAAAATTCACACCTCATGTTTTAAGGAACAGACTTTTTGAAAAAAATCTGAGAAAATTTACATCTACCGCGCTAAAAAAATGGTGCTAACTGGTGTCTACTTTAACAGATATTCAATCTATTTATTTATATAATTGATATAAAAATTGAGTTGCACGAAACTCACTCGTCACTTCCGCAATCTTTCTACCGACTTCCGAAATAAATTTTTTACCTTCCATGCAAATGGGACCCATAGATTCGATTTCAATTGGTACGAAAATGTGATTTTCCGCCTGCGTTATGTATTTGTTCCGCTTTAATGACGCACCTATTGCGGCTATTTTGCCAACCGCTCTACATGACACATCGATATATGAAGGAGCCAATGTGTCCAAACACTTTGCATCCCATGTTAAAAATCGACCACTAGACCAAGGGATCAACGTTATTCCGTCTGGTCTCACTCTGTTTCCACTATTCAGGCCATGCGGCTCCAGACGTGAAGGTATTTGAGCCAATGCCAATTTCACAATTTTGTTTACTTCAGAGTGTCTATCGAACCTGCCAGCACTTCTACGACAAGCCAAGCCATGAATTCCATCTGAATTCACGAATGCTTCCCCGCAACTACATTCATGTGGTGTATACATCACAACCATGACGAAGAGCAACTGAGATTCGAAATGTGCTATCGCTGAGTAAGGTGCCTATGGTCTTGGAAGGAAGTACGTTCAGCAATTGACTTGATTCAATGTTTTGTGATGCAGGAATCTCGCCGCATTTGTTTTGTCCACACAATTGAAATATGATTTGGTCGCTCGTATATTGATATTGTCTCACTCGTTTTGTATATGACGGTTTGCTGGAAATTGGGTGTGAGTAAGATTCCATTCGTCAATTGCTTCCTTGTAAAATGTTACTTCCATCGCATCAGAGTCAGATGACAAAACATAATCGATGAGATGAAGTGAACCGTTCACAGATGATAAAAATGCAGGAAGGCCAATATCTTTAAATTTACGGACACCAATGCAACCATCGTTTGTTGGCAGACTTTAACAGTAATGTTGCAAAAAGTATAGTTAGTTAGTTCTTCGTTTCATGTTTTTCCAATATGTTACAAAGCCCGGAATTTTTGCATAACGTTGTAACAACAAAAAGGTTTTTTAAACTACAATCTTTCTAGCGCCACAGGAGGTTGTCCATTTTTACTTCGTTTTGCCTTTGGATGACGTTTACACATGC
Organism: Pseudolycoriella hygida; assembly: GCA_029228625.1. NCBI lineage: Eukaryota > Metazoa > Arthropoda > Insecta > Diptera > Sciaridae > Pseudolycoriella > Pseudolycoriella hygida. The sequence continues at coordinate 23,241,610 of CM055404.1, forward strand.
AAGAGGCAGTTTTTGCTAAATGGATTCCCCTGTGACAATGCTGATCACTTTTTGATGACTTTTAAAGTAATCAGTTTGATGCCCTCGAAAAATTGTATGAAAATGATCACTTTTTGATGACTTTTAAAGTAATCAGTTTGATGAGCATCATAAACTGACGCAACGGGGTTATATCAAAATGTGACACGTTTGCATGTGTGTTGGTGTAGAAGAGACTCAATCAGATGTCAATCGGCTAATTTGTATTATTGTGAAGAAGGAAAATTTACGTAGTTGAGTTAAATATTTCATAGAGTATGAGAGAAAATTGCTTGTTGCAGTCGAAAAAAATTTTTCTCACTCCCTCCGCTCGCGTTTCGTTTTTTCCATTTGTTAAGAAACATATCAAATTTCAAAAACACAAACAAAATAAAAATTTGGGGCCCCTTCAACGAAAAAATTGGCCACCAAAAACCTCTAAATCCTTATAAGTGGCTCTGATCGGAAGTGATTCCCAAATCCACCCTTGTGTCTACGTAATATGTGAATTTCTCTTACTGCTCAAAAGTTTCACGAGCATTTTTTACTTTTCGAACGCTTTATTATGCAAACCAAATTCATCTCAAAAATTCTCCTTTGCTACAATCTGAGATTCGATTTATATGCAAAGATATTATTGCAGAAAAGTGGAGTGCGTTCTGGTCTTTAACATTGTATGGTGATATGGAGACTGTTACCGGCGCCACCTCATGTAAAAATGTTTCCGGTGGATACGCGCCTCTCTCATCACAAGAAATCTGATGTCAAATCTCTGATCGAAGCAAAACTACACACAGTCTGACCAACGTAATCATCCTAAGTAGGCACAGTAGGTTTTTATTCCGCGAAAAACTGCTCAACCATCCGTGTGTGTAAAATTGTGTAATGTTCGAAGTTTCTTGTCACTTTTTTTCCAATTTCTTATTGGTGAAGTGTTCGTAAAATTGAGTGTCGCTGCCCTAAGTGCGACGTTTTTCATTTTTGCCATCGACAACTTTTCTTTTCATTTTGCAAATTTTTTGCATCCCGCTATTTCCAAAAAAGCGCCTAATTTATCGGAAGATCCGATAACAAAAGGAAAAAAGAAATAAAAGAAAAGATCGAAAGCGTAAACGTAGCGTTCGCGTACCATTTTTCACCTCAAATTTCGACATTTACGTTAACACAGTGTATCACACTTTGAGAAGAAAATCTTGATTTTCTTCTGTCTATTGAATCGTATAATCATGGCTATCTAAATAAAATGTCTAAACATAAATCAATTAACGTTACTCCATCAGGAGTCTTGAATCAAGCGCAACAACATTTGAATAAACAACAAAGTGCACATCGTGCACCCATTGGTGCAATCCACTCAGCTAATTTATTTAATTTTACTCAACTGATCCGTTATGGAGAAGAAAAACAATATTCGATTAAATCAGAACTCTGCCAAGGGTTCGCAAACTGAGAGGAAAAGTCAAGGTGAAATGAGTTTTTGATGTGACCCAAATGTACCGTTATGTTCAACCATTGAATTTCACGCAGATGTATCTATTGGAAAACAGTGGCCACGCAACAGTCGTCGCCGTGATCCAAAATCAGCGCCTCAAGCTAGTAGTGATTCACCTCGCAAACCTCATAAACCTCAAAACAATTTCGATAAACGTGCATCCAACAACGTCCGCGGTAATGGATATCAGAGAAGTACTGGTCCGACAACACTTACGCCGCGCCCCCGATTAGATGATGATGAGCCCGTGGACGCCGAATTGAATTCTGTGTATTTGTCTGGGGGCAAAAAACCAAATCTCAATCATTTGCTTAATTTCAATTATGCACGCAGAGAGACCGAACCGAATGAGGGTCGGAACGGCTATAATCGCCCATTTGCACGTCGGTTAAAATACAATAAGGAGCAGTTTTTGCAAGCAAACTTCCAATTCGTTATCAGGTCCGACATTCGTAAAGCAATTTTAGACCCACATTTGAAAAGCCCTGACCATTTGATTGATTGGTCGTTTGTTGAGCAGGTCAACGTACTAAGTTCGGAAGAACCTCAATGTCCCATTTGCCTCTACTATCCGGTTGCTGGGAAAATGACAAAATGCGGGTAAGAAAGTCATTACACCATCGAACATATAGCCGGGATGTAAAATATCGGAAACAGAAAAAGTAATTTTTGACATTTCATCATCCCGCCATTATTTTCGTCCTGTTCATTGTTTAATTAATCTTCACGCGTTTTCCATTCATTTCAGACACATTTACTGCTGGCCATGCGTTTTGCATTACTTGTCCTTGTCCGACCAATTGTCAAGAAACTGTCCAATTTGTAACGAGATGGTTTCTAAAAACGATTTGAAAAGGTGAGTGTCTTGCATTTGTTAAAAACATTTTCACTTCCATCTTTGAAACTGATCTGCGAAATTTTTGCAAATGAATGATTCGATTTTGTTGAAGGTCACATTTGCTTGTCGAATAACGTTCTCTACATATGTGTTGAAGCTGATAACATATTCTTTTGCGCTATCTTTGTAAACAACAAAATTACGAACCAGAAATTTCGAGTTGAACGTATAAATTCAGAGCTCGTTTGACTGAACATATTTCAAAATCTTTATAGGTTTTTCTTCTTTGAAATTCTTCTCTAGAAGGAATAATGTGAAATTTTTTTTTTGGAATTGAAATTCTTTCTCCCAAAGGGAGATTTTTCGGAGGTAAATGTTTGGAATATTTTTAGAAATTTTTTTGTATTGATTTTCGAAATCGAAATTCTTTGATTGGGTTTCTCAAAGGAAGATTTTTTGCGAAATATATCTTAAAGGTAGTTTTTTGGAAAATTTCCCTAAATGGATATTTTTTGAAATTTTTTCACAAAGGATATTTTTTGGTATGATTTTTGAAATTGAAATTTAAGTGGGTTTCCCAAAGGTAGATTTTGTGGAAGTATTTCTAAGGGTAATTCTTTGGAAAATGTTCCTAAAGTGATATTTTTAGAATTTTTTCCCAAAGGACATTTTTTGGGATAATTTTCGAAATTGAAATTTGAATGGGCTTCTCAAAGGGAGATTTTTTAGGCGTTTTTTTGAATAGTAATTCTTTGAAAAATTTTTCTAAAGGGATATTTTTTGAAATTCGTTGACAAAAGATATTTTTGTAATGATTTTCGAAATTGAAATTCTTTGAATGGGTTTGCCAGAGGGACATTTTTTGGGAGCATTTCTAAGGATTCTTTGGATATTTTCCTAAAGGGATATTTTTAGAAATTTTTTCCCAAAAGGTTTTTTGGATGATTTTCGAAATTGAAATTCTTTGAATGGGTTCCCAAAGGGAGACTTTTCGGAAGTATTTCTAAAAGGTAATTCTTTGGTTAATTTTCCCAAAGAGATATTTTTTTCCAAGGGATGTCTTCTGAAATGATTTTCGAGATTGAAATTCTTTGAATGGGTTTCCCAAAGGGATATTTTTTGGAAGTATTTCTAAAAGGTAATTCTTTATAAAATTTTCCTTAAGGGATATTTTTAGATTTTTTTTGGGATGATTTTCGAAATTGAAATTTGAATGGGTTTCCCAAAGGAAGATTTATTGGAAGGCATATCTGGGCTTTTTCTAAAGGCCAATTTTTTCAAAGGATGTTTTTTGGAATGATTTTCGGAATTTAAATTTTAATGAGTTTCCCAAAGGAAGATTTTCTGGAAGTATTTCTAAAAGTAATTCTTTGGAAAAT
>CM055404.1:23245836-23258650 GCA_029228625.1 Pseudolycoriella hygida
TCGAATTACCTCTACGCGCACATTCGAATTCATGAAAATTACAGGTGAGAGAATTTTGTTTGTTGTCCCTTCAATAGAAAAACGCTCAAAGCCTTTTGGGCTCTCAATATCTGAAGTTCAAGACCTGAAAAATCAAGTGATCCTTGACCGCGATCTATCTGTTTAGAGACCTTCCCCAGCAGTTCCACAGTTGGAAGCTACGATACTCCTATCTAGAGCAATCTTTTATAACAAGAACCGAAGAGAAGGTCATACGGAAGGAAGGAGCACGCAGGGTGAAGTGGAATTTGTTGGTAAGGTAAAAGTAGGATGAAAGGGGAAAGGGGGAGGGAGGGAAGAACTGAGTGAAGTGAACGTACAATAGTTCCCCTAAACATGAACCAATGATGAGTATCTGGTTGTTGAGATCCAAAGTCACCACCTCTGGCAGTTCCGTTCATACGTTAAAAATGTCGATCTTTACCTTTAGACCTCATCAGTGTTTCGTTTGTGGAAAGACGTTTGTAATGAATGGCGACTTAACATCTCACATGAGAAAGCATACAAAAACTGAGCCAACGATTCCATGTACAATTTGCTGGAAAATGTTTGAAAGACCAGGTCAACTGTCTGAACACATGCGACTGCACACTAATGAAAGGTAAACATTTTAGTTCCAATGCGTCTCAACACATTGATTAATGTTTATGAATTCTCCAGACCGTTCGAGTGCAAAATATGTGGCTCCCGGTTTAGAACGAAAGGTTACTTCAATATTCACAAGACGACTCATTGGATTGGAAGGAATTTTGCGTGTGAGCTTTGCGGAGTTACTTTCAAAAATCCAACTGGAGTTAGGACGCACATGTTCAAGGTTCATGGGAAGAATGCAGCCACGAGTAGACGACAAAAAAAGAAGGATGAACAATAGAAGGAAACTGTTGCTTTTATTGGAAGTAAAATATAATTTCTGAAAAAAAAACCAAAAATTATTTTTAGTTTCGCTTTGTGATTCTTAGGTTCAGAAAAAATATCAACGGGAAAGGTTTAAACGTTGAATTCTTTTTTTGGATCAATTATTTATTAATTCTTTGGATTTGCAGAGTCTTGGCAGGAAGTTCAGTACCTTATATCTGCGAAAATGCTCTGATACACTGGGATCTTTCACCTTCCATACCTCCAACAATTTACTTTCGCTGAACAGATTGTGCCATTAGTTTTATGTTTGTCCGTATTCAGCTATGAAACCATGGATGACGCCACTTGTGAAAAGGAAGTAGTTCTATGTTGAGACGTTAATTCAGCTATGAAAAAAACATAGATGTCACCACTATGAGGTTCGGTGACAAGACACGGACATGACCAGGTCTATCTCTTGATTGTTTTCTGTGACGTCAAATTTTCGCGTGTAAAATTAGAAAGCAGGAAAAAATATTACGTTGGTAGGAGTGACTAGGGACTATTTAGAGAAATCGATGCATTCACTGGGTCTGACGCTCTAATGATGCTTTTTTGTAATACAAATCTTTTTTCCGTATCAAGGGTGATAGCGTTGCGTCTTATACATTGTTTGAGTTAGTTAAACTATAACGGACATTCTCTGAACCATACACTCCTCGAAAACAAATGTCTACTCTCAGTAGTATAAGAAAATAGGGAACGTTCGATGCGTCCTCAATCATTTGCTTTTTCTATAAAGCTCTGACAACCTTATTTATTACACTTCGATTTCACATATTCTCCCTCTCGCGAGAGTTAGAGCAACGGAGACAGCCGGTGAGAAAACATCGCACGACTTCTCGCTTGTTGAAAATAGTAACCCTGAGCAAGTAGGATTTTGAGGAATTCTCTACTCTCACTAGACAATTCTCTCTATAGTTGCTATTGACATCAACAGAGTGAGGATTTAGTTGGGCGTCGAATGTTATTCAGCTAGGACAAAAAATTGATGGCGCCACCGACAGGGATACTTTATTTTCCGTATTCAGCTAACTAGGGCCCATCTCTTGGATGGGTCAGGTCCCTTGACTGAGAATGGGATTTCACTAATTACTAATTATAAACCTCTAAGTCCGTCTGTTTGTCTATTTTTTTTTTATTTGTCTATTTATTTATGTGTCTATTTATTAGTCTGTCTGTAACGATCCCGTTATTTTTGCGTTTAAACTGACGAAGAAAAAAAAATACTTTTTGATATATTGTCGGGGATGGGGCAAAACGTCGAGAAAACATGTTTTGGGGTGGGATATTGTTCTGAAATAAGGGAGTTATGGTAAAAAACGGGTCAAAATTGAAAATCGGCTAAAAGTCAGTCAAGATGTCGTCTTAGAGATTTGGTCAGCGAAGCAAAGTCTTGCAATTTTTGATGGCCTACAACTTTCTAGAAGAAAACTTTTTGATCCGACTTCATGCGGAGGATCTAGGCAGCGAAAACTGTTAAAATTTTGGGGTTTCCTCACTTTGTTGTTAGGGAACTTTTTCTGTTGGGCAAAGTAGACAGAATATTTGAATGCCAATCGATAGTGGAGGCTTTGGGCAACGAAATTGCTGAACAATCTTGGGAGGAAAAGTTTCCCACTTCCGAGATATAGGTCATTTTCAGCAATTTTGTCCAGAACGGGATCACTTATTAACCTATATCTCGGCGGGTAGTTGCCGGAAAGAGGCCAGTGAGGTTTTGGCAGTGTAAAGGTAGCGGAACCAAATTTAAGAAAATCGGTTGAGCGGTTCGGTGTCCAGGGTCGATCAAAGGAGGCAAAAATGGTCAAAAATTTGCTCCGCTCGCTGCCCGAAAATTACTGAAAAATTAATTTTTGATATGTTGTCAGGTATGGTGTAAAACGTCGAGAAAACATGTTCCGGGGTGGGATATTGTTTGAATTAAGGGAGTTATGGGTAAAAAGCGGGTTAAAATTGAAAATCGGCCAAAAGTCAGTCAAGATGTTGTGTTAGAATGAAATTTGAGTCAAATCAGTTTTCAAACATATCTTCGTATGTATGGGAGATACGGCGTTGGTTTCTTCGAAAATATCGGACAGTTGGACATGTGGTCAATTTTGATGGTTTAAGAAGTTCGGGGCGTGCAAGGTATAAGAGATAGACCATCGGTTTCTTTAGCAAAGTGTCTGAGTAGAATACGTAGCAAGTGCAACGTTGAATACGGTGAACGTCGAATACGGTGAACGTTGCATACGGTGAACGTGGAATATGCGTAACGTTGAATACGGGGAACGTTGAATACGTGCGAAGTGGAATACAGGGGAAGTGGAATACGGAGGAAGTGTAATACGGCGAACGTTGAATACTGCGAAAGTGGAATACGGGAAACGCTGAATACGGTGAACGTTGAATACGGGGGAAGTGTAATACGGAAGAAGTGTAATACGGGAGAAGTGTAATACGGGAGAAGTGTAATATGAGGAACGTGGAATACGGGGAAAGTTGAATACGGGGAACGTTGCATACGGTGAACGTGGAATACGGTGAACGTGGAATACGGTGAACGTGGAATACGGGGGAAGTGGAATACGGGGGAAGTGGAATACGGGGGGAAGTGGAATACGGGGAAAGTGGAATACGGGGGAAGTGGAGTTAATTTGCGACAAAGAAAGTGTTTTGATTTTAGGATTTTAGTATTACTAGCGGTAATATCAACGAAGTGATATGACGACCTTCAACATTACGCATCATTACTTAAAACGAAAAATTATTTGCTTTGGCTCTCTGAATAGACAACAAGCGAAAATTATAGAGCCTGCGTAGCCCCTAGGGGCGGGGGTTCGACTAGTATAAAGCTCATTCAAAGATTTTGGAAACAGATTTGCACTTAAGCTGAATGTCTATTTCACATCAAAAACAATGTAGATGTGCATGAGCACGTTTCATAAAATTTTGGTAGCGTGATGGGAGAATGAGTTACCATAGTCGACTGTCAATTATTACGATTGCCTCGTGTGAAATTATTGTCACTCGTTCGCTCCTACCACACTTTGCATTTGTAAGTGTAATTATCATACGCAGTAGTTAGAGGAGATAAATCTGTGGAAGCCCTTATATATCTGCTAGCGCTTACTTGTTTATAGAAACGTTTGAAAGATGGAAGAAGTAGGAGCTAAAAGTCGACTATCAATTTAATAGTCAACTATCGCTATAGCCTCTTGTTAAAATGTAACCAGTGAGCACAGCTAAGGTATGAATCTTCTAAATTCGGACGATTTTGCAATCTTCAAAAACGAACACAAAAATGTCAGATTGTTTAGCGATTTATTGCAATCGAAATTTGAGAATGCTAGCTATGTACTGACTCAGCCTTATTGATTTATAAATATTACCTCTGTATGGATTGGATAAGCTACGTTGCAGAGGAAATTGAGGGAAACATTTTTGGCTATGGAATTGTGTGTCCGAGGCCTTTACTTAGGGCCCTAGGTCGGTACTAAGGTCGACCCTAGCCCAAAAAATGGTTTGTTCTATGTTGTAGAGAAAATTGAGTAGAACATTTTTCTATATTTGGGGGTCAATTTTGTGCTTTCGGAAAGGTTTTTTTACACCGTTTCTTCGGACGGGTTTTTCAATATTGCCCTATCGGCAATTCCCAATGCAACCTAATGTGGACGCAATTTCATACACCTAAGAGTTAAGGCAATATTTACTTAAATCGTTCGAGTCTCTTCGTAACTCTGTTTGCCGCATCTATTCTGATATGTACGGGTCCCTTCATATGTTTTTTAATAAAGATTTAATTACATACTTTAATGTAATGTATTACACATTTGTATTTCATTCTTAAGGTAGGGAATATGGGTACGTCCCAGCTGTTGCCAAATAATACGTTCCAGTGGCACTACATTATTTTAGGAATTAGTTTTAATGGGAAAAAGACATGCCACAGACATACCTCAAAGGACAATTATTTCCCATCTGTATGCGAGGACCACCATTTGGATTATTTGAAAGGAAAGAAACTGCGCTGCCCTTTTCTACACTTTCTGCCCACAGATAAACTGCTCTTTGATGGGCGCACGATTCTAAAAAATCAAAACTGCATAAATGCGCAATGCTTGGACCTGTGGTGAAAGTTACCTGCATCTGTGTCGCATCCAGGTTGTGTGCGTCCACCATTCGGATAAAAATCAACTGTACCAGTGTTATCGGGATATCCAAAACCACCAGCGTTGGTGTGAATAACATCAACGAATTCGGCATCGTTTTTTGTTAATCGTTTCGTCAATTCACCAATTGAGACAAAGCCTGGACCGGCTGGATCTAACGCCGAGATTCTACAAAGTGTTTTTGCAGATTTTTTTAGAGGTTGTGCTAGCTAAGGATGTTTTAAAACCTTATCAGCTTTTTGGTTCCGCCCGATTGAGAGATTATTTCCTTTCCAACGAGTCCTCCCAACTGTCCTCCAAGTGAATGGCCTACGAAATGAAGTCGACCAAGTATTCCCATGAGTAGAATTTGCGTAGCCACTTCCTTACCCAACTAGAGAAACAATTCAATCTTAAATAGTCAAATTGACAAAAAACCTGTTCTTTTGATTTACTGTCTGTAGGTCAAACACAACGAATGGATAGAATTCAGCAGCTAATTCACGCCAGTCGAGGAGTAAAATATTGTATCTGCCATTTTTATTATAGGCATTTACAATAAGCTGAGCCTTTTCGCCTTCCGCGCTGTCAATATACCCATGGGAGTACAACATCGTTCTTTTAGTTAGGTCGAATTTTGGATGGGATCTTACTAAAACAGCATCATCCAAATTGTACACACTTTTAGAGGTGGCGCCGTTTGACTCCCTACAACATTTTAAATTTTGTTATCATTTTCATATACTCAGAATACGCGTTCCAATTTACTTGTAGAAAAAAAATATTTTTGCATTTTTAAAACTCGACACTGCGGAGTTGATGAATAGGAAAACTAAACAAAAGTAAAACTTATTTAACTCTAACTTTTACCATCGTAGAGGCACTACGCTTTACCTAGAAGGAAGTTTAGCTTACACATTGTATTCACAATTATCGCGGTCACTTCTTAATGGGAAATTCATTTTATAACAAAAAATTCGTTATACGGTCGCAAAATTTGTATATCTCACGACTTCATGTAAAACTTTAGTAGGAAGTTAAATTTTATTTCCGCTAGCATTCGTGGCCGCATAGCGGTATAGCAACGAAATACGGCAAGAAACGTTGCTCTGAAAATGGTAGGTATGAATGCAGGGCAACAAAATGCAAGAGATTTATGTGTGAAACAACGGAAACAACTAAAAGCTTGGAAAGAAAGGCAATATCTGATGCCTAACCTGTCCATGGCATATTTTATAACGCTTATGCTTGTGGCGCAAGTTTTTAGTTTGAAAGTGTTAGTGAAAGCACGACTCAACCATGACGTCATTGATGTTTTATCGGTGCGTCACGCTCTCACTAGAAGCACTAGAATGACGTCAGAATTTAATTAATTGAAAAAAGGGAGAAAGTATATCACCATTTTGTGCGAAAAAGTCAAAGGTTTTTCGTGTTACATCGTTAAATACTGCCGAAGAAGAAACAATCGATTTGTAACTCGATTCGGCCACGCAACGCGTCGATGCCGAATCCGATAACAATCTCAAAATAGAGAGTGGTTTGCATCACTTTTCATCAGGCAATAGTAGCCGCCTGGCAGTGGCGTCATCCGCTTATTTTCATAGCTGAATACGGATTATTATAAAACTAAAGTACTCCTGTCGGTGGCGCCATCGTAGCTGAATAAGATTTGACATACAACTGAATCCTCACTTTATTAAAAAACGGTATCTATAAAATGTAGACGAAATTCAAAAATTCCAAAAAATCGGTGCAAATTCGATGTAAATTTTTATACTCAAAGTACACCCTCGTGGTATTTATTTGTTCTTACAACACGATGTACCTAATTCTGTTAAAAAAATCACCTAAAAAAAAAACTAAAATATTTATGAACATGCCGTAGAACAATTTTTGCTTAGAATAATATTATGTAATGATAAAAAATCGTAGTAGGCGACAATTTTGTTTCATCACTTTCAGAAAAAAATTGAAAATGTATGGAGAAAATCATTTTTTAACAGCCGACTATGGGGGAAGGAGCTAACTAGATCCCACAATGCGGTTTTTTGAGCTACTCTGGGGTCCCTGAACCACGAGCAAAGCTAAGTTTTTGGGTTCATAAAACTTTATCTTGGCTGAGGGACACCGTGACAAGGCGTCATTATCAAATCTTGCGTTCTATATTCAATATGTAGTTTTTTTGTTCACAGAACAGCTTTTGCATGTGAATTGGATTCAACCATGCGAAACAGTTGAAACCAAATAAAGCGCATTTGATGACGCCATGTGTGTATAAAATTTAATCTAAAAATGATTTGAAGCGAATAAGTGAATCTGCAATTTATTTAGTAAAAATAATCTGCCCTACAACGCATAAAAAACTTAGCGACGAGAATTTGTGAGAGAAAATATATGAAAATCTCTCATACGATAACGTCGCTAAGTTTTTTATGCGTTGTAGGGCAGTAATATTTTGTACTTTTGATATGGAAAGTCTGCTACATTTTCTTCATTCAGCTAAATAGTAGATTTCATAACTAGGGAAGGAAATAGAAAATTCCTTAACAAGAGTAAAGTCTCCAACCAGAGCTGAATAAATCGTAACGAGGGTGAATTTGTCATTTTCAAAAAAGTAACTAAATGGCCGTTTACACCGTTTACACTCATCTTTTATTAATCTAGTAGTTGAGCTACTTTTTTGCGATTGCTTAGCTTTTTTAACAAATCTTTCGCTAGTTTCAGACTGGGCAGCCTAATGCTGAAAAAGTGTCTATAAATATGGTGTAACAAGAACACAACTATGCACTAGTTTTGAACTTGGCACCAGGCTGCGTTTCATCAGGAGAATTTTTTACGATCATAAGAAAATGGCTGCCAGCTGTCATAGCAGCGCCATCTTGGATTTTCGTTTATGCTTTTTCGGTTTTCGAATTTTAGCTCCGAAATGACACTACTTAGAGAGATGGTTTCTTCTAGAAAGTTATTCGCGATTTTCACACTAAACAGATGACACTACTTTCTATGTAGAAAATCGGACATAAGTATGTTGAAATAGCGCTCACTACTCATTCATGTCGCCACTTTCTACGTGTAAAGTCGGACATAAGTATGTTCGATTTTTTTCCGACACGTGTCGCACCCTTCGTTGCTAATCGCCAATAGAGAAAATTTTTTTGGAGAAAATTTTTTTTGTAGAAAATTTTTTTGGAGAAATTTTTTTTGGAGAAAAATTTTTTTCAAAGAAACTTTTTTTTCAGAGAAAAATTTTTTTTGGAGAAAAATTTTTTAGGAGAAAACATTTTTGGAGAAATTATTTTTTGTGAGAAAATTTTTTTCGAAGACAAAATTTTTTTTTTTGAGAAAACTTTTTTCAAAAAATAGAAATTTTTTCAACAAATGAAAACTTCCAAAACGACTGATATCACAACAGAAACCTCTTAAAAGGTAGAGTGTGACGTTTCCAAAATTAGTGATATCGCTTGAGGTGACGCTATCGCTGACAATACGCAGAAGTTTGTTTGAATAGAACCTTGTGTTCAAAGTTTTAATTTCCTGAAAAATTACAACTCTGTTTTCAAAACAAAGTTACGTTGTGTTAAAAAAATTGCGTCACAAATGCCGGACTCAACGACGAAATAATTTTTCTGTACTTTCAGTTTTTGCGCTGCAAAAATTTGACTTTTGTTCCTTATTGTGTAGATTGTTTAAGGTAAATTTAAATTTTTACGTGTAAAAACTGAAAGCGTTGTAATTTTTCAGGAAATTAAAACTTTGAACACAAGATTCCATTCAAACAAACTTCTGCGTATTGACAGCGATAGCATCACCTCAAGCGATATCATTAATTTTGGAAGCAGACTCACGGACTGCGTCACACTCTAGCTTTTAAGAGGTTTTTGTTGTGATATTGCCCTATCGGCAATTTCCAATACAATTTAATGTGAACGCAATATTTACTTAAATACCTGGAACGTATTTCGTAACATCAACTCTGTTTGACGTATCTATTCTGATACGTACGGGTCCCTACATTTGTTTTTTTTTTTGATGGTGGGCATTGACTTCTGCACAGTGCATCAGCCAACAATCCCAGAACATTGATCCCAGTTTTTTTGCACAGATTCGACGTCTCTCACTGCACCACGAGTTTTCTTAGAGAATCTCTTCATATTGACCCTATATTTTTCGATTGGGGAGAATTTTGGTGTATTCGGGCGTTTGAACTACTTCGGTACTACTTGTACGAGATTCTCTTGGTGCCAGCCAAGACCTTTATGCTTTGTGATAAAAGGCAGAAGTCGCCTTTGGAGGCACTTTTCGATGTAAAGCTTACTGTCGTATTGAGCTGCTTTTGAGTCCGAAAGAACAAATTGCTTGCCATAATAAGATATTTCTTGGAAAATGTTTCATGCTTTCTATGTTCGATCTGTCTTGAGTAAAGTTTCGTTATGATGAATTTAAAATTTTTGATCAAAATGTTCTCGTATGAGAGCTTTCGAATACGTCGTCTAATATTTGTTTTAGAGAAATTTGCAAAATTACATATCTTTGAGCAAGATCTGTCTGTGTAATTCTGGATAAAAATTTTTGTTCGCGAGAAAGGCTTCAGACGGATATGTTTGGCTCGATTAAATGTTTAACATGTCTTGTAACGGTTGATAACATCGCTTGCTGTAGATTTTGAAACGTTGCACACTTTTGCTATTTGTGAACAAGAATAGTACAAAAATATGCTTTTCGACCTAGGAATATCTTTGGGGCCACCCTGTACATTACATTTCGGTGTCTGGGTAGTTAGCACAACTTTTAAACACAAGATTTCATAATAATATCTTGACCTTTTTAAAATAATTGCAACGAAATATCAAGAAAAGAAAGCCAACGGAGCATGGCCTCATTCGGATTGCTCGAGGCTTTCGGTGACGGCACGGAAACGTTTAAAGGACATACGAGTTGGATCCTGGAATGTAAGATGTCAGACTTACAGATCATGAGGACTTATAAAACTGACAAAAGAGCTTAGGAAAGCTAAAATCGACGTTGCTGCCATCCAGGAGAGCGGATACAATAAAGATGCTCAAACTTCCCGCTATAATGGCTACACAATATACCATAGCAGCAACAGTCGTAACCATGTACTTGACACTGCCTTCCTGGTAACCAGTAAATCTAACCACCTGGTACTGAACTTCCGAAAGGTCAATGAGCGATTATGTGTACTAAGAATAAAAGGCCGCTTTAAGAACTACTCCTTGATTAACGTACACGCCCCTCATAACGAAGCGTCTGAGGACGACAAGGACATTTATTATGAAGCGCTCGCAAAAGCCAACGATGAAGTGCCGGCGCACGACATCAAAATCGTTTTAGGAGACTTCAATGCCAAAGTAGGCAAGGAGGAAGTTTTCAGACCAACGATAGGAAGATACAGCCTACACGACGACACAAATGAAAACGGACAGCGCATGATATTATTCGCAGCTGAAAGAAACCTCGTAGTGAAAAGTACCTTCCACAAACACAAAAGTAGGCACCTGGTTACCTGGAATCACCCCAATGTCAACCTCCCGTCTAGTCAGATAGACCACCTTCTGATTAGCGGTAGGCACCTCATTGACGTCATTGACGTCAAGACATGTTGGAGAGCAAATGTCGACTCTGATCACTATCTTGTGGTGTCAACACTGAGAGCACCCCTGGCCCGGTTTCATAATGGTCAACGGGAAACTGTGAGGCGATACGCAGTGGACAGACTACGCGACCCACAAATAGCTGCGACATTTGCTGAAAGCATTAGCACGAAGCTTCGGCAACTACAACAAGCTCAGCCAGGCGATACTCCTCCGGACTGGCAATCAGTGAGTGAAGTAATCAAACAAGAAGCAAACACAACCGCAGGATATCAGAGTCCTAATGATTTCAAGACCTGTTTTGACGCAGAATGTGCTAATGTGACTGAAAACAAAAATGCGGCACGATTAGTGTGGGAAACAGCAAGGACGAGAGAACAAAAAGCGACGGCCTTTGAGTACTACAGAGAACTGCGTAAAAATGAAAAACGAGTGCAACGGCGTAAAAAGAAAGAGCAAGAGTGCAGGACGCTGCTCGAACTCGAGAGATTACGTAGCGCAAATGAGTCTCGTAAGTTCTATAAAAGAATTAACAGTCAAAGGAAAGGTTACAGCTCCCAAATGGCCTTGTGCAGAGCAGCTGATGGCACATTGCTGACCACAAGAAAGGATGTTCTGGAGCGATTTAAAGAACATTTTAACACGCTTTACAACGAGGAGAGTGATGAAGCCTTTGATAATGATGTTTCCACACTTAGCGACGACGGTCGTATCGTGCCAGCACCAACATTTGAGGAAGTCTCGGCGGCAATTAATTCACTAAAAAACAACAAAGCTTCCGGCCCGGATAATATTCCAGCTGAACTGCTGAAGATGGGTGGTGAAGAATTGCCGAAAGTGATGCACATGATAGTTGAGCGGATATGGATCACCGAAACGTTACCTGAACAGTGGTTAGAGGGAGCCATTATACCTCTACACAAGAAGGGCGATAAACTAGAGTGCAAAAACTATCGTGGGATAACATTGCTGAACACGGCTTATAAAGTTTTTGCTGGAGTGCTTAGAGAACGACTATCACCGCGTGCCGAGACTGTCATTGGGGAGTACCAAAGCGGATTCAGACCGGATCGATCAACCACAGACCAAATATTTAATCTCCGTCTGATTCTGCAAAGGGGCAGAGAGTTTCAAATCCAGGCGTACCATCTTTTCATAGACTTTATACAGGCTTACGACAGGGCCAAACGAAAGGAACTGTATATAGCGATGAAGGAGCTGGGATTTGAAACGAAGTTGATCAGATTGGTGAAAGCGACATTGGAAGGCACCAGATGTCGGGTCAAGGTGCAAAATGACCTGCCAAATGAGTTTGCTGTAGGAGAAGGGTTGAAACAGGGAGATGGACTGTCCTGTTTACTCTTTAATTTGTCGTTAGAAATGGCGATGAGGCGTGCTGGCATTAAGACGAACAAAACACTGGCAAATGAAACAATACAAGTACTGGGCTTTGCAGATGACTTGGACCTCGCTAGTCGAACACACGCAGCAGCAAATGACACTTTCACAAATCTTAAGACCCAAGCGGAAAGAATGGGATTGTTGATCAACGAGGCCAAAACCAAGTACATGAAGACCACGCCAAATTCGGTAGCCAGTCAACAAGGTAACTCGATAACAATTGGGGAACTCAACATAGAGGTGGTAGAAGAGTTCACATATCTTGGTGTTCTAATACGACCCGACGGTGATACAACACCTGAGATCCAGAGGCGTATTATGGCGGCAAGCAGATGTTATTTCGGGTTAAATAAACAATTGCGCCCAAAGTTGCTATCAAAGAAAACAAAGTGCCAAATCTACAAAACTCTTATACGTCCAGTGCTGATGTACGGCTGTGAATCCTGGACTGTGAAAAAGAGTGATGAGCGGATGCTCCTAACATTCGAGCGTAAAGTCCTTCGCACGATCTTTGGGGCGGTGCGCGAGAATGAAAGGTGGCGAACAAGATACAACTTCGAATTACAACGTGACTTTGGCGAACCGAATATACTGGCGTGGTAAAAGTCCAGCGATTGAGGTGGGCAGGGCATTTAGTGCGCATGGATGGAAGCAGGGCCCCCTCAACATTATTCCGAAACAATCCTGACGGGCAAAGAGGTGTTGGCCGCCCAAAAATGCGTTGGATCGATG
>CM055404.1:23259150-23274764 GCA_029228625.1 Pseudolycoriella hygida
ATCCCCTCAACTTCCTTTACAACATATCAAAAGTTTTTTTTGAGCCTCCGCCGCCGCCAAACCGAGCTGCGGCGGCTACTACTTCCATGGGCGAAAATGATCACCTCAACTTTCTCTACAACATATCAAAAGTTTTTTTTTGAGCCGCCGCCGCCGCCGAACCGAGTCGCGGCGGCTACTACTTCCATGGGCGAAAATGATCACCTCAACTTCCTCTACAACATATCAAAATTTTTTTTTGAGCCGCCGCCGCCGCCAAACCGAGTCGCGGCGGCTACTACTTCCATGGGCGAAAATAATCCCCTCAACTTCCTCTACAACATATCAAAAGTTTTTTTTTGAGCCGCCAAACCGAGCCGCGGCGGCTACTACTTTCATGGGCGAAAATGATCCCCTCAACTTACTCTACAATATATCAAAAGTTTTTTTTTGAGCCCCCGGCCCATTTTCCGCCATTTTGGCGGTCACCCCTATACACTACACACCCAACCCAACATCTTTCCCTTTGACACCAAACCTGTATCTCGAACACCCAACCATGTCTTATACAAAATATGCTTCCGTACACACACACACAAACACATACATATGGGCTTTATATGGCGCCTTCTAAGAGCCCTGGCGCCCAAACGAGGCCGGTACCCCCCCCCCTTTTTTAAAATCTCATATGGCGTAGAATGCCCAGCCGAAGGTCCCTGCAAAATTTCAAGAAAAGATATCGAGTCGTTTTCGAGAAAACTCCATAAAAGTGGGTTTTCATACAAATGGCTCTGGAACTAACTAACTAACGTAGGATATTTTCATTAACTTTGGTTTCTATGAAAGTGCACATTTTGTATGCAAAATGACGATTTTCTAAAGGTCATATCTCCGGATCCACTGGACCGATTTTTTTGAGTAAAAAGAATTTTACGTAGAATACGAATAACTAGGGCTCAGAAAGATACGACGCAAGGCAAAAAAGTCAAAATCTAGCTGTATATATGGTTCCGAAGTCTACGAAAAAAATTTTTCTGAATTTTTTGGTCGTATGGGGACTTGCGTCACGGGCGCATTGCTACCGCGCGCCCATGATTTTCTAAAAAATGTTTATTTTCGAAAAAATATTCACTTTCGAAAAATATTTATTTTCGAACAAATATTTATTTTCGAAAAAATGTTTATTTTCGAAAAAATTTTTATTTTCGAAAAAATATTCACTTCCGAAAAATATTTATTTTCGAAAAAATATTCATTTCCGCAAAACAGTCATTTCCCGAAAAATTTTTGTTTTCGAAACATTTTTGTGTTCGAAAAATCTTTATTTTCGAAAAAATTCCCGTGAAATCGCCAAAACAAAAAAAAATCGACAAAAAAATCGCCAAATATAGACACCTTCGTCGACTTCTCTATTGACTTCTTTAGGCAACACAACATTCTGAATAAAAAAAAACATTTTGTCGTTTCTTATCATTTTGACGATTTGTCTTGACGTTTCTTCTCACTTTGGTAATTTTTTCTGGTGATTAGAAACGCCAAGAAAAATCGTCAAAGTGTGAAGAAACGCCAAAATGATAAGAAACTAGCCAATCCAAAAGCTGTCTCATAATATTTTCTGTCATTCATTGGAAATTTATACTGACTGGCTCCTGAACACGATAGGCTCGACGAACAAACCACTTTGCTTCTAAATCGAACATATAGAGGAAGTGCACAGCCGGCCCGTTAGGGGTATTTAGATACGAGATTTCTTTTATTCAAAACATGAATACACCAGTGACTTTCTTCGCTTATCAACGAAAAGAAATAAACGAAAGATAATTTTATTCGACTTTATGGTGTAAATTATACAATTTATTCAGACTTTTTGTTTATGAAATCGTACACCACGATTGTGGCTCTTGAAGCTCTTGAACTTCCATGGCTGTAATTTCACTGCAGGTCAAAATAGCTTCATAAATAATGTCGGGTTTGTTGATGGACAAGCTCCTCTGAATTGTCTCTTTAATCTTTTTCAGATTGTGGTAAATATTTAGCGACTGGTTATCATTTAATTGATTGAGTAAATTGTATTGGCCATGCCACAAAGACCAGAGTGTTTTCGTTTTGAAATGCTCCAGAATGACATCAAACATTTCCATGAAGAGAAGCGCTAATGAACCATCCCAATATTCCACTGTTGTTTGGCAACGTCTATGAAGGAAAATCGTCTTAATGTAATAACTTTTCAGATTCGTCAGACAGGCTCTATCTCTGATTTTCTTGAAAATTTTTATCAACGGCTTTATGCGATTGAGCCGATTGAGATAGTCCCTTTCGATTTCTGAATACGAACATATCCATTCCCTGTTTTTGTGTAAATGCGACTTGTTCGGTTTCGGAATAGCGTTCCAAAATCTATCATGACGTAAAGGAAGAGATGGAGGACAGTCGGCAACCCAGGCCTGTGACGATTGAAACTGTAAAGCCGGAACCAGATCGATGGAAAATTGCCCTTGCTGCGACGATCCTTTCATCACACGTACATTAAGTGTTACAGCTGGACCGCTGTTTTGCTGATGAACGTTGTATTCCGATCCATTTATTTTGAACGAATTTCGGTGTTCCGATAAAATTTCTCTCACCAATGTTCTCAGCCAGTCCAAAATTTGGTCTTGTATCAAGTATCCATCATTATCAATGAATCTTTTATACTTTTCGATATCTCCTTTCAACCAATTCATCCATGTGTTCATTCCTTCACTAATATTGATTGTAATATAACCGGGGGAACTGGCTCGTGGAATTGGTTTCGGAAATTTTAGTAGAACCAAAACGTCAAACTCATCCGGCGCAGAAACTTTTATATCGTCCGCATAGCTTCCAGCTATTTGAAGCATTTGGAATAGTTTTGCGAAGAGTGTGTCCTTTGCCGACATGCATTGCACCACATAACACGTTACATTATCAAAGTGCTGCCGATATACTGTGTCATTTTCTTTATCTATCGAGATGAACCTTCTCGAAATTCTTTGCAAATGGTTTTCCAACTGTAGTATCTGTGCCTTGGTCACGGCCATCGTAAATAGACATCAACACAACACTCGATAATTATAAACAATAAAATTTTTAAACAAGTTACTGTCTCGGTACCTTCTTGACAATTGCAACTGACTGTTCCTTGTGGGTTTTAAGTCAAATACTCATTTATTTCATATTCGTTTTTCTCTCGTAAACGTGAAAAAATGCAAACACCTGAACACTTATAACATGCTCGCACGAAATTTCGAGTATTTTGTATACAAAATCACAACAAGAACCCTTTAAAGGAAACGTCACGTAGTCTTTGTTCCTTCTTCTTTCAACTGCTATACTACTACTACTACTACTATACTACTACTACTACTACTACTACTCTACTACCACAACTACTACTATACTACCACAACTACTACTATACTACTACAACTACTATACGATACTAGTAAAATTATTGGACCCGTACGAAGTACAAAGGTCCTATACGTTTACTACAAACAATTTTAATGTAACATGGGGTAGATCGAGGTGGGAGTTGGGGGGAAACATTTATCATCGTCTAAATATGACGAATCACCAATAAAAATGTCCGTCTGTCTGTCCGTCTCCACTTTTTTTCCAAACGGCTCAACCGATCAGCCTAAACTTTTTTTCCCTGAAAGGTATATGCCTCCCATGATCCAAGTTCGAAAATGAGCGAAGTCGGCCAAGGAGTTCCGGAGATATGGTCGAAGAAGTGGTGGTCGGACATGCAATTTTCGAGGGTCGATGAAACTTTTTCGCAAATATTTCAGCAAGTATAGCACGGAAATTCCCTATTTTGGTGTCAAATGAAAGCATTTGATGTCACAAAACTCGGAATCGGATCAGGGGTCTGGGCACTGGGCAATGGAATGGGCAAAATTGAGTTCCTAGGCCATCGTCTATATTTCCTTTACTATGCAGTATTGAGATTTACTGACAAAGGCAAAGTTATAGAGAATTAAATTTAAGCGAACACGTGTTTCAGGGTTTTGGGGAAATATGCCCCAATCCTTGGGAAATGGCCACTTCTTGAATTATAGGGATGACTCAAATTCTCATCAATTCATTTTCTTACAGAATGTAGATCTATAATTACAATAAGCATTTTCACGTCGAAAGGGTTATGTCTTGGTATGTTGTACCAACAACAATAAAAACGTTGTGCGTCTGTCCGTCCGTCTGTCACCGCGATAATCTGAGTAGAACTCAACCGATTTTCAAAACCTTTTTTTCTCTGAAAGGTAATCGAAAAAAATCTTAAAGGGGATTGAATCTGGTTACTGTCGGCCCAAGGGCCGCCGAGCTAGGACCGTTCAAGTGGTTTTAGGTCTTTAGCACATAACTCGAGTCAATCTTTTCCGATTTTCATAAATTTTTTTTGTTTGAAAGATTTGGGCATGTCTGACAATTTATGGAAGAAACTTTTTTAACTTTGTGTCCCTGGACTTAGCTAGGGCACTAAAACCGAGGCTATGCTGGGGCCATACGTGTTTTTTGTACATAACTAGAGTAAATCTCTTCCGATTTTCAAATTGTGTTTGATCGAAAGGTCTAGGACTAACTCCCGTTTTATGGCAGAAAATGTTTTGATTAGAAACCCTTGCACTCAGTCAGGACCCTAAAACTGAGTTTCTACTAGGGCCCAACGTGTTTGCTTACATAAATTCGATGATCAGGATTGGATAATTGATTTTGTTGATTCTTTTTCTATTTGAGAGGTAATCGAGTACCGAATTATATTCAAAAGCAAATTTGGGCCCGGTGCCCGTGCTTAGGGCTGAAGTGGGCCTCAGGTATGTCCTAAGGTCGGCCCTAACCAAAAAAAAATTTTTTTGCTATGTTGCAGAGCAAATTGAGGGAAACATTTTTGTCTATGGAAGTATGCGTCCGATGCATATCCTTATGGCCCTAGGTCGGTCCTAAGGTCTGCCCTAGACAAAAAAATGGTTTTTTCCTTTGTTGTAGAAAAAATTGAGATGTACATTTTTGTCTATTTGGGGGTCAATTTTGTACTTTTTGAAGGCTTTTCTTCGGACGGGTTTTTCAATATTGCCCTTCCGGCAATTTCCAGTCCGATTTAGTGAGGACGTAATTGCATGTACTTAGGAGTTAAGGCAATATTTACTCAGATACGTTCGATTCTTTTTGCAACATCTATTCTGTTTGTCTATTCTGATACGTACGGGTCCGTTGCATATGTTTTTTTATTAATCTCAATTATTTCTGCCGCTGTCTCAGTCAGCGATATCTATATGTGGTGTGTCAGGGAAAAATTTAAAAAGCACAAAAGTGTGGTGTGACGCAAGTCTCTCAGAAAATCCCGGATTTCTACGGAAAATCTTCCAAAAATCCTCAAAATCATCAAGAATCTTTACAGAATCCTATAAATCTCAAGAAAATCTCAAAAATCATTAAATTTTCCGATATTTGAAATTTTTAAAGTCTACCAAAACTAATCACTGACAATAATTTCATTCTTTAACGGAAAGTCTGAAGAGAGTGGTCCTTCTAGTAATATGTAAATTTCTCAAAAAAAAACGAAAACCCGAGGAAAGATATCGGAAGGGATGTGACTACTTTGATACACAATGTTTCACTTCTCATAAAATAATTTTGTCTCTTGAAACCATTGCGTCACAAATGCCGTCCTTCAGACACCTAGACTGTTATTGAACGAAATTACTGTCAACGATTTCAGTTTTGGTAGATTTAACAAAATTTCTTATGTCGGAAAATTTTATAATTTTTGAGATTATCTGAAGAGTTTTAAGATTTTGTGAAGATTTTTGAGATTTTCAAAGGATTTTTAGGATTTTGTAAAGATTTTCGATGATTTCGAGGATTTTTCGAAGATTTTCCGGAGATATCCGGGATTTTTGTTAGCTTATACTGCGTTTTTCAGGAGTCGTTACACCCTCGTGCCAGACTAGACGACGAAATAATATTTTTACACTTTCGCAAATCAAAAAGTTACGGTATATGTGCTCCTTAGCATACGAAAAAAATTTCTTGTAAATTTTTTGCATGTAAGACTTGCGTCACGGGCGAATTGCTAACGCGCGCTTATGGTAATTTCGTCAGTCGGCGTATTGCTTTCGAATGGCGAGCATCTCTTGCAACTATAAACTATTAGCAATCAAATGTCAACTATCAGCAACCAAATATCAACTATCAACCCCCACCTGCTATCAGCTGTTTAGATTTCTTCCACTGACACTTTTGTGTAACGTTTTTCTCTTAAAGTCTTGAATGCAAATCAATGTTTATGTAATCATTACATACTTTACCTATTTCTATTGGACAAAGATTATTTTGAGATGGAAGCACTTTCTTTGCTGAAATTGCAATTTATTAGTTAATACTTTCGTCAAAAATGCATTTCAATATTTTTCCGCTAGGCACCGACTCTTTCGCAGTGAGGCGTCGGATAGAAAATCGCGAAAAAACTTAAAATTTGCTAGAAATGTGAATTCCATTATTTCACTGCAATAGTCAGTTTTTTTAGGTTTTCTAGTTAATAAACACTTCGAAATGCATAATTTTTTCGACGAGTGTGTTTGCTCACTTAATCTTTAACTGAGTAATCGATTTAAATGACAGAAAACATTTTCTTCGAGTGAGAAATCGATAAAAAAATTTTGAGTTGATGATTCCAAATAAAAATGGCCGCCATCTTTATTGTGATTTGACGTTTACAAATTTATCAACTCAAAAAGTTTTTGTATCTATTTGTAAATTCACATTTCTAGCAAATGAGAATGTTTTTTTTTTAAGTGTTTCCGCAATTTCCTTTAGAAATAGGTAAAATATGTTATAATTACGTAAGCATTGGTTTACATTCAAGACTTTAAGAGAAAAACGTGTCACTTTTCCCATGCAAATTTTCATTAGTCCAAAAATATCCTCCAGATGGCTCTTTAGTACGTAGTATAAACTCTTAAGAGGCACATAGAGTGATGACACACAGAACACATACAGACTATTGTTCTCCACGCGACACACACATTTAGAATTTTGAATTCTGCTGGACAAGACACAAGTGATATCGGTAACTGGGAAGAGTGAATAGGATCAGGTTTGTGTCGTTTTAAGTTTTATTTTATACTTAGCTCTTTACACATGTACTTACATATAGCCACAGGGACAGCAGACATGTCTAAATCGTCTTATCTTGTTCATAATTGCCCACCACGCCATTTTGATTATTTCAAATACCTACACGTTGTACAGCAAACCAAAGAGACTTTTACGATACTCCGTAGCGTGCGAGTCTAAAAAGGCGATATCTAATTGACTCGACTTGGCTATATCATGTATTTTAATACACAGACAATGAACGTTGTCGCATATGTGGGTTTTAACATTGATATAGAATGTGAAGTGAATGGTGTACGTAACATACAATGTATTTCAAACAACCCCTCCTTCTCCACCAAGCCTTGCATACCGCAAACATTGTATACAACCCCATTCATCTGTATAACACTTTTCTTTCGTAGTGTTGGAGCCGGTGCATATAATGCGAGACTAGCGCAACAATTTTCATTCAAATATTTAGACCTCTACGAACTAATGACAGTCCAATAGATTCATGATTCAGAGATAGTTCGAGGTGGGAGTAAGGATTTATGTTATAATGTCTAGAGATAACAAATTTGATAAAAAAGTATTGTCCGTCTATTCACCTCCAATTTTTTTTTCTAAATGACTGAACCAATGAAGTTTTTTTTTCATGAAAGGAATTCAACTTCAAAAATATGAGCAAAATTGTTGTTTGTTCTTCCGGGTGTCGGTGAAATATTTTTGTGTATATTTCGCCAAGTATATTGTGCAAAAAACTGTTTATGAATGTGTTAAAGGATTGAAAGTACGACATCGGCTTCTGTCAAAGTATACAGCGAATGTCGTGAGAAAATGCGTGCACTCGTAAGGAATCCCTCATCATAAAATTCACGCCTTTAGAGCGATGTTGGCTTATTTCAAATATATTCACTTTAATGACGTGATGTATATCCATTTCTTTAGTGAGTCAAAGTATAGCGATTTCAATGGTGAGATGCCTAATCTGTAAAGCGAATAATATCACAGCTTGTGCATCGTATCATGAAAATCGCTATACTTAGACATAATCCGTTGACGCGCTAAATGCGTGGATTGGATTAGGTCGTATACTTTGACATAAGCCGTTCTAGAATGATGATAATAAGTTATTGTTTATGTGGCCTACTAACGCGTTTATTGTTCAATATAATTTGTGAACGTCGTCGTCGTAGTCGTGGTAATAAACTTGATTCTGCTGAAAAAACAAACGTCGAGAAGTTTTTATAATTTTCATATTATGATGCAATTTGTTGTATTTAAAAGCAACGAAGCACCGAACCACGTAATGCTTGCCGATATACACACAAAGAAGTACCACAATGACGACAGATGAGTCAGTAATCGGAAATTTTATTATTTTGAAGAATCAGTCGTCGATTTACTTTTGCGAGTAAATCACATCGGTGCTGATTTTATCAAAGAAAACGACGCGAAAATGTACGCGCTAAATACCAACAAGAAAGGCAATTCTCATGCATTGACTTTGGTCTTGGAACAGGTGTCTAGACTGGAATTATCGCTCAGTGATATTGAAAAAGCTGTAGGAATATTCGAAAAAGTGTCCGATATTCTCATACAACTAAGCTTTCCATTGTCAGACCTCATTTCCGGTAAAAATGTTAAACAAAACTCTAGTGAGTTTAATTTACAAAATCTATTAACGCGACTTCGAATTGCATCCATCGATTTATTGAGTTGTCGAAGGAACAATCTTAAAAGAAAGAGTTCTTCGTTAACACCGAAAGCGAAACGACGGAAAGGTGGCGATTTAGAATCATCTTCACTGGTTCAGCTACGAGAAAGCTCATGTGGAGTTGGATTGTTGGAAATTTGTTACGTGTGTAAGGTTCATTGCACGTCTGATATTCCGAAGCATGAATTTTACCCTTGGATGTGTTGCAAGTGCGGATATTTCAATTTTGAAAAAAGAAGTCAATCGGCTGATTTGAATGGGAAAGTTGCTTTGGTAACCGGTGGACGGATAAAAATTGGTTTCGAAATCGTTCTTAAGCTGTTGCGATGCGGAGCATCTGTCGTTACAACCACTCGATTTCCGAATGATGCCCGAAGACGGTATCAACTTCAAGCCGACTATTCACAATGGGCTAGTCGGTTACACATCTACGGACTGGACCTACGGTTTCTGCCCCAAGTAAACCGATTTTGTGAATATTTTTCCACGCACTTTCCTCAATTAGATATTTTCATACAAAATGCAGCCCAAACTATTCGACGTCCAACTGTGTATTACAAAGCGCTTGTAGATGGCGAAAGAGAGCCGATTTCAATCGAAGCGAATTCGGAAGACACAACATTGAATCGAGTAGAACCAAACGATGGACTCAGTGTTAACAGTCGAAAGGAAACATCACAACTGTTAATTCATCCTGAAGATTTTAAATACTTCGGTAATCCACAACTCTCCGAACTGCATTTTCCTACGGGTGTAACGGATGATGACGGCGATCAATTAGATTTGCGACCTCAAAATACTTGGACTACAGCCTTGGATGAAGTTGAGACAGAAGAGATGGTAGAAGTTACCCTGGCAAATTACATGTCGCCCTTTGTCCTTCTGCAAAAGTTGACATCGAGGATGGCAAAAGGACGAAACTCAAAGTAAGAACTCTGAAGCTTTTTATTCGCACTCTCATTATTAGGTCTTGACTTTATTTTTAGATCCTGGGCTTTCATAATCCTCGTTTCTGCAATGGAGGGGAAATTCTCGGAGTGCAAAAAAACCGGAAAACATCCTCATACAAACGCTGCTAAGGCAGCGCTCAATATGTTAGTGAGGACTTCAGCACGATACTACAAAAAGATGGGAATTTTAATGAACGCTGTCGATACCGGATGGGTTACCGACGAACATCCTGTGGGTAGTAAGTCCCGGTTAATGAGTGGACTTAAAGCGCCATTGGATTCAGTAGATGGAGCGGCTCGTGTGTTAGATCCCATATTTCAAACTGTAAATGACGCTTCAGAGACTCCAGTTTATGGGAAATTTTTAAAAGATTATCGAATTGTTGGTTGGTAAGCAATGTGTTTTTATATGTCCACTCGATGGATCTGGCAAATAGATAATGAACAAAAATAAAATTGAAAAGAGAATTCTTTTCAATCAGTCACGTGCAATACTTAAACCATCTATGTATTTTTTAACTGAAGCCCGTGTCACACCCAAACGCACCTTTCTTTATAAATAGCGGTAGCTGCTTTATGGAAATGCTCTGTCTGTCTGCTGGGCACGTCAAAGTGACATCTGTCAAAGTGACATCTGTCAAAGTGACAGTTGTCACTCTGACATTTGTTTTGTCAAGAAAATTACTCTACCGCTACTTTTATTAGCAATGGCCGTGGCCTGCTATAACAAAAAAAACGCTACTTTCTTATGCCATTTCAATGGTTTATTTCTAACTGTAAAATGTTCTGAAAATGAGGGAAAATGTCATGTCCAACGTAAGTATAAAATTGTTAAAAAAAATGTTCGATCTAGAGCTAGAGATAAACGCACAGACCCTCAAGACTTTTACTCTCTTCATTAAGTCGCAATAGCTACTTTATGCTTTGACCCTTCCTGTCCGTACGTCTGTGTACCGTTAAAAAATGACATCGTAAAAATGATGTCACACAAATAACGTCGCACAAATGATGTCACACATATGGCGTCATAAAAACGACGTCACAAAAGTGTTAATCGTATGGTTATCATGCTCGGAGCGGTAGCGGAGAGCGTGACGCAGTCCCACACCCCAAAAAAAACGTCTACAAACCCAAAAATCTCCATACAAAAACCTTTGGGACAAGACATCATGCTCGGAGCGGTAGCGGAGAGCGTGACGCAGCCCCACACCCCAAAAAAAAGTCTACAAACCCAAAAATCTCCATACAAAAACTTTTGGGACAAGACACGATGTATAGGCGAAGCTTTGAGTTTTTTCCCCTCGCCCCCTTCCCGTCCAAATTATTTTTAAAAAAAATAACGTCGCAGCAGCTTTCCAGCAAGCCCTCACTCATCAAAATCGGTTGAAAATTGGCTGAGATATCGCCAATCAAAGATGACCAATTCCTATGGAAAAATGGTCAAATTACCTTTGTAATTAATAACAATTTTATTCCTGTGTGGTGTGTCAACGATCTATCTATGTATCTATTTATCTACTTTTTTTTCTCGAGAACCGCTCGAGCGATTTCCTTAAAATTTTCAGGGAACGTCAGTCTCGGCCCCAAATGAAAAATTTCATATGCCGCTTTTCCGGGAAAATTCTGGAAAAGCCGTGGCATGTGGAAAAGTGGTCAATTTAGGTAATGCTCGGAGTTTTCGAATTTTAGCTCCGAAGTGACGAGAGTAGGTTTCTTCGGTAAAGTTATAGAGTTTGGTCAGGAGAATTTTTTGAGATCCTAAGAAAATGGCTGCCAGCGGTCAAACTGGCGCCATCTTGAATTTTCCCAAGCAATAAATTAGGTTTTTTTTGGTTTTCGAATTTTAGCTCCGGGGTGACAATAGCTAGAGAGTTGGTTTCTTCGGGAAAGTTATAGAGTTTCATCAGGAGAATTTTTTAGTAAATTTGTGACGCAATTTTTTTTAACACAACGTAATTTTATTTTAAAAAAAGCGCTCTACGTTTTTCAGGAAATAAAAACTTTTAACACAAGGTTCCATTCAAACGAACTTCTGCGTTTTATCTGCGATAGCGTCACCTCAAGCGATATCATTAATTTTGGAAGCAGACTCACGTACTGTGTCACACTCTACCTTTAAAAAGGTTTTTGTTGTGATTTACATTACATCTGATATCTATATATTCTGAATTCTAGTTTACAGTCTTATGTTTAAGAGTGTTTCATTTTTTCTTCGATTTGTTGATATGTACGATGCTATTGTTGGGAGGTTATCATGTTAACAGGTCCAACAACCATAGTGATGATGTTATGCGTTTTGTGCGATCCAATTAAAATGGCCATCATCATTCGAACTGTGTTCATTGTCCTGCCGTATTTTTCGAATGTGTTGTATGTCCAGTACAGCGACATCTATGGAGGATCAGTGGGGATACGCTAACGTTCTTTCCCATCAATTTCTTTTGTCGACTGACAATTGCATCAAGTCTCCGCTGGCGTGCATTGTGTGCTGTTTTTGTATGCAGGATTGTCATATGCTTGTGACGTCACATATGAGCATTTAATTTCTGATACTTTTCATTACTTCATAGCAACTATCCAACTTATGAAGCTTGGGTGAGCTTAAGGATGATCCTTAAGATGACTCCCACTAGCGTCTAAAATATGATAACTGCGTTTTTCAAATATCAATTGAGCATGTCTGTGCAAAGGGGGCGTGACATGCTGTATTAGCCACAACTTCATGTAGCTATATTAGGACTTCGGGCAATGCCCCTTCTCAAAATCGACTCTGGCTACGGGCCAAACTTGCCGAACTTTTGGTACTACCTTTCAGGGCAAAAAAGATTTCGAAAATCTGACGTATGTACATACCAATTTTTTTTTTTGCTGATTTGACATCTAAGGACCATGATCGATGCTCGAATCGCCTGGTTACAAACGTAGGGGCATAGGTTTCGTACTTCGGGTCCCAAAATGTCCGTCCGCGATAACTTGAGTAAAACTTGACTGATTA
This sequence comes from Pseudolycoriella hygida, assembly GCA_029228625.1. NCBI lineage: Eukaryota > Metazoa > Arthropoda > Insecta > Diptera > Sciaridae > Pseudolycoriella > Pseudolycoriella hygida. The sequence continues at coordinate 23,271,911 of CM055404.1, forward strand.
AAAAAAAATTCCCTGAAAGGTACCGAAAAATCTTTTTAAGTTTAAGTGTTTTTTTTTTGTTTGAAAGACCTGGGCATGCCTGCGCCTGGCAATTTATGGAAGGAACTTTACTGATTTTAAGCTTTTGTACTCAACCAGGGCCAGAGCCTATTATTTGTGGAACAAATTCCCAAAATTCACTAAACTTTCCCATAATTTCCCTAAAATTCCCGAAATTTCCCGAAAATTCCCGAAATTTCCCAAAAATTCCCAAAATTTTCCGAAAATTTCCCAAAAATTCCCAAAATGTCCCAAAAGTCCAAAAAAAAAATATAAAAAGTTTAATAGTAAACTTTATGATGAAGGGCATCTCCTTCCAGACAAGTTGAAAATTCAAAATTTTGGATTGTCTGCTCAGCAAAACATTTATTTTTAAATTTCGATCTTTATTAGGCTTCAATACCTTCATTTTGCCACTAATTTGTATTTTCTACGAAGTGTGATGGCTGAGATATGCACTAGGGCTACCCTCGTAAAGGCCCTCCTAGCGCTCAACAAGAAAGGGGTAGAACAAATGTTTTTCGCATCGGATAACACAATGGCAAAGTTTTCAACCGGTTATGAGCGTTGTGAGGGATTGAAATCAAAATTTTCCAAAATTTCCCAAAAAAGTATAAAAAAATTCCCAAATAATAGGCTCTGGCCAGGACCCTAAAACTGAGTCTCTACGAGGGCCCAATGTGTTTTTTCTACATAAATCGGATAAATTTGCATTTTCAAAATCTTTTTTTTTTCCTATAGGATGGTCCAAAAATTCGCCGGCCGAAAACTTTCGAAGTTACGGTCGAAAAAGTGATCAAAAACGTGGTTTTTTGAAGGTTGGTGGACATTTTTCTCTTATATCTCTGCGACATTAGAACGGAAATCGCTGTTAAAATTTTTGAATGAAAGATGCGGACATCAGAAAATCACGAAAATTATATTAGTGGTAATTTTTTGAGTGGTTCGCGCTGTACTGTCCTTAGTATGGCCCAAACTCACGCCGACCCTACACGATATTTGGTGGTTTTTCGCGAACATTCCTTCAATTATGAGGTTTTTTGTGCAGTGTTATAGAGAAAAAAGAAGCGAAATTTGCCACCCGCACTCCATACAGCAGGAAAAGCTAAATTTTTGGGATGTGAAATCTGAAAGCGCAGAAAAATTATTACGTTGGGAGGGTCCGACATTTGTGACGAAATTTTTTTTATTCAAACGTGAAAAAATTTCAGGAAAATTTTTTGCGTTCCGAAGCTGCAAACGTCACCCAACTTGCTATCAGTGGTTTTGGAAGAAGGGACGAAGACTTACGTCACATTTCCCTTTTAAAAAAGGTTTTTGTTGAAATTACGTATCTGAGATAGAAATTTTTACTCTTCAGCAGAGTTGTTCAGCATGAAATGAGGAACAACTTTGCCTAAGAAACTTTTTCTCTATCAATTTTATTTCGAAAGTTACGAGCATTGAAGCCACCATTCTGTGAAAAAATCAGTGTTCTGGTCTAAATTGTACAACTCCTCCGATGTTCGACATCGAAATTTTGAATCTTCAGCAGTTGTTCAGCACAAAATGAGGAACAACTTTGCTGAATGAAGATTTTTTCTATAAAATTGTATTCTTAAGTTATGACTTGTTGCAGATAACTTCCGAATTAAAATTGGTGGAAAAATTGTATCTTCAGCAAAGTTGTTCCTCAGTTTATGCTGAACAACTCTGCTGAAGGCATAAAAGTTCTATCTCAAATTGTTAAGGAGTTATAACTTAGACCAGAAGGTTGGATTTTTCAAGGAAACAAAGTTGTTCCTCATTTCAAGCTGAACAACTTTGCTGAAGAGTTAAAATTTGCATCTAACATTCCTGAGTAGATGTATAATTTAGACCGCTACTGTTACCAGAATTGCTACTGTAAGGGATCTAGGAAAAAACTTAACATGTCGACGCACACCGCACACTGCTTTCTATTTTGCTCCAAATTAGTTGTTTGTAGTGAACTTGCTCTGTGCGTGTACGTATTTTCGTATCATGCATTGCATTTATACGCATTATGTATAGTTGTGCAATGTGCAGCTATCACTAAAGCAATTGACAACTAGTGTTTTTTCATCCTGAATAAGTGAAGAGCGGATTTAAATAAACAAAAAATGATTTTCAAATGGAGTCGTCCGGAAAATATTTTATATCCGAATGTTTGGCTGAAATTTCAAGCCAAGGATATCGAATCCGACGACTTGATAGAGTATTCCGTTGAAGATTTAACCGAGGACCGATTCTCTGAAGCTATCACAATAATGGCCACTGAATTTCTTGCCAACGCTCCACTCTCAAAATCAAAAAATGCAGCCAATGATGCCGAATATGTTGAAGATATCGTAAAGATATGGACGGAGTTGTTAAAGCAGCGGATGACCAATGTGTGTTACAAAGAAGGTTCACCAGAAATCGTTGGATTGAATTTCAATTATGTTGCGAGCAAAGACGATGAGTCCCTTCTGGGCGATAGTGTATGTTTAGAGCAATCGAATCGTATCAAAGGAATCGATAGAATTAGTATTTTTTTAGGTCAAAAGTAAAAGTTTAATACAAATCTTTAAAGTATGGAAAGCGTTAGAAACTTATGGAAATTTTAATGTTTTCGAAAGGTATGGAGTAAATGAGTATCTATCGTCTTTGGGAATGTACGTTCCCAAGAAGTTTGCAGGTCGTAAAATTGGAGAAAAATTATTGGAAGCCAGGTCAGTGCAAAACTTCCAACACGATCGCCAATGTTAATATTAATATTTTAGCAAACAAATGGCCATACCTTGCAATCTTAAGTTCCGCCATGCTCTTTTCACAT
>CM055404.1:23275264-23357469 GCA_029228625.1 Pseudolycoriella hygida
CAAACTGTTATTTTGACTCGTGTAGTTGCATACATCAGCTTCTACTCGGATATGAAACTCTACATTCGTCAAAACAACAGTTTCCAAAGCTTGTTGCTCATAAAAACTCTTGAGAGCTTACTCGAATTACTTTCGCACGGTCCAATGTAATGTACTGTTACAATTGTTTCATCTAGTAAGTTAGCAAGCAACCATTTCCCACTTTCTTAAGTAACAATTTTGCTTGCTTTTTTAAGAGAGTAAAGTTTACAAGAGTGAGAGTCGAATATCCTCAGCTTTTGATCAGTTGGATAAACAATAAAAAGTCATCAACATCAAAAACTTCTCTTTTTCTCACAAGATCCGCTGTGAGAAACATTTTTACCTAATAGTAAGTAACATTTTTGATTGACGGCGATGGCGAATTTGTGTCCCATTATCACACGAAAGACTTTTTTTCGTGTGTGCTGACAGCGTCTTTATGTTTCTTTTCGAATGAGAGGTGAGACACTAATAGTAGATTACGTTCTACGCAGTGAAAATAATTCATTGCATGAGGGATCAATTTTGTGATATGAGCGGAACTTAGGAGTGTGTTTTCGGGCAACAAGGGTAGAGTTTTCATTACCGAGCCGAAAGCGAGGTATGCTACTACCCGCGTCCAAAACAGTTTCCGAAACGAACTGTTCAAAAATTCACGAGTGAGTTCCCTAGTTCACAAAATTGATCTCGAATTAATGAATTTTTTTCACAGCATGGAACTTATGCTATTTTATTCGCTGTTCCATATGGAAAGAAGTTGTCAATACATGTATATTTCCCCACCATCAAACAAGAAACCACAACAACACAATTAAAATTTAATTTTTTCTCGAATTTGTTGATCAAAACGAAAGTACACATGCTGCCTGTCATATTTTCGAACATCTGCTCACATCATTCGAACATTCGACGGTTTCAACCGTTTCGACTATAATGTGGGTACTAAAATGGTGATAATGTCTTTAGTTGTATGTAATGAGTTTTGCGGATAGGACACAATATTATTACATGTGGACAAAATGCTATTACCTGTGGACACAAATATCGAAAGCAGCCTACATGTAATAGACCGCATTACATGGGGGGAAATATACATGTATTGACATTTTTCCATATGGGACAGCGAAAAAAAACTTTATCTGATTTAAGGCAAAAATGTGAACTGTCAAATTCGCGATTTTTTTTTAGAAGAGAATCCTGCGTAAATAACAAATTTCAAAATTATAGCTCATGTACTGTGATAAGATGACTTTTACACGAACAATAGATGAGTCAAAATTCAAAAGTTTAAGTATAAAGGTAGAAATTTGCTGTGAAATAACATAGCAACCTAACTTGGAATGCGGTGATTTTTCAAAGCAGCTTTCGACCTTCATACTGAAACTTTTTGAATTTTGATTAATTATAATTAGTTATTTACGCAGTATTCTGTTTTAAAAAAACATAGCAAATTTGACAGTTTGATTATTTTTAACAAATCTGTAGATATGAGCCGCCGCTGTTTCTAAGTGGGTGGGTGAAATACATTACCAGAAGTTTCTTAACAACTTAACAAACTTAGCCACACTTTTAGGTGGGCTACACATTACAGTGACTTTTTTTACGGTTCTCAGTCAGAGCCTATTTTCGTGAAATTATTTCAAGAAATAAACTATTTTTTTTTAATTAATGCAGAACCCATTTCCAAGAAAACATTCCATGAATTTCACTAAAAATTCACGAAATTCAAGACTTTTTTGACGAATTTTTTCGTTAAATTCATAAATATTTTTCACGAAAATAGACCGGAAAGAAAATGACGAGCTGAGCAGACAAAACATATGAATATTGTGCTAATAGTTTAGCTTGATCCCCTTGCTTTCACACCAACTTTTTTTTGAATACTGAAGGACGCAAAAATGTGATTCTGAGGAAACAATTGTTGTGAACGAAAACTCCGATTGTTTACTTTAAATTCTCAAGTGTCAGACAAAAAATTGAAAAATTCAGTTAAAAAATCGAAAGCTTCAGTTAAAAAATCGAAAGCTTCAGTTAAAAAATTGAAAATGTCAGAAAATAATTTTTTTATTTGACATTTAACATTTTTGAAACTGACTTTTCATACGACCTTCCAAAAAATGGATTATTTAACTATTAAAAAAAATTTTAGCCGAGGATAACGTGAAAAAAATCCTATTTAAAGACAGATCTCGCATTTAATAACCATTGCTTCAAACAGAGTTTTGTTTTATAGAGTAATCTGAGGTTCCCATTCCACAATGTGAAGGAAAAGAAGGATTTTTTATGGATTGAAAGGTAATGCGTTTCTAGCAACAATAAGCAGCCATTGAATAGAACCAAACTTCTTTCTAAGACTAAATAATAATCTTAAGTGATTTATGTGTTTTTTTAGCATTATTAGTGCAAGAACAACATACTAAATAAATGTTCGGTTAAACAAAAATTAATATAAAATCTTACATAAAATGATTATTTTATAAATTGTGGGTAAAATACGTAAATAAACCAATATAATGCAATGAATAAAATCAATTGATAAATTTATGTTATGTCGTTATTGATAAGATATTTTTATTATGTAGTTTTGATTTTAAATGTTAAGTATTCAAAATAACGAACAAAAAATTAAAAACAAAATTCCTGTTGTAAGATACACACATCGTACAAGCTACAAACATTACTGACGTCAACAAAGTCATATAACTATACAATAATTTGATTAAACATTCTTAATTTTCTTATTTATTTTTTTCTTCTTCCTCCATTTTCAAAGTACAGTCTCTATTTAGTTTTTATCATTTTTTTGTGTTAATTATTTAATAAATATTTTTTTTTCATATTTCCTTAATTTATTATGTCTATCCTTCAAAAAAAATTATTTACTTTTAGTTTACTTTTTTCATTTCATAAAAAAGCGTTTCGGATGCAACATTTAAAAACCAATTTTAATTCTTTATGTGAAATATTGGTTTGTTTGGACTTTATCATTTTCCATGTTCATTTCTTCACAATTTTCCTTTTTTTTATGTTAAGTGTTGGTCCGGCGAAATGGAGTACGGGAGCTTTTTAATTTTAATTTAATAGTTAGACACTGGGCTAGTTCTAACTTCGTTACTACTAAATGTCGTAGATGGCTACGCACCTAGGGTGAAGAAAATCCCTTTGTTTCAGCTTTTCTACTTAATAAACACTTCAAAACGCATAATTTTTCTACCAATGTGTTTGCTCACTTAATCTTCAACTGAATAATCAATTTAAATGACAAAAAACATTTTCTAAAAGTCAGAAATTGATACAAAAAATGTTGAGTTGATGATGATGATGATCATCATCATCACACTTTATAGACCGTTTGTACCTTTCGGTGTGAGGTCTTTACTACTGATCATGGACCACCCTTCTCCATACTCCCCTATCCTGTGCCAAGGAGATGGTTTGTTCGCCTAGAGAAAGTCCCCTAACTTCTAAATCGGATGTAATTGAGTCTATAAACCTTCTCCTTGGCCTACCCCTGGGACGCACACCCGGGACTTGAGCATCCAAGATCCTCTTTGGTAGCCTGCTATTACCCAGCCTCTGAACGTGCCCGTACCACCTCAGACGACTAATCCTTGCCGCCTCTTCCACTGATGTAACCCCTAAGTTTTCCCTGATGTCGTCGTTCCTAATATGATTGTCCCACTGTTCCCTCCGATTTACTCTTGCTATGCTCCTAAGAACCCTCATATCAGAAACCTCCAGGCCATGCACAAGGTATCCGCAGTCCACCCAACTTTCACTACCGTATAAAATCGTTGGTCTGAAGATTGACCTGTGAATAGCTAGCTTTGTGCCACTACTTAACTCCTTTTTGTTGAACACATACGACCTCCACTGACTGGCCACTGCATTTCCCATTCTTCTCCTTTCTTCAAATTCCCTAACTAACTTGCCATTCTCCGAAAAAATGGCTCCTAAATATTTAAACTCAGAGACCTGTTCCAACTGCTCCCCATTTAAACTGCAAACTACATCCTTCCGGGATTTGCCAATATGCATAACTTTAGTTTTACTGACACTTATTTTCATGCCGTATTCCTCACATGCAGCATTCAGGCAGTCTAAATTCTCCTGCAAATCCTTGGCATTATCTGCTAATAGAGTTAAGTCATCCGCATAGGCCAGGATTTTCATGATTACTTCCCCACCTTCACATTCCCTTGCAAATTCGCTTGCCTGATAATCTTGTCCATAAAAATTATGAACAGAAGAGGGGAGAGACAACAACCCTGACGAACTCCCTCATTAACTTCGAAAGCCTCACTAATTTCACCATCTATCCTTACCGCAGCCCTGCTCCCTGAGTAGATGCTTTTGATAGCGCCCAATAAACTTCCATTAACCCCGTATTCGCCAAGTACCAAGTTGAGTTGATGATTGCAAATAAAAATGGCCGCCATATTTGTTAACTTTTGACGTTTACAAATATTTGCAAATTCACATTTCTAGCAAATGTAAAGCTGAACACGCACGAGACACTGAAATGTGTTTTGATAAAAAATATTCATTGTTCTCATGTCAAAATTGACATTTGAACAAAGGGAATTTTTATCAAAATACGTTTTCAATGTCTCGTGCGTGTTCAGCCTAAATGTTTTCTCCAAAAGTGTTTCCGCAATCTTGTTTGGGAATAGGTTAAGTATGTAATGACGACATAAGCATTCGTTTTCATTTAAAACGTTACAGAAAATTGCGACTTTTTCCATACAAATTTTCATTAGTTGAAAAGATTCCGACAGATGGCTCTCTAGTAAGCAGTGTGCACTCTTAAGACAGAATACCAAATTATTTGATATTATGACTCATCTACTGAGAAGGATGATGTTCAAAAAAATAATAAACAAATTAAAATTCAAAATGGATAAATTGAAGTATTTAAAGGCTGCTCTGAAATAACATCGCATGCGAACTTGCAAATGATGTTTTTGTTTAGAGCAACGTTGGACCTTTACACCAAACCCTTCATAAATTATTTCTTTAAGGATCAGTCAAAGACGCATTTGATGAGGCTTAAGAGCAAGTTGCAAAAATGTGAACTGTCAAATTTGCGATGTTTTTTAGAACATAAGCCTGCATAAATAACAAATAATTCAAAATTATAGCTTATGAATGATAGATGAATTAGAATCCAAAAAGTTTGAGTACGAAGGTCGAAAAATCATCGAATACCAAATTCGTTTGCGATGCTATTTCATAGCAAATTTGTAACTTTATACTTAAACTTTTTGACCTATGATTCATCTATTATTTGAGTAATAGTCACCCTCTCACAGTACCTCAGCTATAATTTTGTATAATTTGTTATTTACGCATAAAAACATCGCCAATTTGAGATTTTTGCGACGTGCTGCTCCATTCGGACAAAACATCTCAACTTTGATGGATCAATTTTGTGTTACATATACAGTTCGAGGTAACATTTAGAATAAAAATTTTGTAGATTTCCTTTAATTTGAGTTATGTGCCTAGACCCTAGAATCTTTCATTGAGCCCTCTAGGGCAAAAATTGGTTATCTACATCTCGATATGTCTGCTCTAATAAAATAGCGTATTTTGAGAACTCGGATTGTGTATCACATAACTTCGAAATAGTCAAAATAAACATCTTTGACATAAATCCTCCTAGAACCAGGTGACCGTCATAGTACCCAGAAAATTGTCTAGGGAAACTTTTTCTTTCAATTTTGCGGATCCACCGCTAGCAAAATGTTTACGCCTCTAGAAGCCTTTCTACTGTGACTACGTTGTCTTTAGGCCTTATTAAGCCTTGGAACTCAGACAAAACACGATAGTAAAAACATTGTAGGAAAATGGAAATTTCATCAACTTTTTTATGAGACTCGTCGATCGATAAGCTGAATTTGAAAATACTGCAATAGTGTTAAGAGCACGTCTCAAAAATTTGAACTGTCAAATATGCGATGTTTATTAGAGGTCTTCGTAAATAAAATATTATTCAAAATTATAGCTCATGTACTGTGAGTGGATGATTCTTACCCAAATAAGAGATGATTTCGAATTCAAAAAGTTTAAGTATGAACGAACAGATTTGTTCTGAAATAACATCGCAAACAAACTTGGAATGCGATGATTTTTCAGAGCAGCTTTCAACTGTCATACTCAACTCTGTTTCATCTATTCTTCGTGTAACAGCCATCCTTTCACAGTACATATGCTATAATTTTCGATAATTTGTTATTTACGCTGGATTCTGTTTAAACAAAAAAACATCGCAAAATTTGACAGTTCACATTTTTGCGACGTGATCTTAAGTAAACTGCATTTGTCCACACTAGGTTTGTATATACAACAAATTACATTGGTAACCTGAATTATTGCCCACAAGAGCCGAGTCATGAACTACCTGATCAAACTATTAAATTTACTGCACTATTCCTTCTCCATAGAAGATTCAGTTTTCTATTTCTATTTATTTCAAATGTGTAAATTGCATATCGATGTGAAATGGACATTATTTTTGTATGGTAAAAAACCGATTTTTGATTCGCTTCAATTTATTGAAACATTAACACGCTGTCGAAGAAAGAATTTTTCAAAAAGTAGATTTTATTTTTTTCAGTCTTTTGCTTATGAATTAGAAATTAAAACACTAACACTAATCAGTCCTTTTGTTCAATTAAGATTCTATGTTCGAATGTTCTAATTTTGAATTGAACAATTTTATTAGCTTCTAGGGCACATAGAATCTTAGCCAAAAAAATGAACTAACATAACGAAATGATGATTGGCATTTATAGTGAGTGTGTGTGGTAAGAAATTTAAAAATTAGTCCTGTGGAGAAGATGTTTTTTAAATATAAAATTGAAAGAGTTTTGTCGTAAAGCATGATAGGTGATAGGTGTGTAAAGCTATGAATCCAATGATTAGTAAGAGAAGTGTTAGCGATTTGCAACAAACAAACGGTCGATTACATTTTAGGAATAATGACAGCCCCTAAAATGTGTCTCTAAGCTCACAGCAAAATCATGGTATTTCATGTTTATAAAATGTAGAATTTGAAAGAAACTGAAAGCTGTCAACTTTGCGATGTTTTTTTAGAACAGAAATCAGCGTAAATAACAAATTATTCAAAATTATAGCTCGTGTACTGTGAGGGGATGACTCTTACCCAAATATAATAGATGAATCAGAACTCAAAAGGTTTAAGTATGAAGGGACAAATTTACTCTGAAATAACATCGCAAATGAACTTGGAATGCGATGACTTTGTAGAGCAACTTTCGACCTTCCTACGGTCGAAGGCTGCTCTGAAAAATCAACGCATTTCAAGTTCGTTTGCGATGTTATTTCAGAGCAAACTTGTACCTTCTCACTTAAAAATTTTGAATTCTAATTCGTCTATTATTTGCATATTGGTCATCGTCTCCCTGTATATGAGCTATAATTTTGAATAATTTATTATTTGAAGAACTCGGGAGAAAAACAAGATAAAACAATTAAAAGTGAACGTACTGTCATATAATTTACATGGGAGCAGGTTCACTTTCAATTGCTTTATCTTGTTTCTCTTCCGAAGTCTTCGTTTACACAGAATTCTGTTTTTCGTGACGTGTTTTTCTTTCAAATTCTAATGAGAAAAAGTGAGCTGTGAGCTAACATAATGACACGAATAGTTGGTGTAAATTGATTCAGTCTCACTTTTTCAACGACAAACAAACTGACACGTTATTTAGCGACATGAATGCAAACCTAACAAAGGCAGTGAACTGAAGTTCTGAGCCATTGCTATGAATCGTGTTTGACTCGGATGGTACTAAACTGAAAATATAGCATGCGCCACCTGAGTTTGGAAACAATTTGGTGTACGACTTTCGTAAAAGTGAACTATGTCGAGAGTTGTATGTATGAAATTGTCCCGAAGCTTAGCGCTAGCTGTTGAATATAAAATGAAAAACACGATCTATTGGAGCTTGAAAACCAACCAACTCTTCTCAATTTTGTCTTGGTTTTGTTGAAAAATGAAGTTCCAGTCTACAATCTTTGTCGCTGGGGACAGACGGCGTAGTAGTGTTCGTGCTTGCCTTCCACGCAGAAAAACCGGGTTCGATCCCCGGGATGAATAGGATTTTTCTGCGATTAACAGTTATAAGGATAGTCCCTAAATTCACCCAAACTTCATAAATTTGGGTAGTTTCGTGGTTCGACTCCCGAAACGCACAATACAGATCACGAAAAAATTGCTGACGTCACTCACATAATGAGAGAAGGCGCATTTCGTGTTCTTTCATTAGAAGAAGGGCGCCACCTACATAGCATTTGGAAAATTACCAATGGTGCATACGAAAGATGGCGTCAGACATTCTCAACTGAATTTGTGTTTCCGTGTGTTCGATACCGACCTCTTCAGCGATGGAACCTGTCAATAGATGTCGACACTAGTTAAGATTGATACAACCTGCGACTGTGAACAAATTGAACGTGAACAGATGACAGCCACTAAAGTGGTCTTCACGATGTCTGCACAAGACGAAAGTGACATGAATTTCGGTTGCCGAATCAGTTGGCCATTGCCATCCTCCCGGCAGTTTGCATCAAGTGTAAGAACGAACAATTTCAATATAGAAAAAACAGTATTAGAGTAAGAATTGATACTGTAATATAAGACTTATATGAAATTGTTACCATACGCTAAATAAATAAATAAAATCTTTGTCGCCAGTGTAATGACAGCAAAGAAACTGTCACCATCTCTTGAATATACAAATCGCTAACACTTAGCTTCTTAAAGTGGAACGTTTAGTGTCACATTGGCTACTGTCAAATAGTAATCAGTAGAACACGAACTGCTTCATGAAATTTCCTATTATCGATGCACTATTATTGGTACACTTAGACAAAGTGTAGCGAGTTTCATGATGAAATGCATAAAATGTCAAACAGTTAAAATTTTACTGATAAGAAATTCACATATTTTCAGAGAAATGATAATGTGGTACACCTGTGCCGAGGTAGAACGCTTATGTGAAAGACAGCTTGACTGTATGGGAGAGAACCAGCCCAATTTTGTACGTAATTCTCTCCCATGGAACCCAGCTGTCATTCACATAAGCGTTCTACCTCGGCACAGGTGTACCAACTTATCATTTCTCTGCATATTTTACAACGAAATTGACAGAAGCCGATGACGCAATTATACCTCCGATATGGATAGCAATACTGAGAGAAGGGTTAAATGGGATATTTGAAAAATTTTGTTGAGGCCTGCAAATGAACGGCAAACGAAATAGAAAATACAAAACAAAAAAAAAATACATAAATGACAAAGTCCTAACTTGTTGACATTTCTAATCCAAGCCCCGTATTTATCATGATTTTTTTTATACAAAAATATCTAATTTTCAAACAAAATCTTTTATATCGTTTACCTCCATCATAAACATCTTTTGAACAAATTCTTTCTTTTTATATTTTTCTATAATTTATTTTATTTTCTGCTGCACTCTATCCATTAAATTGTTATTTATATTTATGTTAAAGTATAAAAAATATGCAAAAATATTTTCATATATATTTTGTTTTCTTGTGTCATTTATAGTATTATATAATTAATTAATTAATTAATGTCTAATTTATTTTATTTCTATGTCTCTAAATATATATATATTTTTAAATTTATATTTACATTAAATGTTTATTTTGTATAGTTAAAAAATTTTCTAAGCATTAACCACTCGCTATAATAGGATATTTTGTTTCATTTCTTTTCAATTTTACCGTTTAAATGTTATTTTGACAACATTGCGATTAAAATATTTAGATTTTGAGTAAGGTCCCTACAATATAACCACGGCCCGTACATTCTTGTCAATCTGTAAATCTTGTTCTTTTTGTGGACGTAAAAATGTCAAAAATCACCTAAATCTTTTCCAGAAATTTAATTTCTATACGGGGTCAAGGAAATGAAAGTATTTACCAACATAATAGAAGACGGAAATATACAATTTGGATCTATTACTGGGAATTACACATCAAAACCTTTATAGATTTCATTTGTAAGTATTTGATACTTGTCTATAATCGAATTTTATTCTATGAGTTCATTTTCTACATAACTACTTTTATACATACTCAGTGCTGTGTACGGGGATAACACAAAGACCATGCAAAATGGTCCGTATTAGTTGGGCGAATATATTAATTTAATTTAGCTCTTAAAAACATTTGGGAATCTTTCAGATGCGTGATTTTTTCTGAGCTTTTCTTAGCTTTCAATTTTTTTTTTATTTATTTATTTTTATACTTTCGAAAGTGTAGTTTCATTAAAGTTTTTTTAGTTGTCATTACTGCACCAAATAGAAGTGTTTTTTTGGCATGGTTGGGTGGTAACAATGCAGCTGTCACTCAAATACCACTTTCTTCTGGTACAGTGGTGCAAAAGTTATCATTTCACTGGTCGTCACCTTAGCGGCATTTCAAAATGAAGTCCTAGAATAATTAAAAACAGCTGTGGGAGCCGCCATTTCATCTAGTTTTCATCAGAGAGAGAACTAGACAGATATAACTACTTCTGTCAAAAATTTTATAAAGAAGTTTTACCCCCGTCTACTGTTTCGACAAAACTATTGGCTATTTAAATAAAAGAAAAGAGACGGAGGATCCGTGTGAGTCTTACGCAGGACAGTACAGTAAATAAAACACGAAACAACGGTGCTGTCAGTTGGTTGTTTAGAAGTGTCAAATTTTTTATTTCATAGTGAAATTGGTTACGAGTTCAATTTTCATTCATGAAATTCACAGCAAGTGCAAACGACTTCATGAATTAAAGTGCCACTTCACTTTGAGTTAAAAATTTGACTCTTTTCAACAACCAAGTGACAGACCCGGTTTACATTCAGAGGTAGTGTCATTTGTTTTCTACTGAACCGTGTTTATCAATGAAACAATGGTGACATTACTGGATAAAGACGACTCAGCTTTTGTGTTGAGCCGTACGCAGGGACGTGACATTCTTTTGTTTTGATTTTTACAAGTAATATTCAGCGTGACGTTAGCTGCAGTTGCGACCGAAGCTAACTTCATTGCAAACAAAATCAGCTGACTTCATTCATAAATTTACCAAAAGCTGCTGAATTCATTGAAATGTTATAAAATCAGCTGACTTTCTAAGACTGAAGTTAGCCTCGGTCACAACTGCGGCTAGCTTCACGTTGAATATTACATGCCAAAATCAAAACAAAAGACTGACGTGTCCCTGGCCGTATGAATGTATGTAAAAAGGTATCACTACTCATCAAAAGCAGGAATGTTGCCTGATGAAATTTGATGCTAGACACGGTCTATTGTTGAATTCTCGTTTCTTTGAAATATAATGCGTCATAGCTCACTTAGCAAATGTGTTCTTAACGGCAGCTTAATTTTTGTTTGAAGGAAACGAATAGCAAAGCGGGTATTTTGTCATGTTAGTAACCGAATACAGTGACTTCGGCAATTGTTTTTCAGTGACAACTGTCAAATTTATGATGAAAACAGACGATAAAGAACAGCATATGTTGTCATCGCTCAGCAAATGCCAACAGCAATATAGTTTTGAGATTGAAAAGTTCCTATTCTCGACAGTTCCAATCGCCGTCACGAAATTCTAATATTCGGAACTTTATCGTCCGCTTTCAGCATTACCCATCTATCTGATCTTTCATCCAAATCTGAGATATGGGTAAGTTACCCAGTGTAACCTTGTTAAAGCTGTTAAAAAATTCGAGAAATATTATTGAATAATTATTAACGCACAGCGTGAATCGCTTCAAAAACCCTCTACATGAAGAAATTACTCTGCTCGAAAAATCAACTACTGGCACAACTAAACCGCAAAAATAAAAAATTTTCTTGTACAAAATTTTCCGGGGACCATAACGCTCACTAGAAAACAGACATGACAGCCGAGAGATTTTTTAAGATCAGCTGGAGCTTCGGCTTTGGGTGTAGATGACGTCGAACAGCTTTAGAGTCTTTAGCAAACCATTAGATAATAATTAGAGGAAGCTTCTTGTGAAAATCAAAAGTTTTTACTCGGCTCGTACGCAATTTTAGTAAAAACTTGGAAAAACGGTACGAGCCGAACTATAACTTTAAGAAGTTTTCTCTAATTATTATCTAATGGTTTGCTAAAGACTCTAAAGCTGTTCGACATCATCTACACCCCAAGCAAAGGCTCAAGCCGATCTCAAAAAATCGCTCTGCTGTCATGTCTGCTAGAAAATTAGAAAATTAGAAACAGTAGATGGAGGTAAAATTTCTTTATAAAATTTTTGACAGAAGTAGTTATAGCTGTCTCGTTCTTTCTCTCTAGCAAGGCTTACTATCAGGTCAAACATTAAAATTTATTTTTCAATATTTTTCGTCAAATCCTCGAGAAAGAAAACAATTGGAACAGAAAAAAAATTGAGTATTAGCAACAGGTGACAACTTAACAAAAAAGATTCTTTACAATTAGCTTGGTAAAGTTGTCATCTGTTGCTAATACAGAGTTAGAGCAAAGCCACTTATAGCCAAATTTATAACATATACACATATAGAGCTATTTGTTTTGAGTTATGTGTCTACGTTATAAGTTACAAGTTTACGTTATAAGTTAACATTGTAATTTTATAGCCCAGATCAGTATTGTAACTGATCCAGACCAGCATCGATCAGTTCCAAAACTGATCCGCATCAGAACTGATTTGCATTAGTGGTTTTGAAACTGATCAGTACTGATCCGTATCAGTTTTTAAACTGATCATTACTAATCTGAATCAGTTTTAAACTGATTAATACTGATTCATATCAGTTTTTATACTAATCAGTACTGATCCGGATCAGTTTTGAAATTAATCAGTATTTATCAGTATCAGTTTCGAAACTGATTAATACTGATCCGAATCAGTTACGAAAGTGATCAGTACTGATCCGCATCAATTTCGAAACTTATCAGTACTTATCCGGATCAGTTTCGAAACTGATCGGTACTGATCCGAATCAGTTTCGAAACTGATCAGTACTGATCCGAATCAGTTTTCAATCTGGTTTATAACTTCCACCGTAAACTTGTAACTTATTACTTAAAAAATGTAACTCATAGCTCGTAACGTAAACTTGTAACTTTTAACGTAAACATATAACTTATTACTTATAGCCCAAACGCCCAAACTCTCTAATACTTAAAAAGAGACGTCTAAAATTGTTAAAGAAAGAATGAGACCAGGGTTCGGAAATCAAAATCAAATCATTTTTTGAAAATCAAAATCAATTTGAGCATCAACAAAAAAAGCGTGATGCTCACGATTTTTGAGTATAAATGATTAAAAAATCATGATTTTCGAAAAATATGATTTTCTGTAAAAGTCAATGTAATGAACTTAGTTTCATCTGAAACGAAAAATAAACCAATAAAAAAAAAATCATTTTTTTGAAATTTTGTGATACTCAATTTTTTATGAGCATCATTTTTTATTAAAATCATGATTTTTCGAAAATCAATCAAAAAAATCCGAACTCTGAATGAGACAGCTATAGTAATTTCTGTGACTTTTATAACCAAGTGTTACCCTCCCTATTCATTCGTTCAAATTAACAAAAATACATAAATTCAAAAAAAAAATTGCAGTAAAATTTGAACTGATCGATAGTCTGTGTATTTCGCCAGGAAATTTTCTATACTTTGACGGAAATTGATGTCGCACTAATTCACGGCTTCAACTTATCGTCAAAGTATACAAAGTTTCATGACGAAACTCATAATATGTGAAGCGACGGTAAATCACCCTATGCACTTTCGGATACTTTCGACACAAGCCGACGTTACACGAATTGTAATTGTGAAAAGCTTAGAAAACATCACGTTAGATCGTGCCGCTAAAAGCGTCACATAATTTAGGTGTTACAAATTTTTATTTGTTCATTCATTCACGTAGAACCTTCTTTTACAAATTACAAGAATGCCCTTCGACCTAATAATTTTAATTTATAATTTCGTGTAATTAATTTGTTTATATCACTAACGCTAAACACCTAATCAGAATATTTTATTTAATTTTTCTTTTTTTTTTTATTAAAATTTAGATGTTCAAATACTACGGCTAATGTAAAATACAGAGGAAATTATACAAATTCCTGATTCCCGTATTCCTAATGAAAGTAAAAAAGGTAATGAAAAAAAAATCTCTGGTTGATCACGTGTTTTAGTATTTTTTTTAAAGACAAAAAAAAGAAAAAAAATAAAATTTTTTCTTATTCTTATTTTGTTTAATGCAATTGATAAGGCAATACAATTTTTCAGTTGAAAACATTTTTTTTGTTATTTACTTGAGTGGCGGTGCAAAAAAACATATTTAATTCATTGGTTACTTATATACAAAATCACTTATTTGAAGTACGTACGTAAGGTAACTTAGTCTATACATTCCCCATAAAATTTTGTTAGCATCCCTTAAATTAAAAAAAAAACTGCCTGACTATTTTGTCCGTCTATGCTTAATTTACAGTAATATTAACTCGGAAACACAGTTTGTGTTTGGAAAGAAAATCTCGCATTACAAATACAGAGAATGTTTCTTCTCTTCAAGCTCTTTGACTTTACTTTACTAGTGAATTTGTATTTCATGTAACCTTGCATTTTCATATCGATTATGTTAGTAAATAAATTATTGAATAAAAAGAGCAGAAAGAGAGCAATTTTAGAATGAATCAAAAGTTTAGAAGAAAATATAAAACAAAATTACGTTCATTCTTGCTAAACTTACTAAAGAATATGATATTTTTCCATCAAACATTTTCCTTTGTTTTAAATCATTTCATTTTGAATTTCGTCAATGTAAGCCATTGTTTTACTTGTTTATTTATACACAAAATGGCTAAAGAAGTCTCGTTTTAAAATGTTACCCCATGCAAATCACCGCAGTAAAAATCATCTTAGGCCAATATTTCAGTTAGTTTTTATGTGTGAGTAGATAATAATATTCCAATAAAAACGATTTTTTTTCCACTAAATCCTAACTTCTTTAAATTTACATTTTATAATAAAAAAAATTAAATATTGAAAGTAAAATGTTGTTTACTCTAAACTTTCTCTTGTTTTTTATGATACCTTCTTTTGTCATCTTTTTTTTACCAAATGACATTTTGGTAGCAATGCTTTGCATTAGGTGGCATCGCTAAATGGTGACAATGGTACCAGGGCTATGAATTAGATGGGCATCGCTATTTTTGTAGGTTCATTTAGTCAACAATGCATGAACAACTGTAAAAAAAGTAAAAAAATAAAATTACTTGAACGTTTTGATATCGAACAATTGTGGCACCGACTCGATTTATTCATATAAATCTGCGTCACCGCCGCAACTTTGTATGAAGAAATCGAGCCGGTGCTAAAACCTTACTAATTATAAAAGTCAAAACTTTGTCTGTTTGTCTGTCTGTCTGTCTGTAAATTGTCGGTCACAAATTTCCAGCGTGAACAAACATACGTCCGACCTGCTTGAAGAGTTCCGAGGAACTGAAGCAAAGTGTCGTTTTGCATTGCCTTTTATAAGCCGAAAGCCAAAGAAAAGGCAATGCAATAGTAGATTCTTTTGCATTGCCTTCTATGATTAAAAAAAAGGCAATGCAAAAGAAGATTCCCAGGTGAATCTGTCTACGTCCGACCTGCTTGAAGAGTTCCGAAGAACTAAAGCAAAGTGCCGTTTTGCATTGCCTTATGATTCAAAAAAAGGCAATGCAAAAGAAGATTCCCATGTGAACCAACATACGTCCGACCTGCTTGACGAGTCCAAAGGGACTGAATTAAAATGCGGTTTTGCATTCATTGCCTTTTATAGCAACAAAAAACCATTATGCTACCTAGATTTCAATTGAAATTTTTCCTTGATGTAATTTAAAATTTTTTTTTGTTTTTTTGGACAGTTGGTTTCGTCGGGAAAGTTGTTGATATTGATGAGTAGAATCTTTATGAATCCTAAGAAAATGGCTGCCAGCTGTCAAAGTGACGCCATCTTGGATTTTTTGCTATCTTCTGAATTAGAATAGTTACACGTTTGGTTTCTTCGGGAAAGTTGTTGATATTGATGTATTTGGGAAGGTATCGCGGGCAGATCATTGGTTTCTTCGGCAAAGTCTCAGAGTTTTGTTAGTAAAAGTCACCAGTATTGGTGAAAATGTCGGGCAGTTGGACATTGGGTCAATTTTTATGCTTTTGAAAGTATCTGGAAAGGTGTGAGAGCCAGACCATTGGTTTCTTTTGCAAAGTTTTAGAGTTTTGTGAGTAGAAGTCACCAGTATTGGTGAAAATGCCGTGCAGTCTGGCATTGGGTCAATTTTTATGCTTTTAAAATTATTTTCGAATGTATGGGAGTTAGACGATAGGTTTCTTTTGCAAAGTCTCAGAGTTTTGTGAGTAGAAGTCACCAGTATTGGTGAAAATTCTGGGCAGCTCGGGGGAAGAAGCAGTTAGGGGGTAACCGATTGTATGGGGTAATGGTAGTACGGGGAAAACAGTAATGAGGAGAAAATGGTAGTACGGGAGAAACGGTTGTACGGGGAAATAGTAGAACGGTGATAACGTTTGTACGGTGAAATGGTAGTACGGGGGAAATGTTGGTACGGGGAAATGGTAGAACGGTGAAATGGTAGAACGGTGAAATGGTAGTACGGGGAAAACAGTAGTGAGGAGAAAATTGTATTACGGTAGAAACTGTTGTACGCGAAACAGTAGTACGGTGGAAACGGTTGTAATGGGAAAACAGAACTGCGGATGAAACGGTTGCACGCGAAACAGTAGTACGGTGGAAACGGTTGTACGGGGAAAACAGAAGTGCGGGGGAAACGGTTGTGCGGGGGAAATGGTAGAACGGTGAAGTGGTAGTACGGGGAAAACAGTAGTGAGGTGGAAATTGTAGGACGGGAGAAACGGTTGTACGGGCAAATAGTAGCACGATGATAACGTTTGTACGGGGAAACGGTAGTACGAAGAAAATTGTAGTACGGGGAAAACCAGATTTGCGCAAGCTTATGGTAACTACTAAAATACTACTAAATCCATTTCTTATTCATCTAAATCTAACTTTGCACACCCTTGCATACATTTTAGTATTAATGTCGCAAATCTCTGACCTAGCGGACAAGAATGCTTAATGTCCGCGTAGCCCCTAGGGGCGGGGGTATTTACTAGTTTCTCCTATAATGTTACAAAAAAAATGAGAGCAACCAAAAATGGAAGAGGTGTGGTCACTCATATTCATTACGGTGAGGCGTATCGTTTGAAATGATTGGCTGTTTCACTTTAAAATTCGACCGGGGTATTATTACTCGTCCTTGAAAGGGATTGCAATACCGGTATTAATACCGAATACTTCCAATCATGGGCTCGCGGTAGTAACGCGCCCGTGACGCAAGTCCACATACGTACAAAAAGAAATTTTTTTCCGAAGAAGGCGGAACTATACAGCAAAGTTTTGACTTTTTTTCCTTGCGTCGTTCCCTTCTGAGACCTTGTTTATCGGATTCTACGTAAAATTGTGATTTAAATCGATATTTTACTCATTAAAATCGGTCCAGTGGATCCGAAGATATGACCTTTAGACAATCGTCATTTTCCATACAAAAGTGCATTGCCATAGAATCCAAAGTTAATGAAAACATCCTACTTTAATTAGTTACTTAGTTACTGGTTTCGACAGGTGTTGTTATCACCATGAAAACGGGGACTGTGGCATAGTCGGGCCGTTAGCACAAAAGAATCTAACAGTTGGAAAGGATATTCTCCCCGCACTTAGCATAGTGGCAGACTGCTACTTCTACCTATTGCGAATGAAACAAATCATGTAGGGCGTGTTGCCCGTTTGATATTTATGTTTATTCTGCCTTTATTCATCACATTCGCCTCGTATTTATACTGAATTTAATGGCTCACTATGCTATTTCTTTTTAATTCAAACGATTCGTGTTACTTCGATTGTCCAAGTCCAAACTTTGTAGAGTAGAAACACACCTAGTTCAAGATTCAACAATAGGCACTTGTATGCAAACCGATTTTTTTGGCTCGTGCTCAAAAACGGCTCGATAACTTTTCTTGAAATTTTGCGGGGACATTCGGGTGGGCATTCTACGCCATATGAGATTTGAAAAAAGGGGCTACCGGCTTCGTTTGGAATGTCCCAAAAAAAATGTACCCAACCAAAATATCCCTTCGGACAAAATATCCATAGACAATATAACCGGATATAATAACCACAATTTTTACCAGGGAAAAAACCGGACGAAATATCCCCGACCAAAATAACTGTGAAATCTAGAATTATTGCGAAGTAGCAGGGGCAGCAACACTCGCAATAAGGGGGTCAAGGGGGCAATATAATATTTAATTGATGATACCTACCCATACCGACCACTTCTGAGTAGACATAATGTGGATATTTTGTCCGGTTTATGTGGGATATTTTGTCCAGAGATATTTGGTCCGGGGATAATTTGTCAGGGGATATTTTGTCTTGGGATAATCGGTCCCAGAGTCGGGTCCCAGGGCTTTTAGAAGGCGCCATAAAAAGAATGTTTTGTATGTGTGTGTGAGTGTATTCAAAGTATGGGTCAAATATGAGCAAAATTTTTGGACTCTGTTAGGATGGAGTTGAAGATAGATGTTTGGTGTCAAAGGAAAAGTTGATGAGTTGGGTGTGTAGTGTGTCAGGGTGACCAACAAAATGGCCGACGGTGATATGGAACGAACTTAGGGGAAAAAATTATTTTTTTTTGCATTTGTTTTGGTTGGAGGTTGCCGCTTTTGTTCGCGGATATTTTTTTCGGCGGAAATTTTTTTCGGCGGAAATTTTTTTTCGCGGAAAATTTTTTCGTCGAAAACTTTTTTGCCGAAAATTTATTTCGCCTGAAATTTGTTTTCGCCGGAAATTTTTTGTCCAAAATTTGTTTCCACTTTTCTTCCGGAAGAACTAATATCAAAACAAAAACACTTTTTGAAAGGGAAACGTGACGAAAGTCTTCGTCCCTTCTTGAAAAAAAACAGCTATCAATTAGGGTGACGCTTACAGCTTCGGAACGCGAAAAATTCTTTTGAAATATTTTCACTTTTGATTAAAAAAATTCGTCAAAAATGCCGGACCCTCCTAACGTAATAATTTTTCTGCTGGCAGCACATTCTATACACTTGACATTTGAAGCAGACTAACTTATTTGAGAATTTTGACATTTGGAGCAGACCATCTTTAGTTCATGACATCGACGTTACGAGGATGATAGATGTCGCACTTTTCGTTGAGAATGACCTATAATTTAACTATTGAACAACTGTAGTTCAAGTACATTCACGATAGTTAGCGATAGTTCAAGCTGTCTAAAAAAAATTAAAAACTGTTTTTCCATAACCACAGAGTCAATCACATATTATGTAAGCTTTTACAACATGAACAAATTGTTGATTCATAGTATGAAAAGCGAATCACGTTGCACACTGACTCAGAAAATTGCCAAAAATGTATTGTAACTACAAAGTCAAAAAAACGTTATATGCAAAAAAGAAAAAACTTGATAATCAACTATCAAGTTGATATTCAACTATCAAGTTTATAGTCAACTACCAAGTTGATAGTCAACTATCGAGTTGATAGGCAACTATCAAGTTGATAGTCAACTATCAAGTTGGTAGTCAACTATCGAATTGATAGTCAACTACCAAGTTGATAGTCAACTATCAAGTTGACAGTCAACTATCAAGTTGATAGTCAACTATCAAGTTGATAGTCAACTATCAAGTTGATAATCAACTGTCAAGTTGATAGTCAACTGTCAAGTTAATAGTCAACTGTCAAGTTGATAGTCAACTGTCAAGTTAATAATTAACAAGTTGATAGCTAAGTATCAAGTTGATGGTGAACTATCAATTTGATAGTTAACAAGTTTTTAGTTAACTATCAAGTTGATGGTCAACTATAAAGTTGATGGTCAGCTATGAAACTAATAGTTAAACACCAAGCTCATAGTTAACCATCAAGCACATAGTTAACCATCAAGTTGACAGGCAACTATAATTGCCTATTATCAAGTTGATAGTTAAGTATCAGCATGACTATCAAACTAACTATAAACTTCATTCGAAACAATCACCAATTCTTTGTTTTCAAAATATTCTACTACATTTCGATTTATCAATCTAATACTTTCATCAGAGGTATTTATTTTCATAAGACCCTTTGACTTTCAGTCAAGGGTAACTAAAATTTACGTCTACTTTCATTCAGTGCATAAAAAAAATTTTACCGCACTAGTTGGAGAAAATGACTTTATGCGACACCGAAAGAAGGCGACACGAGAAAGCGTGTTTCTTTGGTGAATTGCAAAAATGCATTAAAACGGAGTTTTGTTGCTATTGTGAGCTAACATTACTTCATTGTGAATGACACTCACATTCATAATCTATTCACAAATTCGCAATGAAGTTAGCTGCAATTTTGTCGTTTATATTCAACATTTTCTTTTGCAATTGACACTGTCGATTTGGATAACGAACTGTAAAGAGAACGTTGCAAAAATGTGTACTGTCAAATCTGCGATGTTTTTTTAGAACAGTACGTAAATAACCGTGTAAATAACAAATTATTCAAAATTACAGCTTATGTACTGTGAGAGGATGACTCTTACACGAATAATAGATGAATCAGAATTCAAAGGTTTGAGTCTGAAGGTCGAAAAATGCTCTGAAAAATCATCGCATTCCAAGTTCGTTTGCGATGTTATTTCATACTTAAACTTTTTGAATTCTGATTCATTTATTATTTGTGTAAGTTTCACAGTAAATGATCTATAATTTTGAATAATTTGTTATCAACGCAGGATTCCGTTCAAAAAACATCGCAAAATTCCTACGATGCTATTGTAACGTTGAGGCGTGAAGATCTTGCCACATTTGCAAGGACAAAAATGGAACTAAAATTTTTTTGCTATTGTAACGTATTGCCGCGCTTGTTTATTGGTCGAATGTGGCAATTAT
The DNA here is from genome assembly GCA_029228625.1 of Pseudolycoriella hygida. Taxonomy (NCBI): domain Eukaryota; kingdom Metazoa; phylum Arthropoda; class Insecta; order Diptera; family Sciaridae; genus Pseudolycoriella; species Pseudolycoriella hygida. The sequence goes on from CM055404.1 coordinate 23,296,314, forward strand.
TAACAAAAAATAAAAAATCATTTCACTTTTGACGGCAAAGAAACGAAACAGACAGATTACAGAAGCCAATGTCGCACTTGATGAGATGAAAGACGCACTAAACGACGTCGTGTCGGCTTTTGTCATTGAAAAGGACAGATGTAGCGGTGGTACCAACTTTCTGGAGAAAACTCTGTCACTTTTCCGCTGGAATAATGAAATCATTATCTTTTTTAGGTATTTCCGACTCATCATGTTCTGGCGCTGCTTTCAAATTTTATATTTTTTCAAATATTTGTGCGTGTTGAACACATGAATTAGTTTTACAAAAATTAACTATCTCAACAACTCACCATTATTCACCACCAAACCAAAGGTTAGCAGATGGGTAATGTACATGTTTCGTTGCTACTTGACCTGGACTTAGCGGTGCAAACTGACTATACTGCGCTGGAAATTGAATATGCGCAGGTAGAGGATGATGGGCTGATAGAACCTGAAAATCATTCGTAAGATGTTAAACACTGACTCATTGAGTTAAAATCAAATCAATAAACCTGTCTGCTTGACCCATTATGAGCAGGCGGTGGTACTACACGGTTATAGCTTTGATATGGTCCCTGGGAAATGAAAACAGGTGGACGACGATACATCACTTCTGGTTGGGTATAGATGTCCTGTTGTAGTGCACCTCCCGGTGAACCACCTAACGGTGTGTTAGATTGATATTGTCGATAAATCGGTGTTCCCCACGAGCCGCTACCAACATTCTTTGAATGGGCAATCGGTGGCGGCGCTTGTTGAGATGTTGCGTATGGTACCGATTCGCGTTTATGATGGTTGTGATGGGTGGGTACGGCCCACGACGAACGTTTATCCATTTGGGGATAATCGTATTGTAGTTCAGTTGGTTCTTGTTTCGGTACGTGTAATTGATTGGACGTGTTCAGAAAACATTCATTTTGGGCCATAGCTAGCAATCGTTTCTTTTGCGATTGTCCGGCGTGTGGCTCGTATTTGATGTGAGTGTGGGACTTGGGTGTGTTGCATCGCCTGTCCTCATTGTCACTGTCGTTGACAGTAACGCAAGAAATGACATTTTTTCGTTGTCTGTTGCTGTTCGCATGATGTTGCGCTGAATGGTTTTGAGTGGGTTGCGTTTGTTGTTGATGTTGTTGTTGAGATGATAGATGCACCTGTAAAGATTAACAAATGATTGCAGGGAGATTGTTAGTGTTACATTTTCGTTAAAATTGCTCACTTGCTGCTGATGATGAACTTCGTTTTTGTGGAAATGTTGTTGTGGTTGTTGTGGTTGTTGCTGATGTTGCGGATGTTGTTGATGTTGGACATGTTGCTGTTGCTGCGACTGCTGTACGGAACCGGTTGATGCCGAATGGACCAAATTATTTTGACTGACTTGATGATTGCTACTGTTCTTCGATGCATTCGTTCTGCACGATGCATTAGAAGATTCATAGTTTCGTTGCGACTTGTTGTTGCTCGAATTCTTTTGCTCGGGAATATCGGGCGATTCATCTTCGCTATCTGATATCGTGATAACAGCAGTGGGAGATGGAGTATCACATATGGTGATAGTTTGCTGCTGTTTGATGCTGCTGTGGCTGCTGGAGTGACTTAATGGATTCACATTTGATATGCAATTATTGTTAGACGATGAGTACACATTGCTCTGAGCGTTTCCTGAGTGAGTGTTGTTGCTGTGGTGGTGATGATGATGACTTGTCGACGAATCGTTTTGATGATTCGTTGGCATTTGACTGTGCTGTTGCATTTGATTTGAATTGGAGTTTGAGTGGCTGTGATTTGAATTGTTGTAGTAGTTGCCATGAGACGAATTGTGATTTGAACTCTGGTGATATTTTGGAGAGACATAACTTCGATTGTAACGTTGATGAGGTGGAGAACTTTCTTTGACTCGCTTCTTGACTGGAGACAGTTGGTTGTTCTCCTTTTTGTCGTGGCGCGGTACACTACAATTATAAAAGGTTACAAATCCTCCAAAGGATTCACACAATGTCACTGGGTCATACACTAAATGATGGATCGGTGATTCTTTCTTAGGCTCATGACGTGGTATGCTAATATTATGCTTGCTGTAGATGTCTTCCATACTAAGAAATGGTGCTGAATCTACAATTAGCGAATGAGGAGCAGCTTGTTGTGCCCATGATGGTACTATAGCTACTTGACGACCACTTTGTGGCCATGCGACATTTGTTTGAACTCTATTTGTTAAGAGCATTCTTTGACCAGACGATGGTTCAACCATTGAAACTGGAACAGGCACATTAACATACTGTTGGGGAGGAACCTCCAAAAATATTACAAAATTTAAAATAAACATCGACAAAACACTCAAAATCAAAGTATTTACTTGAAGTGGAGGCTGCATGGCTGTTCCACCAACAACTAAATGTTTCGTTGGACTTGACATTGTTTGATAACCCGGTTGACAAAGTATGCTCGATACCAGTTGATGCGGGAATGCATCACTTCTCGCATTGGCGTATTGTCGACCGACGCCTCGACTGTTGTATATTTGGTATAAATTATCGTACGTTGTAGGACGCTCACGAACTAAACGCTGAACTCTAGCGAATTAAAAAAAAAATCGTTAAGAATTGGATTAAAGGACGGAATCAATTGATCTTACTGATTGGAAAGCTGGTTGTTTATCGCAAAAGTCATATTTTCTGTTGAATTTGGTACGAAATTTGTAACCAAAGTTGAGGTTGGTTGTACACTGAAATGTTCAAAAATATTATGTAATTTTCTGTGTATCGATAGCGCTGATTCATTATAGCTCTGAAGTTCCGGGGCCGACTCCATTCCCCGAGAGAACAGTAGGCAGCATAATTACTGCATTTTCGGCAATGATCGATGGTGATTTGCTTGAACACATTGGTGAGTGTAGAAGCTCATCGGAGGAGACGGAGACGAAATGAAACTTGTCCATAGCTTGTACGAGCTTTTATAGGTGTTGTGTATGTTAGAGGTGCTTTTTGGTTAAAGAACATATCTGTAGCAAATATGTTCTCAAAAATTCGTATTATTAATTTATTTGGCTGTTGATCATGCCCGCAGTGGCAGCGGAGGGCGTGACGCAGTCCCCACGCCCAAAAAAAGAAGTCCAAATACTCAAAACCTTTCGGACAAGGAGACATATATACGCGAACATTTGAGTTTTTGCTCCTGCCCTCCTCCTCATCCAAATTATTTAAAAATACGTCGCAGCAGCTTTCCAATTATAGAGTTTATTCAGGAGAATTTTTTTAACATTTTAAGAAAATGGCTGCCAACTGTCAAAGTGACGCCATCTTGGATTTTTTCTATATTCTGAATTAGAATGCATAGACAGTTAGTTTCTTCAGCAAAGTTATATAGATCAGTGCGAAGAATTGGTGACACGAAGTGTTTCGAAGGAAGCCGCAGGTGCCACGAATTGTTCTGAAGGTATCCGAAGCTGACGCGAAGTGTTCAGAAGGTAGGCGAAGGTGGCATGAAGTGTTTTAAAGGTAGCGGAAGATGTAACGAAGTGTAGAACAACTTTTAACTCTAACACAAAGACAGGAAGAAACGCTAAGCTGCTTCGAGAAAAAAATGTTGAGATCGATATGTGTACCAATAAACGAACAAGGAAGGTGGAGTATAAGTACAAACAGAGAACTGAGAACTGAGAGAATTGAGCTTTTTGTGGGGAAGATACAATAGTTGGTGCGATCAAAGCAGCCAGGCTTCGATGGGCAGGGCAGGTTGCGTGCATGGACGAAGAATGAATGCCAAAAAAATCTCTGTAAAAGAGACAGACAGACCCCGGTAGATTCGCGAAAGTTGGGAGTCGGAAAACAGAGAAGTTCGGCGCTGGAGACGAGTGTGGAGTCAGCCAAAACCCGCTTGGGTTAGTACACCTGCTAAGTAAGATATATTCTATAAGGGCAGAGAAATAATACCTACAAAGCGCGTTCCATGGTTCCATGGTACCAATTGTCAATGTAGAAGAAACATAACCACAGAATATACGTCTCGAAATAAAAACAATTCGTGAATAAACGGATTCAAAGCAAATATACTGCTAACATTATTCTCTTGATCTCAAATTAAACTCAGTAGTATATTATATCACTTGGACCAAAAAGACTCACACTTCTGAGAACAATAACCATTCAAAATTATTGACTGTCAAACAGATACAAATATTCGGTGATCATCGCCTGCAATAATGAAACTGGGCACTGGGACTAATGGAATGGACGGAATTGAGTACGACAGCAGATGGTTTTTCGTATATATTTCCTTAACTATGCAATATGGAGAGTGACTCTCAAGAGGTTATGGGCGTACTAGCTGACTGATCACTGAGACTAGTGCACTAGTGCTTCAGAATTGGGTTGACTGCAATAGGCACAGAACCATAGCCGAAGGTGGAAAAAGATCAGAAAGGATCTTCAAAGCTATAAAAAGGTTACTTTTGAAACAAAAACGATACTTACGCATTGAAATCACTGCGACGACACACTTCCATCATTTGAACGGAAGCTTTGACATTGTTACAATGTGCATAATCAACCAAATGCGTTAGCGTTGTAAAAGCATGATTCAACGCTTCCGCTGGTGTTATTCTTCGCTCCTGATCGATGGTTAGCATTCGTTTCAGCAAGTCGATAAACTCTCGTCGATCTGTTTTTTCAGCCAATAGTTGTCCACCCTCCAAATCCGTAGGAACATTAACCTGTCCGATATCGTCTAGACAATTAAAAATATATTTACGAGCCTCTTTGCTTTTTGTGTTGGTTTCGGCCTCATGTTCTTCTGGCGTTTTTAAACGCCAAAACGGATATGTTGAATCAACATCTCTATAAAAGAACTTGGCTGTCTTGCTGGCACTGTTTAGCATGTGCTCGGTTGGTAGCCCCTGTGTCTGTGATATGTACCTGGAAAATTGATTTTTTTTTCCATTATTTACGGAACCAGTGGGAAGGAGTTGTGTAATACGCACCGAATTTGATCATATTCAGAAGAACCAGGATACAAAGGCCAGCCGAGGAACAGTTCAGCTACAACACAACCTAATGACCACATATCAATTGCTTCGCAGAATGGTAGTCCAAGGATTATTTCCGGGGCTCGATAGTATCGAGATTGCAGGTAGGTGTTGCAAACGGTTTTGCTAACGTGTGAAGCACTGCCAAAATCGATCACTTTTACCCTGGTAATAAAATGAAGCATTAATTGTCAGTGAAGTTTTGAATGATTTTGTCGTTTAGCGATGTTTTTTGAGGTATACCAAGAAATCCAAATGTTACAATACCTTCGATACTCACAAATCGTCGTTTCCATTCGTAAAGGATGTAAGTACAACTGTCATTTTTGACAGCTGTCAGATTTGAATTTCGGCACCAAGTTTTATACAGGTCTTTCGCGTTTTATGATGTGTGAATGACAACAGAATTACAGCAGATTCTGTTATTCACACCGCATAAAACGCGGGAGACCTGTATCAGTGTGAGAAATCACTTTTAAAACTTGGAGGTAAAATTCAAATGTGACAGCTGTCAAAAGTTGACAGTTGTACTTACATCCTTTACGAATGTAAGCGACGAAATATATTTTGTAACAATCAATTCGAGTCGAGGAAGTTGATCCCCAAAGAAATATTCGATCTTCAACGTATGGAATCACCGAACAATTTCTTTTCTAGCGTAACCCACATGTGGGTAGATTTACACAAATGCCAGACGGGGAGGGATCGGATAGAGGGGCCAAAGAGATATTTGCATTTGTATTTTAGAGACTCCACTAACACCTTTTTATAGCTAATAACAAGTGTTGTCTGGACCACCGGCTTAACGTGACTTCCAAACCACGTCTCAGAGTAATGCGAATGTAGCGTCTTATTCAATTACTCCAAGAATTGTGAGGCGCATGATTATTATCTCGCCTAAATGTAGGGCTTAGATATTTCGCACACAGATTCATCGTATATGGGTTACGTCATACGATTCATTCAGTGTGTACGTCGTTATGGGCACCAAACCCACCACAACTACCCAACTTTTGAAGCTTGAGTGAACTTTAGGACGTTATAAATGCGCTACACTTGCTAGAAAAATTCCATGTAGAATTTTTCCGACACGGGATTTGAACCCCGATCGTTTTGGTGGAAGGCCAGTACGATAACCACTGTGCCAACCCGTCCCAGGTCCTACCCCTATTACTAATATCTAGGCTACTAGACCACCTAGAGAGCTCAAACTTGCGTCTACAAATTTCTAAAACTTTCCAGATTTTTCTAGAAGTTTCTTGAATATTCCAGAACTTTCTGGAATTTTGTGGAACCTTCCAGAAATTTCCAAAACTTTCCACGAGGGATCCCTCACTCAGAGATTTAATTGATTTAAATCTTTAAATCCCATATGATTTAAAGATTAAAATCTCATTAAATCCCACTAAATCTCTGAGTGAGGGTGCCTTCGACTTTCCAGAACTTTCTACAACTTTCTAGAGCTTTCCAGAAATTTCTACCACTTTACACTACTCCCAGATCTAACACCTAAATGTATAGAAAGTTCTGGAAAGTTCTAGTACAATTACAAAAGTCTTAGAAATTAATGATTCTTAACACACGCTACTATGATTTAACTGCAGAAAGTTTTATATTTCTGTTAGCAAAATTGTCTGCTCATTGTTATCAATGTTAACTATAACACAGTCGTCATTCGGCAAGAGATATGGAAAACGAAACGTTCTAGCATTACAGCCAGCAATTTAAAAAAATTACAGTCTTTCAGCTGTTTTAATGAAAAATTAACTTTTACGGCGGTTACACAAACTAAAAATTCACTAGGTAATCAAAATACTAGCGTAGCTTACGTCTGTGTATTTAAGTCGTTATCTGTCATTCAAATGTTGTTTTTCTTACGTATACATTTTTTTACAATTTATGACTTAAATGTAAATATTATACTAAACTAAAAAAGAAAATTTCCTATAAAATCCGCTTAACCTTAGCGTCCCACCTCAACCGATTCAATGTAAAGTAATTAATATCGGCGATTTTTTCCCAAATATAAAAATAAAGCTTCGTTAATCGTCTTTTGAAAAGAATAATTAAATCAAATATTGATTTTGAAACGATAACACATTGCAATTTGGTACGGGTGTGATAAGTTGGGGGGGAGGCACAAAAAATCGATTTTGTTTTTTTGTTTTCAATGAACAAATGATGCAAAAATTTATTTAAAATAAATTGCAAATAGCAAAACACATCAATTTAACGGCTTGAATGATTGTTGCAACCAATTCTTTTATTTGTGATGTAATTACCAACAAAAGCATATGTTAGTGTATCGTAAAGTCACGTAACTTTGACCGATATTAATGTAATGGTCTGCAAAACTTCTTGACAGCAGCACAATAATTGTTTTTTGTAGTTGGGAGTCCTGTGAGTAAAGGACTGACACTGCTTTTTCTCAAAAAATTCTACAGGACCACCACATTTTCTTATTAAGACTCTTAAATGACTGAGCCCATAGGCACAAGACACAAAGTGCCATCTCGTGGTAATACTGAAAACGTTGCTTTAAGTCATAGCATAAGTGCTGGGGCACCTAAATGCCCATAGATGCTATCAGTCAACGCTGGTAGAGACTTGATATGGTGGCTGGGTTCCCCAGGTAGACTAAATCATTCATCATCATTTGAATTCACGCATTCAGTGCGTCTACGGCTTATGTCAAAGTATAGTGATTTTGATTATACGACTCAAAATCTGTGTAAATAATAGCATTACTTGCTTGACAGCTGTCAAGTTTGCGATGTTTTTTGGAACAGAATTTTGCGTAAATAACAAATTATTAAAAATTATGGCTCATGTTCTGTGAGAGCATGACTTTCATGCTAATAACAGATAAATCAGAATTCAAAAAGTTCAAGTAAAAATTTGCTCTGAAATAACATCTCAAATGAACTTGAAATGCGATAATTTTTCAGAAAAACTTTCGACCTGCATACTCCAACTTTTCTATTTTTCATCTATTATTCGTGTAAGAGCCTGAGATCTTCCCCTCACAGTACATCAGCTAAAATTTTTAATAATTTGTTATTTACGCAGGATTTTGTTCTAAAAAGACATCGCAAATTTGACAGTTCACATTTACTTTGACATAAGCCGTTGACGCACTAAGGGCGTGGATTTCGTCGCTATTCGCAAAGAAAAAAGTTTCTCCATATATGGGCATTTCCATATAACTAGCTAATGGTGATTACTCACGAAACAGTTTTCGCACAATATCTACTTATGACTTATTGGACACAGGGCTTTCCAATGAGCCATGCATACTTATTAGACCTGTGCGCCGGTCGATATTTTTAGGCGGCGACGCAAGTGTTTCTTTCAAATATCGACGACTCCTGAAATCAGCGCTGGAAAAAAGTCGGCAATTTTTGGGCCTCTGCGGCGGCGGCGCATTTCGGCGCTCAGGTAAAAATATTCGATCGATTTTCAAAAATTTCAAAAAGTATATTTTTAATAGGCAGTTGATATTTGCACACAATATACTACGGCTATTCGCACTGTGTGCAAATAGTCTCTTCTATATACTGCGACTATTCACACTGTGTGTAAATAGTGTCTTCACTCTCTGTGCAAATAGTCTCTTCTATATACTGCGGCTGTTAACACCGAGCCGCAGTATATAGAAGAGACTATTTGCACAGAGAGTGAATAGCCGCAGTATATAGAAGAGACTATTTGAACAAATTTGTTGTACGAAATGTCAGGGGAGCTATGTGCTAACAAAACTAGGGAGCCCTTCCTTCGTAGTTTCACTATCCACCTAGTTTTTGTAACATTTCGTAAGAGGAGAAGTTTCTTAGCTGCGCTATCCACGTAGTCTCACGGTCACTACGTATTTCAAAATTTTAAGTCCAGAAAATCTTTTATAGTCTGGGCCTAGATAACAATTTTAATATGGAACCCAGAACTGAAACATTTTCTCAAACAAAATCAAAACATTACTATCGTGTATCATCATTCTTGACTTCATTATAGACCTGATTTCGAAAATTTTTGCGCCGACAAAAAGTACCGGCAGCGCAGCGGCGGCGGCGCAATCGGCTGACAAATTTAAAATTTTTGGCGGTGGCGGCGCATTTTTTTAGACTTTTTTTGGCGGCGAACGTCACGTCAGTTCCTGAGTAATTGCTATTAGTTACGCGTTACATCTTTCGAATTGCCCATATGACAGTTTGTAAAGTCTATGCGGAGAACCCAGCCGCCCGATCGATGGACTCAAAGAACTAATTTCTACGACTGCAAGCTTTAGTCATAAAAAGAAAGAATGACGTCACCATTTTCAAAAATTGACACTGTTCTGATATCGACGAATATTTTTTGTGAAAATTCAGTCAAAGTCAGGCGTACGGTCAGCTTTAGGGTACATTAACAAAATTTTTTTCTATTTTTTGGCTGAAACAAAAGAAAGTAGCTTAAAACTCACCTGTATGGCTGGCGACTCGGATCAACCAGCATGATATTTTCGGGCTTTAAATCTGCATGAATTAAGCCGAGCTGTTTTAATTTTAGCAAGGCTGTTAAAACCTGAAATTAGAAAAGAATACGAATTTGAAACATTTTTAAGGCGAAACGCTATTTTTCTACATATGCAACACACTAGTTATCAATAAATCGCTTATAGTCAATTTATGGAATTTGTAGATCAATGACTAATAAATAAATAATAACTACAACGTATGTATAACAAACATTAACATAAAAATGCTAATTTCAGTTGCGTTTTGCATTTCTATCAGTATTACGGTCTTGACACGGAATATATTTGTTAGTCGAACATCAACAAAAACAGATCGAGTATAAAAATCCATTGCGCCATTTGAAACATAAATAATTTTCCAATCTGCTCTACATTTTTTATTTCTATTTTCACAAAACTATGGATTGGAAAGTCGATTTATGTTTTTATTGATGTCTCTCAACATGCAGACCCGTATAGGTTAAGAGGATCGAAATATGATAGTTAAGTTAGCCCAAAAGTTTTCTTAAAATTTCAGTCGAAGCGCTAACTTCTACATGAAGCGCTGAATTATTAAGGAAACCGCTAAAGTATTGGGGAAACCGTTGAGCTATAATTTTGAGAAATCTATTGATTTTGAGAAAACTCTTGATTTCAGATATTTTCACAGTCGGCTGTAATTTTGAGTAATCTTTTGATTTGGGATATCTCCACCAGAGAAATACTCTCTCCTTGCGCTACCCTATGTGCCTATATCCACAAACGACACATCTATTTTTCTTGAATTCTTGATGAATAAGTAAACTTTCTAGTTTTTGCCGAGGCTTTCATTTAATTTCCGAATATAAACATATGCAAAAACCCGTACGCCACATAGAGGGTGAATCTGAAGTCTCCATGTTCAAAAATAGATATCTTCGGTTCCAGACTACGTATCTTATCTATTTTTCATTTAAATGTTGAGAAATATCACAGCTAAGGGGAAAAATATTTGTAACAAACCATTTTCGTATAACATTGCGAGAAAGTCAACCAAAGTCAGAACACAGGGTGACATTGAACTTTTTCACTAATAAAATCTGTATCTTCAGATTAAGGTCACATTACAAAATATTTTTTTTTCAAATATTGTAGCAGAAATGAGTTAAAATCACAATAACTTAGAACAAGAAACATTTTCGGAACGTTCCTAACGAATTCTACGAAAGAGATTTTACAGAATTTCGCTGAATGCAATTTCCTATAGAAAATTCGTCACCCTGTGCTCTCATTTTTCAGAAAGTTCCACAAAAATGGCTTGTAACAAATAATTTTGCCCTCTAGCTGTGATATTTCTCAAGATTTAAAAAAAAAAATTACGTAGTCTAGAACCGAAGATATCTATTTTTGAACATTGCGACTTCAGATTCACCCTCTGTGGCCATATATATGCAAACAGATAGATGTTGCAAATAGACTCGAGCGTATCTAAGTAAAGTCAACGGTTCATTCAATACGTTAGCGGTTTCCTCAATAATTCAGTGTTTCATGAAGAAGTTAGCGACTAAAATTTTGGGAAAACTTTTGGGCTAACTTAGCCGTCATATCGAGATCCATCATGTATAATATGTAGCTTCGATCACCTCCACTGTGTGCAGTTGATGCCATTCGCATATTTTCATAGCTTAATAAAGATTGATACAGAATTAAAGTCACTACGTCGATAACGCCATCGATTGTCGTCATGAAAATAGAACAACAACACAGGGTGACAAAAACGATCAAATGTGTGAAATTGAGAAAGCTATCACGAAAAATGCATGGAGAAATTTGACGTCTACTACACTTTGGTAAGGGGATGTTCATAAATGACGTCACGCTTGCTATAAAATCCACAAAGTTCATAACTCTAAACTGAGTTATGACCTTTTTATGGATACTAATTTTTTATAGCAAGCGTGACGTCATTTGTGAATGGGCCCTAAGTACACAAAGTTGTTCGGGGAAGGAGCCAAGGTATATAGTTCGAGTCAAAGCTAAGGCGCTCAAACTGAGCAACAGTGCTATTCTGAACAGGTAGATATTACTCGTCAGTGGTGTCTCTGAGCACAAACCATTGCCGATTGGGGTGAAAAGGTCCCTTACTGGCTTGTAGAAATCACATTCGTCAAAGCCTTACTGGCTTGTATAAATCACATTCTCCAAAGTAATGAAGACCTTCTGCTAAGATTTTCCAATTTAGACCCGTACGAAGAACAAAGTTTTTCAAAAAGTGCTCTTATGCGTTTACCACGACGTTTGTAACCACCCCAATTTCATCCCATGAGTAGGGGAGGGAGCTTTGATCATCTAAGGACCGATGACGAATTAACAATAAAAAAATGTCCGTCCGTCCGCGATGCGGTAACTTGAGTAAAACTCAACCAATTTTCAAAAACTTTCTTCCCTGAAAGGTAATTGAAAAATCCGCCGAGCTAGGGCTGTTTAAGTGGTTTTTGGGCTTTTGTACATAGGTCGAGTAAATCTTTTCCGATTTTTATATATTTTTTTTTTTATTTCAAAGGCCTGAGCATGCCAGACATTTTATGGAAGAAACCTTTTCAACTTTGAGCTTTTGGACTCAGCCAGGGCCCTAAAATTGAATCTCTACTAGGGCTGTACGTGGTTTTTCTATATAAATCAAGTAAATCTTATCCGACTTTCAGAAACCTTTTTTTTCGTAAAGATAATCAGAAAATTGATTACAAGAATGAATTTGGGCAAAATCGGTCGAAAAAATTCGAAGTTGTGGTCGAAAAATTGGTAAAAAAACGTGGTTTTTTGAAGGTTGATGGAACTTTTTCATTTATATCTGCGAAATTAGAACGGAAATCACCCTTGAAGATTGTAGAGTCTTCAGTGTGGGCCCAACTCACGCTACGCGATCTTACACGATACTTAGTGGTTTTTTACGAATATTTCTTTAATGAAGAGGCTCTTTGTGCAGAGAAAAAAGAGGCGAAGTATGCATCAAAGGCCTCTCCTAAGTGGTCCAGGTCGGTTCTAAGATCGGGCCTAGTGCATTTTTTTTTTTTCAAATTTTTTCCATTTTATTTAATTTTGGACTTTTTTCAGGATTGGAGATGTTTCTTGCGCCGTTTCTTCGGAAGGGGTTTTCAATATTGCCCTTTCGGCAGTATCCAATCCAATTTGATGTCGATGCAATTTCATATACTTAAGAGTTGAGGCAACATTTACTTAGATACGTTCGAATCTTTTTGAAACATCTATTCTGATACGTACGGGTCCCCTAATTTGAAGAACATTTCAAAGATTTCCCTCTATTCATAGGAGTTCATAATCCTTAGGAATCCGGGTAACGAGTTAATTGACGACCCCAAGGACGATCACAAGAAAAAAAACCTTAGAGAAAGTTAGCGAAAATTTTCAACGAATTTCGCCGAAGAAAATGAAATTAGCGACAAAATTAAATAAAAGATTCTCGGCGATTGTTTCGCCGCTAATTTTTGAAATTTTTTCCCTTATGCAGGCAGTGAGTTGTGCCGCGTTTTGGCTGAATACATCACAGCACGTAGGGTCCTATACGAGAGTCATTTTTAGGGACTTAGCCCAAACTCAAAAAATGTTCTTCCACAAATTATTGTGCTTTCGAAAAAGATTTCCTCGAGTTATGTAGAAAAGACACAAAACGATTTAGGTGACGTTGGCTCGTTAGCCCTTGACCCGAAAATCCACACATGCAATCCCAAAATTACTTTTTTGATCTTTTGTGAAAAAATGACAATCGGTTGAGTTATAGTGTTGGCAGAGGGACGGACAACACTTCCCTTATTTGGATTCCAAAACGAAAAACTCAACAACTTGACGATCCAAAGACTGGTTACAAACGTCGAGGTAAACAGAACCATAAATTCTTTTGTTTGGGAATATTTTTATTTATTTAAATACGAGAGAAAGGTTCATTGAACTGAAGTTGCGTTTATGGGAATGTTTAGCCAGTCCGATCCCGAAGAGCTCATTCATCTGTTACATAAGAATTGTAAAAAAACCACACGACATAATTTGTTGTAGGCTGATAGCAACGTCAGCCAAACAAAAACAAATTTGACTGTTTTGATCAATTGACGAATGTACTCAACAGACTCGTCAATAAGATTTGATTGTCTTCATCGTTAAATGATTTGTAAAATTCCCCAGTGTAGTGATAATTGTGTCTCGAAATGCTATGAATTTAGCAAATAACGATAAATGACTTTTTTTGTTTTGAAATCGTTTAGACAACAATCTACACAGCAGAGTGTTCGGTTTCCGAGGAAAATAACTGAAGTTAGCTCTGGGTTAGCTCTCTTCTGAAAGAAATTTTAATAATCTGAAATTGTTTATGCTAATTTCATGAATATCTGAAAATGTTTTGCATTTATTAAAATTGTCGAACGTGCTACTGGTATTCAGGTTTATTTGCATACATTCAACGTTTCATTCTGCTGGTAACTAACTCTCTCGTTTATTCAGATAAGGAACAGGGAGCTTATGAATTACGCAATATTATTATTTCGCATATTTTGCTTAAACATAAATGTATATAAAAACGTTGCAATCCGCGGTGTTACACATGTGCGAATACAAAATCGTACAGCATAGCTTTTTACTTCCATTTTGAGACCCGTACGAAGTATGCGGGGCTTACGTGTTTTATTTTACATTTGTAACAATCCTGATTTAAATTCGAAAGCTGTTGCGGTCTCGATAGGCGACATCACAAAAAAATTATTTGTACGAATGTCTGTATGTCGAAAGCAAAAAAGGTGGCTACGCCTACTGGTGATGAAAGTGACAGAGATAATGTTCAGTTGTGTCTATGTGGAAACTACAAAGATCACATCTTAGATCCGCTCTTTTCCCTATGGTTGTTAAATGTTTATTAAAGTCGTAATATCCGTTAGTACGCCTGTGTAGATCTTCAGTCTAGTGCGTCTAGTGCAACTGACATTTAATAGAAATTTCGAATTTTCCTTGCTGATCCTTGACTTGACTTGGCGACAGCTAGTCAGGTTGTCCCAGTAGTTTCTTAATTCTCTGTTTCGCTTTTTACAAAAAGACTTTTACAAAATGCAAATGTAAAGATGTTAAGCAATCCCATACTGGATGACCAATATTCTCAGAAAGATTACCCGCAATCCCATGTTGGATGAGCAATACTCTCAGAAAGATTACCCGCAATCCCATGTTGGATGGTGAATACTCTCAGAGAGATTACCCGCAATCCCATGTTGAATGACCAATACTCTCAGAAAGATTACCCGCAATCCCATGTTGGATGACGAATACTCTCAGAAAGATTACCCGCAATATCATATTGGATGACGAATATTCTCAGAGAGATTACCAGAAATCCCATGTTGGATGACGAATATTCTCAGAAAGATTTCCCGTAATCCCATGTTGGATGACGAATACTCTCAGAAAGATTACCCGCAATCCCATGTTGGATGACGAATACTCTCAGAAAGATTACACGCAATCCCATGTTGGATGACGAATACCGATGGAATTAGCCACACTTCAGGCCTATTGGGGGACAAAGTTTTTGCTCATGGTTTCTTGGTTGGTTTTAAAGTTTAACGGAGAGTTAAAGTAAAATTTAAAAAAAACTATAAATGTTAAGGAGAACAATTTTTCCAGCGGACTTTTTTAAAAAAAAAAATTCCACTCGTTGGGACATTGGTACGTAGCGACACCACGGCTTCCTGAGCAAGTTCAGCGGTACGTATCAAGGGAAATTGTATGAGACAAACTTATATGAATTTGAATCAGCTCGATATCAGTCATCTCCATTTCAATACACACATATTCAAGTGATTTTTCCAATTTTCTGCTCATACGCGTGCACGTGTTAAAGCCAGTAAGGGGTCATTATTAGAGAGTTTGGGCAAAGTGACTATAACATATAACTTATATACATTAGGATGGTTGAACTTTGTATGAAAATTATGTGGAAATTCAAGTGCTCATCGTTTTCTCAATTGATTTTTCGATTGTGAAACAAAGACTTGAACATTGAAACTGATCAGTTCTGTTTCAGATCAGTTTTGAAACTAATCAATACTGATGCATATCAGTTTCAAAACTGATCAGTACTGATCCGTATCAGTTTTTAAACTGATTAGTACTGATCCGTATCAGTTTTAAAACTGATCAGTACTGATCCGTATCAATTTTAAAACTGATCAGTACTGATCCGTATCAGTTTTAAGACTTATCAGTACTGATCAGTTTCAAAATGATCTGAAGCAGTACTGACCAGTTCTAAAACTGACACGGATCAGTACTGATTAATTTCAAAACTGATACAGACGAGTACTGATTAGCTCCAAAACTGATCTGTATCAGTTTTGATCAATTTTAAAACTGATAATTTATAACTTAAAACGTAAACTTATAACGTTCAACGTAAACATCTAAACATATAATTTATAGCTGTATGTATATGTTATGAATATAGCGATTAGTCGATAGTCGCTTTGCCCAAACTCTCTGAAGGGATCATTATATTGGACGCGATGCGAAAGGTTTGTGTGAAAGCTATACTTGACAAAAAAAATTTTTGTTCCATCAATTTGTGCTTTCACACAAACCTTCCGCGATGCGATTCGCATCGCGCTCAATATAATGATCACTTAATATTAAGTGCGATGCGAATCGCATCGCGTAAGGTTTGTGTGGAAGCTCAACTTAACAGAACAAACATTTTTTTTCAAGTTGAGCTTTCATACAAACCTTACGCGATGCAATTCGCATCGCACTTAATATAATGATCCCCCTTTAAAGGTGTAGTTTAATTGGGCGCAATGCGAATAAATCGCGTAAGAGTTGTTTGAAAGCTCAGCTCAACAGAAATAATTTTATAAAGTTGAGCTTTCAGGCAATCTTTGCGCTATTTATTCACATCGCGCCTATTACAATTACACTTAATAATGACATATTAATTAAGACAGACAGCTGTTTAAAACAGGCATTACATTACTCGGTGGAATCGTACGGGTCTGTGTAGCTCACGCTTTATATATCTTCCTTTCATCAACATTCAGTGCGCATATTAAATAACATACAAATATCATCAAAACCGTTTCTACCGAAACGAACAAGCAACGCAACAAAAAAAAAAAAAGAAATGTACAAGCGAAATAAAAAATGTATTGCATTTACCTGTTGCAAAATGGGTCTAATGAACTTTAGCGGCAAAGGTGAAAATTTATTTTGCTTTAGGAAGTCATACAAATTTTGCTCCAGCATTTCAAATACGAGACACGTGTGACTCTTATGCTGAAAGCATTCGAATGCACGTACAAAATTGAATTCGTCCGCATTCTCCTGGCTTAATCGAGATAGTATTGATACTTCAATTTGACCCTGTCGTGCATACGATGGATGATTTTTCAATATTTTGATGGCAACAATGTCGTTGGTGCCACGTTTCCAACACTTGACAACCTGGCCAAAAGTACCACGTCCCAAGAACTCCAGTACCTATAATCAAATAAAAAAATCAAATAAAATCGATTCCATTACAATTTTCGCTGGAGTGATCATGATTTATAAAATAATGAGATTTCGTAAATTTCGTATTCATTTGACTTATTCGTTTTTAGTACGTTTTTTTATTGCCTCTGTGGATAGATAGTCAGCAGAATTGATAATATCTGTATTTTTTTATATTGCTGGCGTTCATTGTGTTAGGTGAACTATATGTGTAAGCGTAATGTAGCTGAACACAGCGATTTCTCAATTAAATTTATCATTTTGTGAAATACATTTTAGGTGTGGGCGGTGAAAGGGTATTATTAAAAGAGCTCTCTCTTCGCTATATGCACTAGCCAAATACATAAAAATATTTTTATATATTTATGTCGTGACATTTTTCATTACTGGTAGAGAAAATAAAAATAAATTGCATTGTCTATGTGAGTTGCTCGACGTTTTCATGGCACTTTGGTAGAATTTAGTTTACCCAGAGTTTGGCAGAACACGCATTATGTCAAAACTATTTCCATGCTCCCAAATGATTCGACTATACACAAAATGTTCGCCCAAAAGCTTTGCAAGCGAACATGTTTTCACCATGTATACTGCAGGCAAATACATCGGAAAGAAAATGTGTGCTGCTCACTTTTAAAGGCCCGTATTCAATACAAAGAGAAATTGAAGTTTTATTAACGCTATTGCGGTGAAAGGAAAACATTGGAAAAAAGAAACTTATTATTGTTCAATGATTCGTTGTAATTTTGGCTGAGACTGTTTAAAGTAAATACGAAATGGTGCCTTCGATCCGGCCTTTGTGCATCAGATAATTTTAAATATTTGTTGAAAAAATATTCGCGATGCCACTTTGTTTCATACTATTCTTCTTGTGCGAAATTTACATCTATTTTCGCACCGTTTTTTTTTTCTTATGATCTTATTAAGCGGCACTTATTTTTGAATTGTTAACGTCTGCATTCGTCTTTCAAATGTAAATAAGACTACGACATTCGAGACTACGCATCTGTTTTGGACGACTGATTTGAGGCAATTGTTGTAGATTCTGTGTTTGCTATTGTTCCTATTAAAGAAGAGAGCCGCCGTGGAAATCTATGATAGACTTTCACCGCGTTGGTCCTCCCAGACTAGCATGCACTAATCAGCCTGCCGAAGGTACCACAGACCCAGAGTTCCTAACAGCTATCGGCTGGTAAGGCAAAAACGTTTAAAGAATTGTGCCTCGCTTTTAAAAATTATAATAATAATCCCAATGGCACTGATTAGTCGGGAGCAGCACTGTAAAGTGTCTGGTTCGACTGCCGGGGTGTTCGATTGAAGGATTATTTCTTATCCGATTTTGCCGCACGCTAGTACATCTGGCAACACCTACGCGCGCATCGAACAGATTCGAATCACAACCCTAACGGTATGGAATTTGTTATTATTTTATTGACGTTTACACACACCTTAACGTAGCAGCTGGATAAGTGCCTGCTTGTTTCGTACACAGTGCATCGAATATGGGTGACGTCATACTTCGTTGCGATATTGCTACCCCAACTACCGATATTTATGAGCTTAGCAACGTTACTTTCATGATAAGCGTTGAAGAAAAATCCTATACAGAATTTGTCCACACCGGGATTTGAACCCGGGTATTCTTGGTGAAAAGCCAGTACGCAACCACTGAGCTAACCCGTTCCGTATATAGAAGTTATAATAGAATGATTCAATAGATAAGATATTTCAAGCAAAAAAGCTTCATCTATTAGGCTGCGAACAACACTGGACGGCAAACACGAAAATCTGTGCAATCGCCATCTTCTGAAAAAAACTTAAAGTTGCGCAGCAACCCTTGTGCAATTCCAAGGAATTCATTATTCCCACATTTGAAATTCTCAGTAGTTACAAAATGATAGTCACTTTACTCTGACTAACCTCCAGTTAAAAAATTAACCTTTATAATGCACCTTCATTCACATGAATATCGTTTTGTAACAACTGAGCATTTCGAGCGTGGGAATGAAGTTTTCGTGGAATGGCCCCGTGACTTGTGAGTCTAAAAAATGGTTTGCTGGGTAGAAAGGTG
The DNA here is from genome assembly GCA_029228625.1 of Pseudolycoriella hygida. Lineage (NCBI taxonomy): Eukaryota > Metazoa > Arthropoda > Insecta > Diptera > Sciaridae > Pseudolycoriella > Pseudolycoriella hygida. The sequence continues at coordinate 23,315,433 of CM055404.1, forward strand.
AAGCCACATGTGGGTAACGCTTATATGCTCGTATTCCCGTCTGTCCGTATCACGCATATCTCGGCTCCTAGACCTCCCAGAAAGCTCAAATCGTTTTTTTATAAGAGTGAGGTAATCTTCATAGACACCCGGTCCTCCTGGATCAAGGTAGTGTTGGATTCCATTCTTCAATGACGTACCCACTAAAACCCCCTTCCTTACTCTCCACGCTCTCTTCTCCCGGGAACCGCCTCACAGCATTACTTCATGGAGTGCATTCGCTTACTGTCTCAGATCAACTGATAGTCTTCATTGATCGTCTCTCCATGCGCTTAGCAGCTTCCCCATTATTTTTGCAACTATCCGCTACTTTCCACACCTCCTCATCGCGGCACATCTCCGATATTATGATTTCGGCATTTACCTTTATCAGAACAAAAGTCAAAAGCCCTAGAAAGTTGTAGAATGTTCTGAAAATTTCTGAAAAGTTCTGCTTTGTCGAAAATTCTGAAAAGTTCTCGAAATTTTTCAAAAGTTATTCAAAGAAATTTCTTGACTAATAAATGCTTTTAACTGTATTTGATGAAATATCACATAAGTGACAGATCAAATGTCATCTCAAGGTGTATAATGGGAATGGAAAAATCACTCGGCAAAGTAGAACAACTATATTTATATTGAAGATTTGAATTAACATCAAAATGGTCGAGGGATCTAACACACACATCGCACTTTATTGGGCTTAGTTCAAAATTTCGATCATTTCTATGAATAAATGTAAATGATCTTCTCTTAAAAATATTTAAACCAAATTCTTCTGCACATTTGTACATTTTCGTATTATTGAAGCGTATTCTGAAAACGTGCGAGTTCTGTTATTTTGTTATTTCGTGCACATTATGGACACCAAAATATGTTTAACAAGATATCGAATATACGACAACTATTTTTTTTTCTTCATTTTATCTTTGCGTAACTTCAAAACAGACTTCTCAAAATTATTTATGTAAATGTTTTTCTCAAATTCAAAATAGAATGACGTTGCCATATAGAAAATATCATAAAAAGAATGTTCTCTTGATGAAACGTGGATGGTTTAGTACCGTTGAAAGTTGTGGGAACACAATTTTAGATTCACTTTAGATTTGGCAGGTGAAGATTAGGGATGGAGTGTGTAACCGACGATAAACGACGAGAAAAAAACGGTAGAATTAGGTGTTTTGACGATTTGGGATCGGAACAAAACAGTTTCATTATATACAAACGTGGTCGCTGTTACCAACCAACACGCGATTCGTTTTAGGCAGATCCATTTAAAGTTTTAATGTTGTGTGCAGATACCTACAGAACGTCAGTACCAATAACTAGTTACAGTTTTATCAGTTTTAAAATAGTTATTGTCGTCACAAGGATGGAAAGAAGAAGATTTATTTACTAAAATTCGTTCATTTAGCTATTTCACAAATTGATGGTGTACTTCGTAAAGGTGAGCGGCGGGCGGACCGAAAAACAATTGCCCGATGAGATGCCCGAAGAATTTTGGCCAGCCCGTCCCCGCACCCACGAGCTCGGGTGAGCATCAGGTGGCCCGTATTTTCAGGCCGCCTGCTCACCTCTTGTACTTTGTTACAGTTTTTCTGAAAATCTTTGAAACATCCAGCAAATATAGTTCTTTCATTGATCCATCCTCTAGTGCATGAACGTACTGGATCTTAAATCTGAAGCACGCAGCCTTCAGAAAGTTGCAACTAGGGGAATATTTCGGCCGGGCAGCCGGTTGTCAAAAAGCGATGTTAGCACTTTATGGAAAAATGATTGTGAATTTGACACCAGGCTACGCAGCCTTTGTCATTGTTCGACGGCACAAAAGGAGGCAGCCTGGTGTTGAAACTTGAAGTGTGTGGCTAATTCCATCGCTATAGTAACCTTGGTGTATTGAGTGAATTAATTAATTAATTGAATCAATGAATTAGCCCTATCACGATTACAGCATTGACGAATGTTTCACAACGCATCAATTTTTATCTTGACACCTGCGTTCTTAAGCTATGTTGGTTTAAATGTAGATCGCAGCGGCAGCCTCGTGTCAAGTTGAAATTTAGTGTGTTGTAAAGCATTCGTCAATGGCATAAAAGTGAGATACGCCAATTTTTGACACCAGGCTGCCTTCTTTTTCATAGTTCAAGGGCACATAGAAGGCAGTCCGGTGTCACCATAATACAATAGAAAGAGCTTTGGAAGCTTAATTTCAATGGCGGATGTCAGATTCTTTCATTTTCATGAAAAAATAGGTTCATAATTTTTGTCTTAAACATAGAGACGCCAACATGGGCTGTTTACCAGATTAAGATTAAGTAAAGATTTGCTTTTGACGGATTCCCATGTCAAATCTTTAAATAAAGCCCGTTTTTGCTTCTCACTCAAAACTTAGAAATAATTTTGGCCAGAAAACCGGTTTTAGAATGTCCTCATCCAGATTTGAATGTTAAAAAACATAACCTTCTACATAAATGTAAGTCTACAGACCAGCACCACACGATCTCTTTCCAACGCATACATCTTATGTTATTTGACATTAATGACATTTAAATCTCTGACAAACCAAAAATATCTCAAATTTATTTAAGCGTAAGTACGTTTACTGTACAGAGACGAGAGCCGAAAAAAATTAGCGGCGGCGACTAGCCGAACAAAAAATACTGGCGTACGGCGGCTAGATCGGCTAAGCCGTCGAAAAAATGTCGGCGGCGCCGATAAAAAAGTCAGCTGGCGGCAGGTGTAGTACAAATTTTCATTTCTTCCGAAAATAAATATTTAAATAAGTCGAAAGCTAAAACACATTAGGATTTGAAAGTTGGTTTCAGGCTGAATTTTCCGTGATTTCCATTGTAGTCCGACTTTAATAAACCAAATTTTAAAATATTGTTTGATCTATGACTGAGCTGAGCCCACGATGACCTAGGTGTGTCACCTCCTGCAAGGACGACCTACGACACGTCAAGAAAGCATAGAAAAAATATGAAATCTGTATAATTTTTCAAATCATAGTGGGACGGTACACAAAACTTCTTTGTATACTCGCTTTGAAGAAGATTTTAATTTCTTTAAGGTGAAAATATGAAAAGTTGAGTAGCAGAAAAATATTGGGAAATATTTTACAATGATTCATAAACGGGCAAATTGCACTAGCCGCCGAATTCAGCCGACCCGAAGCACTGGCGGCGACTAGCCGCATTTAGCCTACCAAAAACATCGTCGTCGGCGGCGACACATTTAGCCGTTTTCGGCTAGCTATAAATCAGCGGCTCTCGTCTCTGATACCAAAAATTCATATTAAAATACTTCTGATAAGAAAAGGACTTTGACCTGAAGTTGTTCGACTCTGACGTTATCTTTATACTCCCATCGATAATTATGTACATTTATGCATGCCTTTCACCGACGAAATCTTTCAAAGAAGAATATTCAGTAGGCGCTCCCATCTCTCAGAACACGTCAGGTCTGCCTGAAACACTTGAAACCTGAAATCAGGTCGACCTCGACCTGGCTCGACCGGAATCTGAATTACAAGTTTCTAACCCGAGGAAACATTCACAAACTACGTCTACATTTAAGGGAAGGGTCACTAAATACGGATTATGACAGATAGTGGGTGGGGATGAAGTAATGTAAAGTAAAGTTGTGAGTAATGCTGTAAGGCGGTTCCGGGGGAGGTTTTAATTGGTAGGTTGTCGAAAGACGGAATCCAACACTACCTGGGTTATTGATGGACCAGGTGCCTATGAATGAGTTTCCTCAACCTTATAAAAAGGGGGTTGGGATGACCTTATCTGAACCGACCCACCTATTTAGATAAGTATTTATGTTTTCCGAGCACGTAAAAATTGGGTTACAGTGGCGAAAACTTCTCTACCAAAAATTTGACAGAGCACATTGACCGACATGTCAGAAGTATTCTTCGCTCGCTTCCAAACTAAAAAGATGTGTGCTAAAGTGTTCTAAAGAGACTCTTTCAACAGTTCTTTCAACAATATCTTTAAGGATCGGAGTGGGTCGACCCACACCTGACCCACAATTTTGGCGGATCGACCCACACCTGACCCACAATTTCAGCGGATCGGCCCACACCTGACCTACAATTTTAGCGGGTCAACCCACACCTGACCCACAATTTTAGCGGGTCGACCCACACCTGACACACAGTTGAAGAAGTCATTGAAATCGTTTTACTATGCGTTCTAAAACTGTTGGTCAGGTGTGGGTCGACCCGCTAAAACTGTGGGTCAGGTGTGGGTCGACCCACTCCGATCCTTAAAAATCTTGAACTATAAAAACTTTATAGCTGCTGTAGTTTATGAGAAAACGTGGGTAACGCTAGAATGGCCCAGCACTTGTCTCTAACTTCAAAGTAGCAACGATTAACCAATTATGGGACTATTGTGAAAAATTCGACTTACTACATTCTTTCTAGGCATTTAAGCGATAGAGAAAACGAAACTAAGTACAAAAAAAAAAACATAGAAAAGTTCAAGGTGGTATTTTTAATGAATTTCTGAGGGAAATATATAAGCGTATACGTGGTCTACATCTACATTTGTACTAGTTAGTGATCATTCAACAACTTAAGACACGCAAGGAGTTTGTACGCGTCCCTCCAATAACAAATTAACGTTTAAAGCAATTTACGTTTTTTTCCAAATAACATTTTCGGGGATTTCATAGCGCAATACAGACACACCAAATTATATTGAATTCGGAAAAGGTTTATGAAATCTATATGTAACGTTATTACTGTAATCCCGATATTATTCCGGATTTGCGAAAATAAAATAATATTCCATTAAATCTCATATCTAAAATCGAGCAAATACCAATTTAATTTGCTGTATCAACATCAACTAGTGCAGCTGTCGATGTATTAGTGCTGGTTGGTTTTGGTTACCAAAATGTAAACATTTTATGAAAATTGAAATTCAAGCGAATTAGTTAGGGGATTTTTTTATTATATTTTAGTTAACGAAAGAAGACAGCTGCTATTACCGCCTCGCCGTCTTATACAGCTACCAATTATTAAGTTTTTGCATACGTCAATTTCAAAAATATTTTAATTATTTTCTTGTCTGATTTCAATTTTGTGTTCTGCCTTTCGTAAATTCTTTGTTTTTAGACCCTTACGAAGTACATGAGGATTATTCATTCTCTCTCGCCGAATCTGCAAAAAAAAACCTTGTTTGTCTGTTCGTCCGTACATGTCCAAACGACAACTCAACTAAATCTCGACAAATTTTCGGAACCTTTTTAGACCCGTACGAAGTACGCAGTGCAGACCAGTCGAATTTTGACCCCGAATTTCGGTCCTTAGATGACGAATTAACAATAAAAAACATGTCCGTACTCGAGTAAAACTCAACCGATTTTCAAAAACTTTTCTTTCCCTGAAAGGTAATCTTTCATGGGATTGAATCTGGGCGCTGTCGGTCCAAGGGTTCGCCGAGCTAGGGTCGCCGAGCCAGGGCCGTCGAGCCAGGGCCGTTTAAGTGGTTTTTGGTCTTTTGTACATAACTCGAGTAAATATTTTGCGATTTTCATAAATTCGTTTTTGTTTGAAAGATCTGGGCATGACCGACAATTTATGGAAGAAACTTTTATGGGATTTGAGTCCTTGGACTTAGCTAGGACACTACAAACGAGTCTCTGTAAGGGCCCTAAGGGTATTTTGTACATAATTCGAGTAAATCTTTTCCGATTGTCGAAAATTTTTTTGTTTGAAAGATCTAGGCATGGCCGACAATTTTTAAAAGAAACTTTTGCATGTGCTTAGGGCTCAAGTGGGCCTCATGTCGGTCCTAAGGTTGGTCCTATGATCGGCCCTATCCAAAAAAGAAACTGTTTTTGCTATGTTGCAGAGCAAATTGAGTGAAATATTTTTGTCTATGGACGTGTGTGTCTGAGGCCTCAACTTAGGGTCCTCGGTCGGTCCTCAGCTCTGCCCTAGACAAAAAATTGATTTTTCGCTATGTTGTGGAGAAAATTGAAAAAAATATTTTTGTCTATAGAAGCATTTGTACGAGGCCTCTCCTGAGTGCCCTAGGACGGACTAAGGTTGGCACTAGCCCAAAAAACGGTTTTTTCCTATGTTGCAGAGAAAATTGAGATGAACATTTTCGTCTATTTGGGGATGAATTTTGTGCTTTCAGAAGGGGTTTTTACACCGTTGCTTCGGACGGGTTTTTCAATAATGACCTATCGGCAATTTCCAATACAATCAAATGTGCGGACGTTAGGCAATATTTACTTACAGACGTTCGAGTCTTTTTGTAACATCAACTCTGTCCGCCGCATCTATTCTGATACGTACGTGTCCCTTCATATGTTTTTTACTGAGAGATAATCTAAAAAGTGAGGTAAATTTCATCGTTCGAGAAAATTTGGCCGAAAAACTGCAAGAGTAGTATTTATTTACATACGAGGTAGTAGGCATGTAATTCATTTCCGAAGGACGAATGATTCTAGGCACTTTCGCATGTAGACCTCGCTCTTCTCGGTCTACAACACGCGAAATAACTATTGTGTGTCTGTTTTTGACGACTGATTTTAGGCAATTTCGCGTGTTGTAGACCGAGCAGAGCGAGGTCTACATGCGAAAGTGCCTAAAATGAGTCGTCCAAAACAGATACACAAAAAATTTTTCATGCAGAGGTCCAAAATCGAGAGAAATTTATAAGATTTCCTTCGATTTTGGCCCCGAGGCATGAAAATAACTATTTCATGCTTGCTATCAGGGACGAAAGTTGAAAAATGTAAGCCCAAGGGACATTTTTCTTTTCGTCCCTGATAGCAAGCATGAAAAAACTTGAAATTTTATCGACTACATCTCCCCGAAGTATCACTTACAGATACTGATATTTCAAGCTTTAATTTGAGTTAAAGGATTTCGGACTGTAGGGTCCATAGAGTGGGATTTGATCGTTCCAATAGTGAAGTTATGGAGGGCATTAAATAATAGAGCTCAATGTGAAACCATCGTATCAAAGTTTATGGTGACGAGGGGAGTGAGGAGGGGAGTTCATAAAAATATGGGTCTTTTATCTCTAGTTAGGGTCCAAAAATAATTTTTGAATTGACTGATGCAAGGGAATATTTCTGGGAAACTTTAAGAAACTTTAAAAAATTTGAGAAATTATTTTTGAGAAATTTTTGAGAATCGATTTCTCAAAATAGTCCCTGATGAACGAAATATTTTATTTTGTTGGGAAATTTCCAATACAATTTATTTTTCTTCTGTATTCTCTAAAGTTCTTCATGTTTTATGAATCTGAATATCATGAATTTTGGTATACATTATTAGTACGGGTCTGCGTATCCTTATGTTTTTTCTGTCTCATTATATGCGAACAAGGGTGACGATTCACAATTTGTGTATCGCTTAATTATGAGACAAAATGTGATGTCATTGGGTGGAACGAGAAAATTTTCCATTGTATAAAAATACGATTGGAGAAATAATCAAATCTTTCATAATTTAATTGATCCTCAGAGACGCTATTTATCGAAATATTTTTTTCTATTGATTGATGTGAGTTTGTAGATTGTTATAACTTCACCATTCGTAAAGCATTTTGTCGTTCGATGTCGCAAAAGTGGAATAAATGAATGGTGTCTTATAGGTCTGTTCAACGGCTGGGTTGCAAAGATAAATTGAGCAAATGTTTCACGTTAATATAAGAAAACATGTTGTTCTCTTTGTCATAAATTTTCGGCGTTGCTTTATTATATGAAAACTAATTTATAAGCCCTTTTCAAATTATTTCGTCTTGTATTTCCATAACATATTCGCAGAAAATAACTCTAAAATAATAGCCTTGAAAACTATTGGTGTCTGAAAATATGAAATAGAAATTTTAAAAATTGCCTTCAGAATTCTTTTGTTTCTGCACTATACAAGAATTTTCAGATGTCAACAACATTCACGTTAATCTTTTCTTTCTTTAAAGTTCTGCTTAAAGCACACGCGAATGCACGTGAGTTCTGGGAAAAGGGGAGTTTCAGAGATCAGATAAATTTAATTTTGACTTGTCTCGGGGAGTGCTGACAAACATTTAAAGAATGAAAATAATTGAAAGAGTACGGAATAGTAAGAATTTCTCTCCTCTCATTTTGAAATGACCTTTTCACCTTTCTTTTTCTCATTGTGACAGCAGTTCTTTAGGCAAATTTAGTCTGAGTGGTCCCACTGGTAAATTCATTAAACAATTTCAAACAGCGCCCGTTCAGTGAACGCATCCTATCCTTTTCACAAAAGCTCATTCTACATTCCCAGGTCATATTCCTGTTTGTTTCGAAAAATCAAATCACAACAAAAAACCTTCCACGTCCCTTCTTCCAAAACAACTGGTACCAATTTGCGTGACAATTGCAGCTTCGGAACGCAAAAAAATCTTCTGGAATATTTTCGCATTTGATTAAAAAAATGCGTCATAAATGCCGGACCCGCCCAACGTAATAACTTTTCTGCGCTTTCAGATTTCACACCCAAAAAAATTAGCATTGCCCTTGGTAGAAAATGATCCCCTCAACTTCCACTACAACATATCAAAAAATTTTTTTTGAGCCGCTGCCTATTTTTCGCCTTTTTGGCGGTCACCACGATACACTACACACACAACCCAACAACTTTCCCTTTGGCACCAAAAATCTATCTCGAACACCCAACATTGTCTCATACAAAATGTGCTATCACACACGTTACACACACAAACACATACATATGGGCTTTATAAGGCGCCTTCTAAGAGCCCTGGCGCCCAAACGAGGCCGGTACTCCCCTTTTTTAAAACCTAGTATGGCGTAGAATGCCCAGTAGAATGGTCTGCAAGATTTCAAGAAAAGTTGTCGAGCCTTTTTCAAGCGGGAGCCGAAAAAGTCGCTTTTCATACAAGTGCCAATAAAAACTAGTAACTAACTAAGTAACTAACTAGCGAAGGATGCCTTCATTACCTTTGGATTCTATGAAAATGCACTTTTGTATTGAAAATAATCATTTTCTAAAGGTCATATCTCCGGATCCACCGAGCCGATTTTAATGAGTGAAAAGACAGTTGCCCTAGAATTTTCCGAAGAATACGGAAAAAATATTTTTCGGGGGATGCGGCGCAAGGGGGGAAGTAAAAACTTAGCTGAAAAAAGAATTTCGTAATTTTTTGTTTGTATGTGGAATTGCATTACGGGCGCATCGCTACCGCGCGCCCATGATTTTTAGGTCATGCTCGGAGCGGTAGCGGAGAGCGTGACGCAGTCCTCACACCCAAAAAAAAACGTCCACAAACCCAAAAAACTCCATACAAAAACCTTTGTGAGAAGACTAGTTGTATAGGCGAACTTTTGAGTTTTTTCCCCTCGCCCCCCTCCCCCTTCAAATTAAAAACTACGTCGCAGCAGCTTTCCAACGAGCCCACACTCATCAAAACCGGTTGGAAAAGAGCCGAGATATCGCCAATCAAAGATGACCAATTTTTTTTCCAACATGACCAACATTTTTTTTCTAGAAATTTTTTTTTTGAGAAAATTTTTTTTTCCGAGAAGATTTCTTTTAGGGAAAAATTTTTTTCGGAGATGATTTTTTTGTCGAAAAATTTTTTTGGAGAACAATTTTTTTTGGAGAAAAAATTTTTTTGGGAAAAATTTTTTTGGAGAAAAATTTTTTTCGGAGAAAAATTTTTTTGAAGAAAAATATTTTTTTTTCGGAGTAAATTTTTTTTCGAAGAACAAACAAACTTCTGCGTATTATCAGCGATAGCGTCACCTCAAGCGATATCATTAATTTTGGAAGCGGACTTACGGACTGCGTCACACTCTACCTTTAAAGAAGTTTTTGTTGTTATACGATCTGGGAACGTCAATTGAGAATCGCACCATGAAAATCAATAGCAAATTGCAAAAACGCGAACTGTCAAATTAGCGATGTTTTTTTAAAACAGAATCCTGCGTAAATAACTAATTAATCAAAATTATAGCTCATGTCCAGTGAGGGGATGACTGTTACACAAATAATAGATAAAAGAGGATTCAAAGGTGGAAAGTTGCTTTGAAAAATCATCGCATTCCAAGTTATGTTGCGATGTTATTTCACAGCAAATTAAACTTTTTGAATTCTGACTCATCTATCATTCACGAGGGGTGACGCAGTTCATTTATTCCATTTATTCTTTTATTCCATAAACCGCAGAAGTGCGTCACCCCTCGATCATTCGTCATCCTCTTACAGTACATGAGCCATAATTTTGAAGAATTTGTTATTTACGCAGGATTCTCTTCTAAAAAAACATCGCAAATTTGACAGTTCACATTTTTGAGGCGTGCTCTGTCGTAGCTCGGGACGTCCTCAGTTTGCAAAGTTCTACTTTCTCAGGCTCTGCGTGAGAATGTTTTTTCAACAGGAACAGGGGAACAGTTAATAAAGAACTTACTCTCGCCCCAAATGCGGGAAGTGAGGAAAGGAGCTGATTGGGGCGCGCGTAGTTTGAGCTTAGATCGTATATTTCGAATGTTAAGAGTTACCGAGTAGCTTTGAATCGATTCTTTTGATGATCCGATGATGTCTCTATAGTGGAGAATGTTACCTCACCATATCAACATCGCAACAGAATTATGAAAGTCATATTTAAAGATTATTGACAAAAAGTACAAATATAAAGATATAAGCAGAACACTGAAGCGCTTACACTTACACTTAAAATCTTGGAATAAAAATTGTTTATCAAATTTTAATATCCATTATCTGTTTGCAAACACATACAATCCAATGTGCAATTTGATTTGTTTTATTTAGTTAAATACGAAAATAGATTGAAAACAATTACCTCATATTCAGCGGATAAAGAGTACAACACTTCATGTTGAACGAGTTGATAATCACCATCAGCGCCACTGCTTGATCGTTTACTGGGGGCTTGACCCCCAGATGTAACCACTTTAGTATGTGCCGTTTTGGATCCGTTAGACGGAGCACTAATTGGCCCCGATGTGCTCGCAACAATTGTACTATCAACGCAACCGCAATCGCAATCCGCTGGGAAATGATAAGAAAAATGTTGTTTTCATTAGTTTTATTTCGGTAAGCCACGATATTAAATTAATTAAATAAAATGGTTTTGTTATTTAAATCGAATTTGATTACGTTATCCGCAACAAAACGTTCAACCAGACCACTTAAATGAAATTAACTCCTCGCGGAATATGTTTAAAAACAAAAACATTAACAAAACCATTTCAATGTAAAAATTAATTATTCCAAAAAGTTGATCGGTTCTAATTACAAATTTAAATTTAGAAACTGAAATTGTAATTGTAATGTGTAGAAATGGAGCAAAATTTTGGATCAATTTAAACCATTAAGCTTTTCACAATGACAGCACATTTATACCTTCATCATTTTCAGACTATAAATCGACAAATATTTATTGCGAAATGCTTTTCTAGTTGCCTAATATTAGAACCAATACGACGCCCAAGCCACGGTTGGGGAGATGCGGGAAATGATTGTTACTTTAGAACTAATGGTATGTAGTGCACATGTCCAACAAAGATAATAATGTCATTAACTGAGGTCTAAAAATTCTAAGAATGAAGTCTTGTTCAATTTCGAAGGGCAATGCATTAAGCACCAGATGGCTATATCTAAATACAGGTCCAAGAAAAATTACAGAAAAAATATGACGCTTGTGCATGCATAGTTTCACTAAAACCTTGTACGGATACACAATTTACAAAAAATATTTGCTTGTCGTGCTGCGCAGATAAATTTTTGATAAATCAAAAGTTTTGTCGGGTATTAAGATTTGGTGTTTAAATGTTTCAAAATTTAAACATGTTTTTTGCAGATATGACTTGAGTATTTTTCTTATAGGGACAGGATAAGTCAACAGCTAACAATTTATCCCATAAAATATACATGGACAGTACCGTATCTAGACTGCTTTTCGAGGGAGATAGGTGGTTGTCAAAGAAAAATTTTGTTACTGCGCTGGCAGCTTTTTTTGAGTTTAACGCCCAGGCGATCAGGGGCGCTGAGTTCACTTTCGGCGGATGGGTGCGATGCACAAAGGTATCTTTCATAAATTACGTAACGCTAGAGTGGGAGGTGGGAGGGGGTACGAGGCTACGGTTACACTGGTCGATTTCAGAAGGCAGCTTGGTGCCAAAAAAGTTCCTGTGGTAATGTTGGATGACGAAACGAGTACATTAATGTGCACTAGGTCCCGACTCGGCACCAGTATGCGTACTTGAAAAGTATGAGTAGCCTTTAAGAAGGCAGCCTGGTGCCGAAAATCAGTTAAAGTCATTGTAACGGCAGTAACGAATACTATGCGTCACATAAATTTCAACTCGGCACCAGACTACTGCTGCCCTCTACATTCACAGTAGAATATCTTAAGTAGGCAGCCTGGTGCCGTGTAGAAATTTATATCATGTATAGTATTTGCAGCGGCGTGACAGTCTCTTGTTTCGATATTTGCAAGCAATACTCGACGTGAAGTTAGCTGCAGTTGCAAACGAAACTAACTTCATTGCAACAAAATCAGCTGATTTCACTCATAAATTTAACAAAATCAGCTGACATCATTGAAAAGTTGAAAAATCAGCTGATTGTTTTGCAACTGCAGCTAACTTCACGTTGAATATTACTTGGAAAGATCAAAACAAATAACTGTCACGCACCTGAGTATTTGTTACTGCCGTTACGATGACATTAACAGATTTTCAGCACGAGGCTGCGTTCTTTATGGCTACGTAAACTTCCCAAGTAGGCAACCTGGTGCCGAGTTGGAACATTGTGTACAGTAATGTCCTCGTTCCCCACTCCAACATTGCCATAGAAAATTTTTTGGTACCAGGATGCCCAGCTTGATATGCAGACCTCTAGTTGTTGCAATTTTTATCCATGAAAATGTTCTACACGACGCGACGGTAACATAAGAAGTTCATGCGCTAGACAAAGGACTGGTCTACTGCGTGAACTCCTTATTTCATAGTCTCGTACAACATTTTCATGGAGTAAAATTGCAACAAACAGAAGCCTTTTTTAACCACAACAGGCTTCTAATAAATAAAACGATCTATTCTCAAACCATATGAAGATCAATGCAATACAGGGAAGACGAAATGTCTCAATTCAATTCTTTACTCAAAGCAAACATATTCCCTCTGGCTGCTCCACCTGGCGGCATAATAAAATCATCCATGATAATAGATATGGATCGAAAGAATCAGTGATGTCTCTATGAACGTTTAAAATTGCATAGTCGTTTAACTTCTTCGACCGTCGTATTTTCGTATTCGTATTTTTTTGCCTCAGTGCAACAATCTTTCCAAATTTCATCGAATGTGGTGTGCGATCGCTGCGAACTCAAACACTCCTTCAACAATTTCAGACGTGAGCTTTTGAAATTGATAGAGGTGGCTTGCAACGTTTCATTCAGGGATTCTACTCTTTCCAATGCAGCAATTGCACATTTCAACAAAATCGATTTTTTTTAAATTGACGTTGGTTTGAAAGCTTTACGAAAACGTTTTGATTCCTACAATGACAATGAATAATTCGGCATGACCTTGCTTCTTTGTTTCATTGTAATGACCCCGACAAGTTTATAGATAATCGCAGGGGAAAATCGTAATTAATGTAAAATTAAAAAAAAAAACAATTTTTTTGGGATACTATTGATGAATAGATGCGATTTTTTAAAAATGTTGAAGGAATTCCAGTTGGGTGCGCCGCACCCAAAGGAATTTTTTGTTTGCAGCGATCGTTGCCATCGACACCCCCATACTCGGCGCCACTGTAGGCGATTTCTTTTAAATTGAGGTGTACAAATGGTGCAAATAAAGTTTTCATTAAAAGCGCCGAGCCGCAGGCAAATATTTTGATCTGCCTTTACTTGTTCTTTAGGTAACGAATTTCAATAATTTGATTGATTTCCTATCTGCATAACGCCGCCGTAGGCGAAATTTTTTAGGCTCTTAACTAGTTTTTTAACTAAATCCAGGTGTTTTTGAGCGTTTCAGGCGAAAATTTTGAAAACTTGGATTCGTTTTTCTTTTTTCAGCCTGACCTGGTGATCTTCGGGTTTGACTGAAAAGTGGCCTCAAGATGAGTGTTGGTATTGAAGATGGACAGAATTGGACAAGAACATTCAAAGTTACGATCGAAAAAGTCGTCCAAAAAGTATTTTTTTTTTTAGATTGCAGGAACTTTTTTCTGATATTTCCGCGATTTACGGGGTATTATTACGGGGATTGCTTTTCAAGGTTTTTAATGAAAGATATGAATCTCGAAAAAGTAACTAAAAAAAGTTGATAAAAATTGATCCACCGGTTCAGGCCCAAACTCTTTTTCATGCATTCCGTCATGTATAAAGAAATTTTGCTGTGATTAAGAAGTAGTCGAAGGCTCAACAGTTTTCAAGTAAAAAGTATAAAACAGGCCTTTCCTTAGAGGCTGATTTTCTCCGCCCCTGAGATTTGTTCCATCACTTCTGAGAACATCTATAATATAAAATAGTCTATCACTGCACCTCACCCCACCTTGGTGCACCTCACTGTACCTTGGTGCACATCACTGCACTTTGGTGCACATCAATGCACGTTGGTGCACCTCACTGCACCTTGGTGCACTTCACTGCACCTTGGTGCACTTCACTGCACCTTGGTGCACCTCACTGCACCTTGGTGGTCCTCACCGCACCTAGCTGCACCTCACTGCAACTCACTGCACCTAGCTGCGCCTCACTGCACTACTTGAACTGCGGTGAACTACGATGCATTACGGTGTACCACGGTGCACTGCGATGCACTTCGGTGCGTCACGGTGCATTGCGATGAGCAACGCTGCACCTTGGTACATTTTGGTGTAAGAAAGTTGTAAGGAAATTGTTTTTAAAACAGTTCGTGGCAGTAGATTGCAATGACGTCTGTAGCTCACGAGAAATTATTATTCGCGAGTAAAGTTTATTGGAGATTTTAATTCACTAGAAGAAAAGCAACCGTAAGGTCATAACACTCTAATATTTAAGTAAGTTTATAAGTTTGCGCTGAATGCGGAAGAATCTAATAAACAGCTTTGATGAAAAAATAAGACGTAAGTCATGATACCGTTAGTTTTCTCTTACTGTCAATGCTTTTTCTGTCATTTTGATATTTATCACAAAAACGTAACCTACGTCCAATTGCAATTTATCCAAATTTTGAGGTTTCGTTACTCTAGGCTCAAAACATACTTGAAATTATCGCAAAATGTTGGTAGAATACCGATCACTCTTACCGTACACGACAAGAGAAAAACGAATTTATACTAGTATTTTACAGCATGCCATAAACAATATGTCATTTCACCGATAAAAACATTTAAGATACACACATCGAGCAAAATCCTGGTATTTCTAAAACAGAAGAGTAGATCACACATTTTCTCAAAGTTTTTGCTTGCATTTTGTCTGATGTCAATGGCTTACATCAAGAGAAAAAAAACTTGGCAACCCTATAATATCACAACGACTCACCATTTGAATAAGCTGGAGTGTTAAAGGAGAGAAACATGAACAAAAGGAAAGCTTACTTCGGAACTACTTGTCAAAATAATACAATTTTGACGTGTAACACTATATCCGACACATCGATATGGTAGTGACATGAACACACAGCTTACGACGCGTTTGAAACGACTCTTTGGACTTAATAAACATGCGTTCATTAGTTTAATGTAATTTTGACAGTTCGAAATAACATTTACATTTCATATACACCCCACTACTCGCAAAATGGCAATTTATTGACCGCATGATTCGATCAAGTTCATTTTATCATTCCCATGTCAAACATTGGAGGGAAAGGTCGCAAAAAATCAGAGAAGGAGAATAGACGTGTTAAAACGAACAGAATATTTTATTGGTTCAAAGTAATGTGTTAACGTACAACCTGGCCTGGTCGTCCTGGAAGTTTTCTTTTTCAGAAATGTGTAACAAATTTCTATAGCGTCCGTCGCCGGTTCAAATCCTGTCGGCGACAATTTTTTTCTTAACTTTTGTTGATTATTCGAAAAGGACAAAATGAGGAAATTTTTCTGTTGCAAATCATAATTCCAGAAAAGTCCTGGAAGTTGGTTTACGTTAAAGCTGTGGTCCGCCTGCACAAGCACTTCGAATCGGTATCGTTTCCCATCTTTAAAAATACCCCTTAGAGGGTTTACGGTCAAGTATATCATGAGGGCATACATTTCTATTGTGTGTCCTATACATTCTTGACCAACACAGGACAAAATAACCGGGAAAGAAAATGGTCGTCATTTTTTTTGCTGTTAGATGTATGGCGTTGGATTTTTAGTCCATATGCAGCCGAGACGACTTTTTTTAAACTTTAACTATTCAGCACAGACATGACAACGGACGAAAAATCGTCGACTGGGGTGCATCGTTTTTAAGCCGACTCGTAGCCGATTTTTCGGCTCGAGTCAGCAGCGTCACAGACTTTTGTTTTGATCTTGTACTACTGTCGTACAAAGTGTAAAAACCTTACAAACCGGTTTCAACAAAATAATTCCTTTGTTAAAACCGGTTTGCAACGTTTCTATACTCAACGTGATGTTAGCTGAAGTTGCGACCATAGCTAACTTCATTGCAAAAAAGGCAGCTGATTTCATTCATTAATTTTCCAACATCAGCTGACTTCATCGAAAAGTACAAAAATCAACTTATTTTCTCGCAATCAAGTCAGCCTCGGTCGTAACTGCAGCTAACTTTACGTTGAGTATTTCTTTGTTTGAAAGCAGTTTTATTGGCTGGGACAAGTTCTCATAACTGATCCGGTTAAACCGTCAATACGTTACTTCTTCACGTCACAAGGACAAGAGCCGAAAGATCTTATCCGAGTATTAAGTTTTTTCATGCTTCACATTGAAGACGAAACTAGAAAAGTGTCAAAATTGACATTTTTGGCGTAACCAACTAGTGGGTAACGCTTATATGCTCGTATTTTCGTCCGTATCACGCATTTCTCAGCTCCCACACCACCTAGAGAGCTCAAACTTTCGCCATTCGCAAGCTTTTTGACTCTAGATTTGCAGAAATGCCAGAGAGAGAAGGGTCCATCCCATTTATGCATATGTCGGCTTATAGACCATCTAAGTAACTGAAACTTGTGTCATTCTATTGAATTGACTCTAGATTAGCAGAAATGATGGAAGGAGAAGTGGCAGTAGGGGGTGGGAGAGGGAGGAAGTCTTTGCGTATTAAACATATCTCGGCTCCTAGACCACCTTGAGACTTGAAACTTGTGCCATTCGATAGCTCTCTGACGCCATATTTGCATAAATGATGTAGGGGCCCGAGGAGTATATGCCGGAGGTGAAGAAACTATTGAAAGACCTCTTAATTCTAGAATGCTCCAGAAAGTTCTTCAAAGTTCAAGAAAGTTGTAGATTGTAATGTTCCAGAAAGTTCTGGAATGTTCGAGAAAGTTCTAGAATGTCCTAGAAAGTTTTGGGAAGTTTGAGAAAATTCTAGAAAGTTCTGGAATGTTCTAGAAATTCTGGAATGTTCTGGAATATTCGCATAAGTTCTAGAATGTTCTAGAAAATTCTGGAATGTTCTAATAGTAATAATACATACATTGGACCCTGCGAAAGTAATTCATTACAAGAGCACACAATTTTGTGATCAGAGCCAAACTCATGAGTTTTTTTAGCCATATATTTTGCGCACTGTTGTTTTGACGAGTGTAGAGGCGGCCTAAGGCAAGGTATGCAATAACACGAATCAAAATAACAGTTTCCAAGGCGATTTGCTCAAAACAAACGAGTGAGTTTGCGAGTTCATAGAATTGTTTCCGAAGTAATGAATAATGTAGCAGTGTCCAATGTATAATGTTTTACTGCCCGCCCATCCGAAAGTTGAATTTAACAAAAAAATTTAGAAAAAACGTATCGAAAATGTGCGATCATGTAATGGGTAGTAAAAGATATTTTGACTAAAAATGTCAACAACATGAATAACATTAAGTTCAAACCATCCATTCATCGAAACAACAGATTTAGAAGCAATAAGTCAATGTACTACCCCTGTAGAGTTAAAGTGATTTTTGCAATACTAATTGTAGGGGTAAAGGGGAAGTTCGCGCCAGCGCGATTCACAATAGAACATGTTCGTTGTACGAAATGTCATATTGTTAATGACGCTGGTGCGAAGTTCCAAATCTAATGCAGAAATTATAGATTATTACAATAATGAAGTTAAAATCAAGACAGACATTGAGAAAAGCGCTTTCCCGCAACTTCACAAATAACTTCCATGTAACGCTTTGATTGTACTTTTCACATACTTTGTCCTCAAACGCATTGCAACTTCAAATAAAATTTTTTAATTAAATGTCGTCAAATGGTTTCGTTTTTGTTCGACAAAGCAATCAACAACATCACATCTGGTTAAGTTCACAGACTAGCTATATAGGTCAGGTGTAGTATTTTAAAACGAACTCTGTTCGAAGTTATAGATTATTTTATAAATAAATAAGATCGCTGGCAAAGCATGTTAGAAACTATAATTCTTGGTGAACAAAACACTAGAAAAATTAAATTAAAGTTTTTACAATAAAACTTAAATCATTGTTTCACCGAAATTTATTTAGAGGACATCCACTTTTTATTGAAACATTTTTTGGTTAAGAGAAGGTAATACTAACTCAACATACGACTCTAATAAACTTGAAAATGTCGACTTGAAAAAACAAGCGAATATAATGCAACAACAATAAAAAAAAATGCTCATAAATGGAGTCGATTCTTAACTCAGATCTTAACGAATCTCATTTTCATTTTTATTGTGTGCAACTCACTTTAAACAACGTACTTTGATCGAAGATACACAATTCCTTTGTTGAGTGTGGACGTTGTAGGTGAGCAGTGAGCATAGAAAATATAATGAACTTATCCTAATGGACGGAAACGGAAACTGATACCGGATGTCATTCATACAATATTGATTTGTACAAGTTGGTTCCTAATTTTAATTTCTTTTGCAAAAAATAAAGTAAATGAGAAAAGCTGCTGGTTGCATTTCGAGAATAACATTTCAAGTGTGGCATTAACGAGGATAATGAGGGAAAGGACAGATGTCTTGGAACAATTTTACGTTTTTCAACGTTCTTGTTCTCCATTTTGTATTCAACTTTGCTACAACAAAATATTTAATTAAACGACCGACCGAGGTAACGTAAAACACTGACAGTACGTAAAATGAAAATTTCAAAGGAAGCAGCTGTATGATAACATTCTTGGTAAATTAATTTATACATTTTTCTGGAAAAAACATTACGCGGTGAATAGATATTTTCCAACAAATTTAATTCGCTAAGAGATTCATCGGATTTTGTTCATCGATGATTCACCGGTAATACTCCGACACCGCGGCATGTTCATGTTCATCGCTAAATCAGTTGCCAGATGAACAGAACGAACGCTAGCATTCACTAAGGTAATTATAGCAGTTATAGGCTACTTAGAGAGTTTTGCAGCAGAGTTTTCGCGTCAAAACGGATCTTTGTAGTAGAATTTGCTACAAAATAGCGTATTTAACTCGTCCTTGAATAGCCTACTTCCAGGCTCGATTAATAAAAGTCCTTGACCAGGCGTTCTCCAGCATTCATCCATCTCTACTTGAGTTACGCTATAAAATGATGAAAATGACTTTCCCACTTTAGAAAAATAGATTTTTCGGAGGCCTTTCCCGACTATCGATTCTTTCTAATTTTATCCAAAGCGAAGCCTCAGCCCATTGCTTTTTTCTTTTTTTATTTCTTGAACTGTTCAACGAGCTTATGTCGATCACGCGTTTTGTTGTTCTTAACACAATCGCGTTACCGCTTTATTTTCATACATACATACACTATTCAGTTGGTTAACCGCTAGAGCTCAACGATTAGAGATGTACAGGTCGAGTTTTTTTCCAAATGGCACCCGAACCGAACCCAAACCAAAATAAATTTCTAAAATCTAAATTTTTAAAATCAAAATAAAAAATCAAACCCGAACAGAACCCGATTCGAAATAAAAAAAATTCAAACCCGACATGACCCGAACCCGAAACCTTGACCCAAGCCCGAAGCCCTGACCCAAACCCGAAACCCTGAAAACCCGAAACCCTGACCCAAACCCGAAACCCTGACCCAAACCCGAAACCCTGACCCAAACCCGAAACCCTGACCCAAACCCGAAACCCTGACCCAAACCCGAAACCCTGACAACCCGAAACCCCCCAAACCCGAAACCCTGACCCAAACCCGAAACCCTGACCCCGAACCCTGACCCAAACCCGAAACCCTGACCCAAACCCGAACCCTGACCCAAACCCAAACCTTTTTTTTTTTGAAAGATTTCATTAGCTAAAGTCCTCAAGCCCAACCCGACCCCAAAAAAACGAAAATGAAAACCCGACCCGACAAAAATATAAATTTCAAAACCCGACCCGACCAGACAAATTGATTCGGTTTCGGGTCGGGTTTTTAGGGGATCCACATTCACCAAAATCAAATAATCAAGTTTTCATTTAAATCAAATCAAATTATATCTGGTTACCTTAGATTTTACTATACGAGTATAAACAATGTATTTTGTAAGAATAAAATAAGAACATTATAAACCTCGAATGAGGAAACACGTTCTCAAACAAATCTTTAATTTGTAGTTAGAATTCTCTAACACTACAAATTGGTGACAATCCGACGCTTGAACATTATTCAAGTTGACATAAAAAATTACAAAAGTTATTTTCACTATTTCTTTTTTGCTAGAAAATAGAAAATTTGTATCTAAACGTTCACAGAACACACTTCTGAACGATAAAAAATATTTTTGAGCTCAAAAGTTTATTGCTTTTGCTCACCAAAATATTTTTTTCAACACACAAGTCACATTCAAAATGCAATCTAATAACAAAAAGTTCGACTCACAGAACAAAAAAAAATCGATGTCCCACGGAAAACTTTTCATTACATGTGCACCCCCCGGAAGTTATTCATTACATGTATGCTTAGGGCACTCACCGAAAACTTCTCGTTATAAATTGAATTGAACAAAATATATTCGCTTTTTTGCAGTTGCGTCACTATGTCGTGAAACCAACTATGTATGCCTACATGTAATGACACGTTTTCGGATGGGACACCGATTAAAGCAGCAGTCAGTGGGGGTTGCTTACTAAGTCATCTATTCGGGAGCATTTCGTGACACTCACAAACTCATCGTGTATTTTTAAGCAACTCGCTTTAAAACCGTTTTTTGACTCGTGAAGTTGTATAGCTCCATAGCTCGCCTTCGGCTCGGGATACAAACCCTGCACTCGTCAAAAAACAGTCAGTCATCAACTACGAACTAATAAAACAATGTGACAACATTTTAATTGTGTCTTACAACCAAGTACTACACCTCAACCAAGAAGACACATCCTCTGCTGCTAGATTGGAGCTATCCTGTGTGTTAAACCAAGGACAAAATGCCTACGTCTCTTTTCCCTAATCCACACAAAAATGTTTTAATGACATTTGCAATTATTTCTACAGTGTCACTGTCACAGTGGATAGGACATTACGTTCATTACTCAGTGTGTTAGTCAACTGAAATTTTCTTTATAAAAATTCGTATAAGAACATTCACTTAGTACGATGTTTCATTGATAATTCAACATATGTCAGGAGAAACTAAATGACATTAAAAAAGATTTTTTGAATTTGTCTTACAATCCACTAACGCTTCAAATTCAAACGAAACATTGGCTTAACGTCATGGTTTTAAAATCAAGCCCTACTTTGTAACCATTTTTCTATAACTGAGTAAAAGATCCCGAAATTATAGTTAGTTCAGGAACTAGATTGGTCTTTCTTCTAGTGGCTGAACTTATTGGATCTTGGGTCTGAAGAAAGCAGCCTTCATAAAATTGTAGCAAGTGGAAGTCTGCATTTCAAGCTGGGCAGCCTGGTGCCAAAACACTTCCCATAACAATGTTGGATGGGTGAACTAGTACGTAGCCATGCATTCGGTTCCAACTCGGCACCAGGCTGCGTACTTGATTTGTACGAGTAGCCTTATAGATGGCAGCCTGGTGCCGAAAATATGTTAATGTCATCGTTACGGCAGTAACAAATACTGTACGTCATATGAATTTCAACTCGGCACCACAGGCTGCGTACTCAAGATTTTTTAATGTTTATATAGAGGGCAGCAGCAGCTTGGTGCCAAGTTGAATTTTATGCGACGACGTATAGTATTCGTATCGGCCGTTTCCATGAAATTTACAGATTTTCGGCACCAGGCTGCCTTCTATCAGGCTATTCATATGTCTCAAGTACGCAGCCTGGTGCCGAATCAGAACCGAGTACATAGAAATGTACTCGAACCCCCATCCAATATTGTTATAGGAACTTTTTCGGCACCAGACTGCCTTCTGAAATTTGCCGGTGGGACCTGACGTTAAGTAACTGAAATGGTTTATTCACGATGTGGTCGAGAACAGACCATTGCATTCCCTTTTTGAAAGAAACGATACTGAACCATCCAATTGCTAACATGACATGTGAATTAAGGTGGTCCAAAAAATTAGAAGGTATGGGATGGGGCCACCGCGCTAAAATGATTCTAAATGAGTTCCTGACAAAAAGTTTCTATGGAGCCGGCTTGAGAAGTCATTTAGGCGGTGCGCAAGAGAGAAATAGTAAAAAAATCGCGAAATTTAGAAGAAATTCGCCAGCTCCACGCTTCATACCTGAAGCCAAAATTGTTGTGGAGTTATTTTTAATTGAAAGCCAGAAACATAACGTTTTGAACGATACTACACATGGCATATAAAAATTCACTGTTTTTCGAACATTTGTGTCGGGCATCTCCGTAGTCCGTACTGGAGAAATTTGCAACATCGCTTTAATCAAATGGTTGCAAAATAGTCAAGTGTAACACGTGTAACATCAAATTCGTCAGGAATGGTATTCTTGGAAACATAACGCTTCTGGCATTCAAATAAAAATAGCTACACAACAATCTTGGCTCTAGGTACAAAGCGTGGAGCTGGCGAATTCCTTCTGAATTTTGCGATTTTTTGACAATTCCTCTCTTGCGCACCGCTTAAATGATTTATGATCAAGTCGGCTCCATAGAAACTTTTTGTCAGGAACTCATTTAGAATCATTTTAGCGCGGTGGCCCTATACCTTCAAATTTTTTGGGCCACCCATTGTGAATATCAAAACTTTTGTAGGGTAAGCCATGTAGGCCATGTAGTAGTATCCGGCCAAACCATAGTTTCACTAGTGACCGGCCACATTTCGCATTGAAACCCACGCAGAAAACTCGAGTTCGATCACCGAGATGTATAGGATTTTTCTGCGATTAACAGTTATAAGGATAGTCCCTAAGTTCACCCAAGCTTCACAAATTGTTTTGTGATTTGACTCCCGAAACGCACAATGCAGAACACAAAAAAATTTGTGACGTTACTCACATATGAAACAAGGTGCATTTCGTGTTCTTTCATCAGAAGAAAGGCGTCACCTGCATAGCATTTGGAAAAGTACCAACGTTACGAGGAAAACATGCGATAGATGGCGTCAGACCTTCTCAACTGAATTTGTGTATTCATGTGCTCGATACCGACGTCTCGAGCGATGGAACCTGTCAATAGAAGTTGACACTAGATAACACTGATACAACCCGCGACTGTGACGAAATTGAAAGTGAACAGATGACAGCCAGTAAAATGGTCTTCACGATTTCTGCACATTTCGGTTGACGAATCAGTTGGCCATTGCCATCCTCCCGGCAGTTTGCATCAAGTATAAGAACGAAAAGTTCCAATATAGAAAACCAGTATCAGTTTGAGAATTAATATGTAATATAAGACTTATATATAAGATTGTTACTATACGCTAAGAAAATAACTGATGCTGACCGGAGACTACTACATGGCCGGTAACTGGTGCATTTACCCTATTCTTCGATTTTCTGCATTTGCATGGAAATCAGAGTCTATTTTCACTTACATAAACCAACACCAACGTTAAAATTCGGATATTGCGAAATTGGCGAATTTTCGAGGAATATTGTAAGATTTAAATTTGTGAGAGTCGCCGACGACATTTTACGGGTTTGAATTGACATTGACAACCAACATTGTTTACAAGTTTCATTTTATGAAATTATCGGATTGTGTTATTAGAATAAAATATGCCGTACACATGCACAATGGTCGACTGTAAATCGATGCGAAATATGCCTGGATGGAAATTTTTTCGTTTTCCGATGCTGACAAGCATGCATTATAGCTTTGAACAGGCCAAATTTCTTTGCATGTCATTTCAAATATGCAAAGGTGCGTTATATTTCGTGCTTTAATCGTTGACTTTATTCATTTATTCAAGCGAAGTAGAAAACATTGTTTGAATATCAGCGTTACGCATGGGACACGAAATGCAATGGCAGTGGACGTGCATCTCCCTATCTCCCTTAGTTGGTTCACCTTCCCTTTACAGACTATGATATACACTGTGAATCACAGCGCCTATAATATGTCATACCATATCACGATTGACAGCGATGTCGCATACGATGTCGCGGCCGAACTACCGCCCCCATGAGCAAACTAAGATTTGAAAATTGAAAATCATGGAAAGTTATCCGATAGAGACACTACCATTAGGTTAAGCCATTAGAACACCAGATATACAAAGTTTATCTACAAAATATAAACCATAGAAATGGGTATAGGAAAGTAGCGATAGGTCGAAGTCAAAGAAGTTGATTCCCTTGGTGTTGGTGCAACTTGTTGCAGCTAGGTGCAGTGAGGTATAGCTATTTCGATCACGGATATTCACACATACCAAGTTGCGGTCTAGCGCCATTTTCAATGCATGTTTCTATCATTACAAACTTAATGGTAACCACATCCTTGTGGTTACCAAAGGCTTACGCTCATGCCCTACTAGATACGTGCATAGGAACCAGACTTGCGTATGTGTCCGTCAGTCAGCCGGTCATACCATGAAAAATTGAAGTTAGATAATATATATTTGTACAATCAATTATGGACAACTCCGTTGAATTGATAATATCGACATTTTTCAAGGTCTATTATGCCACAACTGTTTCAAGTGTAGTTTGAAAGACATATGTCCTGTTAATGAATTCACAGATCGGTTTTTTGACAGCCAACAAGAATTTCGGAATTTTTTTTTGCATCGTTACCTACATTTTAAAAATGTTATCATACGTTTACTTGAATTCTACTTCATTAAAAATTGTCTGACAGAAAAAAACGATGATTTCTCTGGCGTATTAGTGAGTTAAAAGAAAACAAATGGCACCTTCTCACTTGTAAATTAAATTGCTTGAATATTTACAGCAGACCTAATAAAATCGACGCGCATTAGTGGTAGTTATAAAACATTCAGCGCATAACGGTCTATGTTTTTCCGTCGACTCTCATATATAAATTGAGTTTAAAGCAACAGATAAGAAGTAAAATTTGAAATCATGCTCCTCTTACTGTGATAAATGTTCTTTTATGACGAAGACTGTTTAGAAATCGTTGTTAGACTCAACTATAAGTAAAGAAAATATACAAGTTTGGCAAGGCAAATTATTCCATTTTCCATACATAACAACAATATATTTGGATTTTATGGAACGATATGCTCGATATACATTTTGTTTAACGGATAACGTGTCATAACAGTCATTGATGATGTGTGTATCTACCAACGAAAAGGGTTTTCAATACAAAATTTGGCCCTGGCGTAGCTATAGTTAAATCGATAAGACGATCACAACTTATCAAATCCTAGATTTCGTTTTATTTTCTCCAGACCCGCACAACGCATATGGAGCTAATGCTTTTACCATTACGTTGGTAACTAATGGAACAGGGAGGGAGTATCGATAACACAAAAAAATCTGGTCACTTCGACTATCTGTCAACACGTTAGTCTGTTCGTAATAACCAGCGATAATTAGCCGTAGCTGGTGGTACTGCTAGAAGTAGCCGGCGGTACTTCTAGCAGTAGCCGGATGTACTTCTAGCAGTAGCCGGCTGTACTTCTAGCAGTAGCCGGCTGTACTTCTAGTGGTAGCCGCAGGTATTGCCAGCAGAGCCTATTTTTGGGAAATTTTCGGGAAATTTCAGGAAATTTTTGGAAAAGTGAAGCGAGTCCATAACTTTTGTTACAAGAAAATATCATTTAGATAAGCAAGTAAAGCTGATAATATTGATTTGAAGTATTTTTTATGATGAAATAGTTACTAATTTCTAAGCAAAAGACATATTACAAACTAGACTAGACTAGGCACTGCTAGTTGTAGCTGGTGGTACTGCTAGTAGTAGCTGGCGGTATTGCTAGAGGTGCCCGGCGGAACTGCTAGTTGTATACCGCAGTACTACTAGTTGTACCCAGCGGCGATACAGCTTGTGGTAGCGAGCGGTACTGCCAACGGTAGCTGGAGATACTGCTAGTGGTAGATGTAGATAATGCTAGTGTTAATCTGATGTAGTATAGTTGTAGCCGGAGGTAATGCTAGTTGAAGGCGGAGGTACTGCTAGTTGGAGTCGAAACCGAAGCGACTGTACTGTTAGTAGTAGCCTGCAATATTACCAATGGTACCCGGCGGTATTGCTAGTGGTACCTCTCGGCACTGCTATCGCACATGCTAATGGTAGCCAGCCGTATTTCTAGTGGTAGCCGGCTGTGCTTCTAGTGGTAGTCGGCGGTACTGCTATTGCTAGCTTGGTGTACTGCTAGTGGTAGTCTGCTGTACTGCTTGTGGTAGCCAGCTGTACTGCTAGTGGTAGCCGGCGGTACTGCTGACGGTAGCCGGCGGTACTGCTAACGGTAGCTGAAGGTAATGCTACTGTTATTCCGCGGTACTGCTAGCTGCAGCCATCAGTACCCAATCTTTTTGTACAAATTTGAATATCCATTGTGGAGTTTGGAACTAATATTTCGCAACTAGGCTAGTAAGGAACTTTAAAAATATTTTTGTTGTTATGTTGTCATCAATCAAATGATAGAGCTCTAGGTGTGTGTAGAGCTGTGGGTTTTTAGTTTGACCAATGATCCACAATATAATTGTGGTTGTGTTGTAGAGGGGAATATTTTTACCCATGGAACAATGATGCAATGGATAGGTGAAAAATGTTGTAATTTTACAAATCACCATTACTTTCAAAGGGTTTCCATTACTGCCTTTTGGGCAATTTCCATTGCAGCTTACTGATCGATAATTTAACTAAATTGTGAGCTTGAGAGATTATGACTTTATACGGAATCGCACGGGTTGCCTTATGTTTTTTTTTTTATTTTTTTGAAATATAGGCACGAAAATCGATACATAATAAACATGAAACGTCTGTGTGCATAAAATACACAGACCAAATATATGTATCGGATACACCACAATAAATAATAATAGTAATAACATTGCATGCAAACCTACAATATTCGCCTACAATATTCGACATAGACAAGACTAAGAAACTTTATCGACAAATAACGTAATTGGTTTTTCATTTTCTTTTCCTGAGTCTATATTTAAAACGAACGCTCAGTCCACAAACTTAACGTTTCTGGTTTTTTTTTTCCTCTGCGGTCTGAGTATATTAAATTTTATGTTTTAAAAATACAACGACAAAACATGAAACAAAATTATGGAAAACTTTAAAGTATTGAAAACTACCAGAGATTGTTTTGTACCAATTTTTTTTTTTTTTAGACTGAATTGCTGGTAAATTGTGTTGGAAAACAAAAAGAAAACTTAAAAATATGAGAAAAAAAACGTGACTCATGTAGTACATTTCGTCGGTTCGGTTAATTGATGTTCTACTTTGGTAGCTGGTTTGAGCTTACGTGGAATTTTGGCGACCAGCAACAACAACAACGGATGGAAACAACATACGAAAATAACAAGTTTTATATCAAACTCAAACAATTTTTTTTCCGATACACGAAATGCGATATTGGATTATATAGTCGCATAAATATATAAAATAATAAAAGTTGCTTTGCGTTATTTTGGTTGGTTCGTTAATCAAATTCAGTTTTTATGTTAAGAATGAGTATAAAGACATGTCTATATTTGTATCAGTACTCTTTCGTTTACGAAAGAAAATATATATATATTTCGTCGAATGTAAAATTTGAGTACTGTTTTCAGCGATATTTTTGATAACACCTTTGACCTTACCATTTGGTTGAAGTTTAAATTTAACACATACGTAGAACCAGCACAATAAACACTCGAATACAAAATACTAAACAAATTAACCAACGCTAAACATACTAACATGCCGTATAAACCATTATCTTTCTAAATATAATTTATCACAATTTGCTACGGAAAATACAATTTACGCGTAAAAATTAATAAACACGTAGCGCACATGAACGCTTGTCTCGAGAGGCAAATGTCTAATTAGAAGCCAAATATTTTTCGTTTATAAATTTGAATAATATTCGCGATTTTACGTTTAATAAGAATTGAGACTTTTATGTAAAAAAACGAGCTCACGAACAATAATACACAAGCGAACGTTTCCAATTTATCTTAGCGATGAAAATATGTGAAAGAGTTTCTCGAATTGTTTTGTTATTTTAAATTCTTTTGTGTTAGCGTTACTTACGTTCAAAAAGCATTCTCTTAGACAAAATATCCTCTCAGACAAAATATCCCATCCAACAAAATATAACATCAGACAAAATATCCCCTCGGACAAAATATCTCTTCAGACAAAATATGCCTTTAGTCAAAATATCCCCTCGGAAGAAATGTTCTCTCCCACAAAATATCCACCGAAAATGTGCGTCAATGCCAATGACAATAGTATATAGACTAGGTTTGAATAATAGAGAGTTTGGGCAAAACCACTTATAGCCTTTATAACATACACATATAGCTATTTGTTTTGAGTTATATGTATACGTTATAAGTAACAAGTTTACGTTATAAGTTAACATTATAGTCCAGATCAGTATTGTAACTGATACAGACCAGAACTGATACAGACCAGTACTGATCAGTTCCAAAACTGATCCGCATCGGAACTGATCAGTTTCAAAACTGATTTGGATTAGTAGTTTTTAAACTGATCAGTACTGATCCGTATCAGTTTTGAAACTGATCATAATTGATTCGAATCAGTTTCGGAACTGATAAGTACCGATCGGGATGAACTTTAAAACCGATCAGTACTGGTCTGAATCAGTTACAATACTGATCTGGGCCATAAGCTTATAACTTCTACCGTAAACTTATAACTCATAGCTCGTAACGTAAACTTGTAACTTTTAACGTAAGCGGGCCATTCCACGAAAACTTCGTTCCAACGCTCGAAATGCTCAGTTGTTACAAAATGATATTTATGTAAAAGCGTGTATCATAAAGATTGATCCTTCAACTTGAGGTTAGTCAATTTCCTATTAATATTATTTTGTAACTACAGAGAATTTTGTGAGTAGGAACGATGATGTCCGTGGAATTGCCCAAGCATATAACTTATTACTCATAGCTATATGTATATGATATAAGTTTGGCTATAAGTCGCTTTACCCAAACTCTCTAATATAGAGACTAGGCACATCGCACATCGTACATCGCACATTTTCTGAAAAAATTGCAGCGCTTTTTTTAAAACAAAATTACGTTACGTTAAAAAATTGAGTCACAAATGCCGGACTCAACGACGAAATAATTTTTCTGTACCTTCAGTTTTTGCGCTGCAAAAATTTGACTTTTGTTTCTTATTGCGTAGATTGTTCAGGGTAAATTTAAATTTTGGCGTTATCATTATTTGCGATATCATTAATTTTGGAAGCGGACTTACGGACTGCGTCACACTCTACCTTTAAAAAGGTTTTTGTTGTAATGTCAGTCGTTTTGGAAGTTTTCAGTTGTTGAAAAAATTTCTATTTTTTGAAAAAAATTTTCTTAGAAAAAAAATTTCTCCGAAAAAAAATTTTCTCAGAAAAAAATTTTCTCAGAAAAATCTCTCACAAAAATTTTCTCCGAAAAAAATTTTTCTACAAAAAAAATTTTCTCCAAAAAAAGTTTTATACTAAAAAGTTTTTCTCCAAAAAAATTTTTCTCCGAAAAAATTTGTTCTCCAACACCTTCGGCTACCATCGGAACACTTCGTATCACCTTCGGAATACTTTGTGTTACCTTCGCCTTCCTTCGGAACACTCCGTGTCACCTTCGGCTACCTTTGGAACACTTCGTGTCACGAATTCTTCCCACTGATTGTTTTGCTGTACTTTCACTCAAGGGTATTCCGACGATTTTTCTTGTCTTCTTTGCGGAAACTTTGTTGGCACCTTGGGTAATTTGATGAGAACCACTTTAAACTCAGTGTGCCAAAAACAAGCTTCGGGTGAATACAATCAAAACTAAGATCATAAGAAAAATGCGAACGAGTCCAATTTGGGTGGGTTTACTCTTTTCGGTGAAGTAGTTTACCCTGTAGCCAAATTGAAGTACTTGGGCATAATTCTCAATCACAAATTTACTTGGATTCTTCACTTTGAAGAAAAAATTATTAAAGCAATTGGCATTTTTTGGATGTGCAGAAACGCTTTCGGTGGACGCTTTCGGTGGACGCTTTCGGTGGACGCTTTCGGTAGAACGTGGGGTCTGTCACCGAGGGTGATCTGGTGGATGTACACCGCAGTGTTCAGACCAACTTTGTGTCACGGATGTGTGGTGTGGTGGCCTAGAGTGGAAGTGCAAACATCTAAAAAACTTCTCGATATGTTGCAACGGCTTGCAGGTTTATGCATCACAGTAGCCAAAAATTCTAGAGACACTCCTATCTGTACCACCTCTGGATTTGCATGTTAAATCAGTAGCATTTAATGTATCGATAAACATGGAATGTTACGGATAGCCGCTTACTTCTTCAGGTAAGGGGCATAGGACGATCAGAAGTGGCTCGATGACAAGTTTAAATGCATTATTCCTGACAGAGATGACTGGTTGGGCGATTTTAAGGTCTATCCTTCGACTGAGGTAATAGTATGTTACACAGATGGCTCAAAACGAGACTGCCAATCAGGCGCTGTTTTCCATTGTAAACACCCTCATATTGAAGTCAGTCTGTCAACAGGAGAATAAGCAACAATTTTTTACAAGGAGCTTTTTGTCATATCAGAGATATGTATATCTATCATGTTGAAAGACATTACCGGGAAAAACGTATATGTTTGCACAGATAGCACATCAGTAATACAAGCAATCGAATGTCCTCTTGTGAATTTCTATTTTTTTTTTTGCTACTGTAAATCGCAGCTGAATGACGTTGGTTCCCAAAATGAAGTTACAGTGCTGTGGGTACCCGGGCAAGAAAGGTATCGAGGGCAACGAAAGCGCTGGTGAACTAGCAGGATAAGGTTCTTGTCCAGATTCTGACAGATTGCACATGGCCGAACTTCAAGCTTCGCAGCTCAACATTCCCTCGACCTGGAGAAACTTACAACTTTTCTCGAGAAACTTTTCCCTTTTTTATTATTATTATACTTATATTTATGCTTATATAACAACTTTTATAACAACTCGATAGCGTAGTGGTTAACACGTCTGCTTGCTACTATGAGATCGAGTTGCCAGTGCGTTGGTTCGAAACTCAGCCGCAGACAGATTTGTTCCGATTGTTAGATTTGTAAACAAAACAAAGCTGATTGAATCGGTTCAAGTCATGTGAAGTTGAGTGTAGCGTCATCGTACGGCTTACCGGTGAAAGGCATTGTTGGGAGGTGCCGGTATTCTACTCCTACTAGTTTCGTTCCTAGTACATCTCATGGATGGCACTGGGTTTGTCGCACAGCTTACCACTGGCACAGTAAAAACTTTCCGGTAATGAAAGGATCTCAAATAGTAGAACCACAAAAAGTAGCGAAACTAGTAAATAATGATCTAGCCCCTAACCCTTCATGGGTTGTTAAGGCAGATTATTATTATATTATATTTATGCTTCGTCTTAGCTTTCCTTAAAATTTTTGTTGACAATAAAGGAAGAAAATAGGGGGTTTGGAACAAGGGATCATAGATCCAGATTCCAACCGAATTTTAGACCCCCCAAAACACTCTTATCTATCTATCTAGACTAGGCACATCGCGCACCAACACATACACAATTCACGCGGATTTGTTCTGCTGAAAATACGTAATTCACCCAAGTTTTACGGAATCCACATAAATTTTACGTAATTTACCAAAACTACTAAACATTTCGCATTTCACTTTTGCTTCAACAACTTGTGTTAATTTTTTGTCAAAGATTGCCAGTCTATATTTATAGTATGTCATTGGCCGATGCGTTGTGAAGTCGTCAATTGGTTTTCAAAGCGAACTAATGGTATGAGTTACATTGACTCTTTCTTCTATGAAAACACTTGGCTCATAAAAAAATTAGACATATATCTGAATAAAGTCTGCGCGAAAGCGGAAAAATAGGTACTTCTACTGTCGTTATGTGAAATTGTTAGATTACTTGAATTGAGACGAAACAATTAAAATTATTAATTAATTATTAAATTATTTTCTTTCATTTCAGTACCGAGTTGTGCGTTGCTAAGTGGAAGTTGAACAATTGAATAATTTTCATTAGAAACAAATTTTAATGAGAATTCCTGAAACGGTAGAAAATTTATACATAAGAAAAGGACCGAACGTACGTATCAGACATTGCAAAGAGACTGTTAACGTATAAGAATATACATTTCTTGCAAAAGTTTTGGAGAATGAGCAAAAAATTTAATGTTTCGAGTTCTTTTAACAGTATGGGTACCTAAACGACCCACAGTAATTACCCAATGTAATGTGCAAAGCCCTATCTATGTACGTCTTATAAAAAAAGATCGAAAAAATGTCGGTCATAAAATAATTTGGTCGAAAAAAATGTTGGTTTAACGATGATCCTATGAGTCATCCGCCTCAATTCTAAAAGTGTCTATATCGCATGGTTGGGTATTTTTTTCGAAAAACCCTGCAACATGTGTTTGCTAAAATTTAATTCTCTACAAGTTTTTCTTTGGAAGAAAATCTTCATATTTCATACTTAAGTAAATATTGGCGGAAAACTACCACCTAGCTGAATCGACTGAATTTACTCCACTGTTCACGAGCCCGAACTGCTTAACCGATTAAAACGGAAAAAGTTTCCTCACCTTTAAACTCAAATCATGGGTGCATGTACGTTTCAGGGAGAAAAAAGTTTAGAGCGTCTATGCAGCGGCAACCGTTTAGACAAAAAAAAGTGTAGACGAACGGACGGACGAACTGAAATTTTTTTAATTGCTGACTTTTGGTTGGAAATTGGTATAGAAAAATAGTGATAGAGTGAAATCAAAGAATTTGATTCCCTTGGGGCAGTGAGGTGTATTCTGTTTGTTGGGGTCAAAAGTCGGTCTATTCCAACCGTCAAAATGACGTTTTTTACATCAAATATTTCGATGAACAATTCAATATTTTTAGCGATCATATATTTTACACAAACTTTTTAAATTCTGACTAGTAGATGATTCGTGTAAGAGTAACTCCCTCATAGTTCGGCAAAAACTGGGGTTTGAAACCGAAAGTTTTACATTGGCTATATGAAGCAATTATCAGACCTTTTCTTTGTTAGGGTTGTCACTTTTGGTATCAAAAAGTAGGGATAAAAACTGTGAAAGATAAATTAGAACACGTTCAAAGAGTGGTTCTGATGGGAATCACTGAAGTAATGAAGTCAACTCCAACGACAGCGTTAGAGACAGAGCCTATTATTACAAATTCCCAAAATTCACTGAACTTTCCCGAAGTTTCCCAAAAATTCCCAGAACTTCCCAAAAATTCCCAGAACTTCCCAAAAATTCCCAAAATTTCCCAAAAATTCTCAAAATTTCCCAAAAAAAAATATAAAAAATTTCCAAATAATGATTTAATAGTAAACTTTATGGTGAAGAGATGCCTATCCAGACTAGTTGAAAATTCGAAATTTTGGATTGTGTGCTCAGCAAAATTTGTATTTTTAAATTTCAATCTTTATTTTGGCATTAATTTATATTTTCTGCGAAGTGTGATGGCTGAGATATGCACTAGGGCTACCCTCGTAGAGGCCCTCCTAGCGCTCAACAAGAAAGGGGTAGAACAAATGTTTTTCGTATCGGATAATGTAACACAATGGCACTGTTTTTAACCGTTTATGAGCGTTGTGAGGGATTGAAATCAAAATTTTCCAAAAAAGTATAAAAAAATTCCCAAATAATAGGCTCTGGTTAGAGATATTGCTTTCAGTCTTACCAATCGACTTATTTATCGAGAGAGAAGCACTGACAACGTCTCTTAGGCTAAAAAATTGTAACTGCTGGCAAGACGCTGATAAAGGTCATGCCAATATTCTGAATGATTATTCTAAAGAAATCCCTGAACTAAGGATGATCATGATCACAGATCAATGTGCTCCACAATATTTTTTTGACAAGATTTTCCAGACTTCTTTTCCTAAGAGAGAAGAATGGGAATCTCCTTGATCCTAGCGATGTAACGGTATTTACAGATGGATCGAAGTTAGAATCGGCTTCTGGAGCGGGAGTATAGGAGAGGGAGCTATGTGTAAATCATACTCCTTAGGCAGATACCCATCAACAACTCAAGGAGAAACATAAGGTATTATAAGTGCCTGCAACACACTGATTGAGTCGAACTGCGAAGGAAGGACTGTAAATATTTGCACCGACAGTCAAATGGCTCTGAATTCGCACTACTCATCTTCCAAGCTCATGGTTGAATGCAGCCAAAAAGTGAGTTGTGTAGCAAACTTAAACTTCGCTTGGGTACCAGGACACTCTGACGTTGATGACAACGAACAAGCGGACTTACTCGCTCGAGAGGCGAGCCAGGAGTTGTATATTGGTCCAAAACCAGCATTTGGACTTCAACTTAGAGTCCAACGCACGATTATTAGAGGAAAATACTCCTCAAAGCATCAAAACATGTGGGGTAAACTCCACAATTGCAGACAATCTGAAATATTCCTATCAGGTCCATCGACTAAAAGGATGAAACATCTATTAAAATGTTCACGGACCATCTCGTGACACCACAAATTACGAAAACACATGAAAACTATGGGACTGACGAATGAGAACTTTTGCAGGAAATGCGAAGAAGGAAACCCCCATACACCTCTTCATGACATGGTATCGAGTATGTACGCTTGGCACAGTATTCCTGAATCAGGAGCAAATCCAAGAACTCAGCGTAAAATACACCTGTTTTCCAAAAAGTATATTGAAGTCATGTATGATGAACAGATTAACTTAGTTAACTCATATATTTCTTTTTTCTTCTATTTATTCATATTATTATTTGGTTATAAAAGGGACCCACCCATGCGGCCTAATTATGTCTAAGAGATTATACTTATTATTGTAATGTACTTAGGAACCAATAAATCGAATCTAATCTAAAAACTCCGTTTCAGTATATAAGCTATAATTTCGAATAATTCATTATTTACGCAGGATTCTGTTCAAAAAAAACATCGCAACTTTGACAGTTCACATTTTTGCAAAGTGCTATTAACCACACAAACATTTTAGACTCTTTTCTTATCTGCTCGTATGGTTTACGACTTTGACGTTTAAAACATCATTTTGTCAGTTGGATTAGACCGACCTTTGATACCAATAAACTCAATTATTAAGCATACGTAAAGGCAGGTGGACCAGGGCATTACGATTGTATTTGTTTTTCGTAAAACATTTACCGCAATTTAAATAAGAACTTAGGCCTTCTACGCAGGGTTTTAACATCGCGAATACCTGCGCAGAAGAACATAGTTCTTATTTAAATTGTAAAATGTATATCGTATGTATATGTAAATGTTTCATAATAGAGAGTTTGGGCAAAGCCACTTATAGCCAAATCTGTAACATATACATATAGCTATTTGTTTTGAGTTATATGTTTACGTTATAAGTTACAAGTTTACGTTATAAGTTAACATTATAAGTTTATAGCGCGCATCTTTACTGATCGGTTTCAAAACTGATTTGGATTAGTATTCATTACAAATTCCGATCATTTTTAAAACTGATCAGCACTGATTCATATCAGTTTTTACACTGATCAGTACTGATCCGTATCAGTACTGATACAGATCAGTACTCATACAGATCAGTACTCATACAGATCAGTACTCATACAGATCAGTACTGATACATATCAGTACTGATACAGATCAGTACTGATACAGATCAGTTTTGAAATTGATCAGTATTGATCCAGATCAGTTTCAAAACTGATCACTACTGATTTGAATCAGTTTTAAAAGTGATAATTACTGATCTGGGTCAGTTATAACACTGATCTGGGCTATAAACTTATAACTTGTACCGTAGACTTGTAACTTATAACTTATAAATTATAACTACGTAACGTAAACTTATAACTTATAACGTAAACTTGTAACTTTTAACGTAAACATATAACTTATTACTTATAGCTATATGTATATTTGGCTATAAGTCGCTTTGGCTAAACACTCTAATATGTATTTCATAATATTTCGTAATCGTTACTTTATTCTTGTTGAAAGAATGACAAAATTTGTGTGCAAGAAATGGTTTGTCTCTTTGTACATGTAAAGTGTCTTCTATGATTGATTACCTTGGCTCTCTATGCAGTAATAGTACATTACGTAACGGTTTTGAATTGTGAGGGACTTACAGAACAAGCTGATGGCTTTTTTCATGATTTCATTTTACAGATCTTCGCGTCCCTTGTTTCATAAGCGATTTCCCACCAGTGTGTCACCTTGTGCGAACATAAACCAGCGCAGTTATGAGTAATTTATATCGCATGTGCTGTTATGTATGCTATTACGTTTCCAAATATGCGCTTATTTAACAGGTTATTACGAGTGTTTGTGAACACAATTCTCTTTTGGTATACAAATTCAGTTAAATTACGTGGTTTATGCGTAAGTGACGAAAATATTTTCTTCGAGTGAAACAGAATCACTTTTCTATGTCGATAATACAACCGAAAATGATCCGAAAAAATTTCCTAAGCAGGCAATTTGCAAATTCTCGAGGTTGACAAATGGCGATACATATTTCCATGTCGTCCTAAATTCACATTTAAAATTGCATTTGTTTAGGTCCACAACGTTCAGAACTCATTACCATATTTCGATTCAAGCGATTTACAAAAACAGTTTCACACTTTGTAGCAAAATCGGTACATTTTTACGAATAAAGAATAACATTTTCATTTTTGTGTTTCATTCGTAGCATAAATATCTCTTAAAAAATGTAAATGTAAGCAAAACTTCAATTGTAAGCAAATTGGGATTGAGAGAAACGTTACGGCATGTGCTATTAATTCGTAGCGAAAAATTGAACTTATTTTTTCTTTCCTGATACGTGCAACAAGCGTTCGTTGCAGAAATCACTGAAATGTGTCATAAACTTTAATCGGGGTCGAAAAGAATCATAAAACAATTAGCAATATGAAAAATAATGAACAAACAAGACAAGGTAACAACTTTGCATGTGATACTGTCAAGTAGTTTCTCGGACGTATTTTGATAAAACTTTGTCGACGATGCCTTTGTCAATCTATGTAGTCAACTGACTTAAAAAAACAATGAACAAAAAGTTTCATATGAGTTTCGCAGAGTTCTTTTTGTACGATAACAATGCAATTAACAGCAATATAGGTAAACCAATCCACGCTTTTAGTGCGGCGTCGACTTATGTCAAAGTATACATTAGCCGCATGTCACATTATGTCAAGCGATCAAAACTGGTGTCATTCTCCGATTAGGTACTTCACCATACTTTGACAAAAGCCGAAGTCGCACCTCGCACCGCGCGATGCGACATTTTTCTGCTTCACTCACCAGCATAACAGAATGTGAATATGAAGGAACCAAAATTCGCTGCGATTTTTTCTCTTTACTTTTTACTAACACTCTGTTATGCTGGTGTGTGAAACAAAAAAAACCACATCACGCTCAAAAATAATGATCCCTTAAAGAAGTCGTAGATGCTAAAAGTGAATAACGTAAAGTTTGTGACTAAACTCTATTTTACGCGGATTTGTTATACTTTACACATTTCACTACAAACTTAACAACGCTACAGCGCTACATTCCTACATATATGTATTTTCTCGTAACTTTTCAGCTTACATACTTTTGCCGCACCCAAAGCAAATGTGTAGATGTTATTTACGCAGCCAATCAGAAACTTTACATTTATGTGAATGTTTACCCTGGGCTAGAGCCTCGTAGAACTCTAGACTCATATTTTTGATTTTTTTTTTGAACGCACACAATTTTCACTTCACTACAATTGCCGGAGTTACAAATGAAAATAATCGAAACGAAGAAACAACAGATTATTTGTGTTAAAAATGTTGCCGCCGTTACAGGCTTGAAATACTGTTTAAAAAATGTTATGCAAAAATCTTGCTGCACTGCATTCTATAAAATTCAGGGCTTGTATGGTATGCAAATCAACTTCTTCACTTTCAAATTCATCTGATGTCAAATTCACGAGTTAGAGAACAGATTCGAAATAAATTTTCTAAATGATTTTAGAATTTTCTGTTCTTCTTGGCATTGTATCAAATTGACATTTTGTTGATGAAATTTTTTATTTGGTTAATTGGTGCGGGTGTGAAAAGTAATTGTGAAAAATTGTTTTTAAATAACTTAACTCAAAAATTCCCCTATTTAAAGTATGCACTTACTCTTTCTGGAGCGCTCTGGAGTACTTAAGAGAAAAATGGACAATGAATAATAAGGAAATGGTTACACTGAGGAAAATATCTACAAGCGACGAAGGAATTGTGTTTGTAATAATACGCCGCCGACGTATTATATACGTGGTGAACGTATTATCAACCTTATATAAGTATTGTGTAGTGCTACATATGTAACGAACGTGTATGAGCTCACATAATACGTGCACGGCGTTCGTAATACGTGCACGGTGGATAAAATACGTCGGCAGCGTATATAAACACAATTCCTACGTCGCTTTTAGATATTTTCCTCAGTATACTGAAGTGCCGGATTCTCGACGTAGACATAGGTCAAGTGGAAGGTTGTATGAATTAATTAAAACGTCTGAGGCAGGCCCGATTAAAAGGCGGGAAGGGGGAAGCACCAGTAACCGGTCATATTTCAATGCGAAGTGTGGCCGGTCCGCCGGTCACTAGTGAAACTATGTTTTGGCTGAGACTACTACATGGCCGATAACTGCTGCATTTACCCTACACATTTTTGAATAAAAGTACATTCAGCGCAAAGAAAAACAACTTTTCTCTTGCCGAAATAATTACACTTTTAGATCAATGGAATTTCCGAAAAAACTAATTTGCGCCGATCATCGCATATGCAGCAACACAAAGAACGTCGGATTCGCATACTTAGAAATATGTTTACTTCTCATTTTAAATTTACTCACTCAAATTTCCATAGAAATTGAATGTGTAGCCCATCTCCGAACTTAAAAATATTATAAAAAGTAAGAAAATTCATCGGAAAGACCTGACGCAGACCTTCCTTAAACATGTTGCTGTTAACGAATTGTTCATTTTTCTTATCAAATAAATTCCCTTCCAATTTCAGTTAGAAGTCCGGCGAAATGAATTTACTCGGATACAAATAACGTTTTAATTGTTATGTTAATCACAAACATTCAAGGGTTAGGCATGTCATAAAATGTACTATTTAATTAGAAAATTGTCGGCTGACGCATAGATTACGAAGTGACTATTTGCATCCGGGTGCAAAAAACTAGGTGGGTAACAAAACTAGAGGCTTTTCCTTTTACGAAATGTCACAAAACTAGGAAAATTTTCCTTTTACGAAACGCCACAAAAAACTTGGTGACAAAACTATAGGAAGCTTTTCCTTTTACGAAATGTCACAAAAAACTAGGTGGCTTACAAAACTAGAAAGATTTTTCCTTTTACAAAATATCACAATAAACTAGCTGGCCAACAAAACAAGGAAGCTTTACCCGAGGGGTAAACAACGCAAGGAAATGGTGGGACAGGGTCTTTCAGGATAAAATGGAAATAGAAGGAAATGGAAGCAAATGGGAAGAAATTGAAGGAAATATTAGGCAAATACCTAAGTTAGGAAAGTTAGGAGAAAATAAAATGAAATAGAACGAAATAGTAGGAAAATAGAAGAAAATAGAAGGAAATAGTAGGAAAATAGAAGGAAATGGAAGGAAATAGGAGCAAATAGAAAGGAAATGTAGGTGGTATCTTATAGCTGTAACTTGCGATTATCTTAGTGATTTTGGCGCGCTGTCGTTAACGTCGGCAAATCGATTATGAACAACTTGAGTGTTTCATGTGTAGACGGTGTAGACCGTTGCTATTCACATACGTAAGCTCATACAAAACGTGTCGAGAAACAGCAGGTTCATAAAACTTGCCGTCTCTAGATTGTGCCGAAAAACGAAAGTTGAATGTGGAATTTCTACGTCAGTACCGCTTCCAGAAAAACACTTTCATATATCCAGAAGTTCATGATATTTCGTGGGTGTCGTCAAAAAATATTGTCCACGTTTTGAATGAATATACCACAAACCGTCGCAATGGTGTGGTTTTTAAAGACCTCGAAATTGAAAAATATTTCGAATAGTAACTCACTTTAATTTTTTGTTACTAGTTTGTTGACTCAAGATTTAATATAAATTATGCTACTGTAGAGTAGTCCAAACATTACACTCGAGTACATAAGACACGAACAAGTGAGCGAAGCGAACGCGTGTATGTGTATTATGTACAAGAGTGTAATGTGAGGGTATCTCCACAGTAGCATATAATATTTTATGATATCGACCACAATAGCATTTTGTACACGAAGCCTAGGTGGCCGTGCGGGCTAGAGCTTAGGATTTTTTTTTCAAATTTTTTCACATTCAGTGCCCATTGTTCAAATCTTGGTGGATTTTTTTTTCAATGAGGAATTACATTTTAGACTTGTAATTCGATATTTCTAGAGTAAAACATTTTGTTCTAAGATAATAATAATATAAAGTAAAATGAAAGTCCCTAGGCAGCGCCTAATACATAAAATAAGGTACGGCATATACCTTATATACGGAAACACTTAATGAATGGAATATACCTTCCAATGTGATAATATATATAATATATTTTGAATATCTTTAGGAGCAGAAAGTTCTTCGCTGTTTATTACTTAACTACTTTCATAATTTTTTACAACGCCTGCTGTTGAGCTCTGGTGTTGAAATGAATTTACATATATTTTTTTCAGCGTTAGTGCTGAAATGAAATTGATTGCAAGTTTTTGTTTTACAGTTGTTGTGAAAAGTAATGTTTCTAACACATGCCTGATCGTTGTTTTGAGCACTCAATGCGTTACTTTCGCACTTTCGTCTATATATGAATCATCACACATTAGTAATAACGTGATTACTTTGCTGAAGATGTCAAATTCATGAAAATGCTAAACAAACTCGAATTTCCGAAATCGAGGCTTTAACGAAAAAGGTAAATAGAAGGAATAGGTAGGGAAATAGAGAAAATAGATGTTGAAATAAAGAAAATAGGTAGGGAAATGGAGAAAATAGATAGGAAAGTAGAGGAAATAGGTCCGATAGAGGGGCAAATAGAGGAAATACATAGAAAAATAGGCGAATAGAAAAGTAAATAGTTCTTCATTGGATTATCAGGAAGAAATAGGTAAATACTTATGAACTTCAGGTCAAATAGAAGGAAATGGAAATAGGTGGGACAAGGATATCTAGCGTTGTTCACCCCTCAGCTTTACCTCTTACGAAATGACACAAAAAAACATAGAAAGGACCCGTACGTATCAGAATAGATGCGGCAAACAGAGTTGATGTTACTAAAAGACTGGAACGTATTTAAGTAAATATTGCGTTCACATTAGACTGTATTGGAAATTGCCCGTAGGGCAATTTTGAAAAACCCGTACGAAGTAACGGTGTAA